>CANTAL010000140.1:0-600000 GCA_947650365.1 Chamaelirium japonicum | reverse complement strand
TGAGTAGGGCTTGATATTCTGCCACGTTGTTGGAACATGCTTCCGAGAGCAGGAATGAGAAGGGGAGTATTTCGTTGTCCGGAGTGACAAAGATGACTCCGGCTCCCGCTATGTCTTGCCTAGCTGCACCGTCGAAGAACATTTTCCAAGGCGAGGCGATATCGACGGAGAACACTTCTTCATCTGGGAGATCTTTTGATAACTCCCATTCTGCCGGGAGAGGGTATTCTGCGAGGAAGTCCGCGAGGGCCTGCCCTTTAACCGCTTTCTGTGGCACGAAGGTGATGTCGAATTCAAGTAGCAGCAGGGCCCACTTGGCTAGACGTCCGGAAAGGACTGGTCTCGACATGATGTACTTGAGTGGGTCAGCCTTCGAGACGAGTCTGATGGTGTGAGCGAGCATATAGTGTCGCAGCTTTTTTGTGGCGAAGATGAGCGCTAAGCAGACCTTCTCGATTGGGGAGTAATTCAGCTCTGCGCCGACGAGAGTGCGACTTAAGTAGTAGCAAGCTGTCTCCACACCAAGTTCATTGTTCTGGGCCAGGAGTGCCCCCAAGGACTGCTCTTGGGCGGCGATGTAGAGGATGAGCGGCCTCCCTTGAACCGGTGCTGATAGGACCGGCGGCTTCAGTAGATATGCTTTGATGTTTTGGAGTGCTTCTTGGCACGCTTCATCCCATGTGAATGGCGCTCCTTTCTTCATGAGGCGACTAAAAGGGTGGCATTTTCCGGCCAGGTTGGCGATGAATCTTCGGATATACGCCAAGTGCCCTTGGAGGCCTCTGAGGTCTCGCACTGTATTTGGTGCGGGCATATTGACGATAGCATCAATTTTGGATTGATCTATCTCAATGCCACGATGTCGGACGACGAAGCCGAGGAATTTGCCCGAGGAGACTCCGAACGCGCACTTGAGCGGATTCATGCGGAGTTGGTACCTTCGAAGTCGTTTGAAGATTAGCTCAAGATCTTGTAGATGTGCCGACCTCTTCTTGGATTTTACCACGAGGTCGTCGACATAACACTCCACGTTTTGATGAAGAATGTCGTCGAAGATTTTCTGCATAGCTCGCTGGTAGGTGGCTCCCGCGTTCTTCAAGCCGAAGGGCATCACTTTATAGCAGTAGATTCCTTTCGGTGTGCGGAATGCTGTGAGCTCCTCGTCCTTGGGTGCCATCCGAATCTGGTTGTAGCCCGATGATCCGTCCATGAAAGTGAGTACTTCGTGACCTGTCGTCGCATCGACCATTAGCTCCGTGATTGGCAAAGGGAAGTCGTCCTTTGGACACGCGTTGTTCAAGTCTCTGAAGTCCACGCACACTCGGATTTGGCCGTTCTTCTTTTTGACGGGGACGACGCTAGAGATCCATGTCGGGTACTTGACTTCTCGAATGAAGCCGGCTTCGATCAACTTGTTAACTTCGCCTTCTATTTGGGGTACCAGTTCTGGCCGGTAGCGTCTTTGCCCTTGCTTGATGGCGCTGGCTCCGTGTTTGACGCTGAGCTGGTGTACTGCGATTTTTGGATCGAGGCCCGGCATTTCCTTGTAGGACCATGCGAAGACGTCTCTGTATTCTTTAAGCAGTTTGATGTATGCGGCTTCTTCCTCCGGGGTTAAGAGCGTGCTGACGAATGTAGGCCGAGGCTCTGTCTCCGTGCCCAAGTTGATTTCCTTCAAGTCATCAACGGTGGACTGCCCCCCTTCTTCGAGGACTGGCGGGGCGTCGGGCAACTCGTCGTCCGACGTAGAAGTGTCACCGTTGTCGGGATCCGTAATGGAGATATGATTGACGGCAGCCATGGGTGGGTGGGTGGGTGTTGAAACGAAGTCCTCGATCGGCATCCCTAAACGATCGAACGCCGACTTCTTCTTTGATTGTTTGACTGGCCCGAGCCTCTCGAATACGGATTTGCGTTTTCGGTTCGACCAGTCTTTACCACCTCTGGTTTGCTGCCGGAGCAAGGCTTGGCATCGAACCCGTTGTCGTCTTCTCCTGCTGTCTGGACGGCTGAGGTAGGTAGAGCGTGCATCGGAGATTGTCGATTCTTCGGCCGCTTCATCTACCATCCTCGCCTCGATGTAGTTCGAGGTGAAGGTCTTCTTTGCTGCGGTTCTGATAACCAACGGAGCTTGACTGGAGCCGATGCCTCGGCGGTTCGGGGGAATTTGCTCGCCGTTTTGAAACAGCCGAGCTTGAGTTCTTGTCATCCCATGCGGAGTTGCTGCTGGTGGGAGTGTGCCCATGGCGCTTTCCTCGTTGTAGCCAGCTCTAAACAGCAACTTGGCAGCATTTTGCCCCCAACTCCCTTCTGGTTTGAATCCGAGTTGCTCGAGGTCTGCTGATTCGACGGGTCTGCTCGGGTTCGGAGCTTGCGTCAGACTAGGTAGTGGCATCGTCATTCCTTGCAGAGTGATGACATTGGCCTGAGATAGCGTCGGGGCCATCTTCCTCGTCGGAGTAGAAGGCGATCGCTCGGATTTACGGAGCCACTGAGGCGCGAGACGCAGGACAGGCACCGTTTGGATTGGCAACGGGGTATGTTGCGTTGCTCTTGGCTCGAAGCTGATGCGCATCCTTTGCCTAGGTTTCGGCGTTCCTTGGACCTTGAGTCTTGCCTCATCAGAGGGTGGCACCGAATTCGCGGGAAGTGGAGTCTTGTCCTGCTTCACTTCTTTAATCTTTTGAGCTCGAGGGGCCTTAGCTGGCAGAACTTCTGCGACCAGGTCCTTTGCTTGGTAGAATTTAGCGTCGGCCAGGTGTGCCTCGGCCTCGTTGAATGACTTGTCATCCGCAACTATGCACCTCTCCACGCCTTCTTCGTAGTACTTGAGGCACTGGTGCCAGGTGGATACCACGATGCCGTTCTCGTGCAGCCAGGGTCTTCCTAACAGGAGACGATATGATGTATGGCAGTCGATGATGTGGAAGAGGACCGTTGTATCCAGCGGGCCGATGGAAAGCTTCAAACGAATGATTCCGACGGTGGACTGTCCGCCTTGGTTGAACCCTTGAATGACCAACTGACTTGGCGAGAGCTGGTCGTCGGTGATGCCGAGTTTCCGCATTGTCTGAATGGGCAGGATGTTGACGGCGGAGCCACAGTCCAACAAGATTCGGTTCACTGGCTTCTCCTTGATGTATCCTGAAACGTAAAGAGGCCGGTTGTGCAATCGCGTTCCGAGTTGCAGGTCCTCGTCTGAAAAGGTTATCGTTGCATCGCACGCGGCTACAGCTTTGCGCTTCTGGTCGTCCTTCTTCTTCTTCTTGTAGCTATCCGGATCAGCCAAGGCCGCAGCCATTGCCAGGCGAGCCTTCTTCGGGAGATGCAAAGCTTCTACGAGAGGCATGTGTAAGATTGCTTCGTCGCGAGAGGCGGTGCCCCCTTCGTCGGAATCGTCCCCCTCGTCGGTGGAGTCACCTTCTTCAGAAGTCTCGCCTTCGTTCTTTCCTTCCGACACTTCATGGACTTCGACCATGCAATAGGACACCTTGATGTGTTGGTCCGCTGGGAGGAAGTGATCCGGGAAGAACTCTTGCAAAGTTGTCGGCTCTGGACGACTTTGCTGAAGGATATCGTCTTGGCTTGCTGGCGGCACTTTGAACGCCTTCCTTCCTGGAGTCTTACTTTTCTTCTTGTAGGTCTTCCGCTTGGTGAATCCCCTCATCACACGGTCTTGCTTGAGCTTCTTTTCTTGCCATGGCTTTCGCCGCCGCGGTAGCATGACCCATGCTTCTTCGTCGGTGGATTCCCCTCCGCTAGGATGATGGTCGACAGCAGCAACTGGTTTTTTTGATGACACTTGTTCTTCCGGAGGCTCTATTGGCTCGTCTTCCGATCCCCAGCCGGTGGGCTTGATTTCGTCGATTGGAACGGATGGAGGTCTTGAGTAGAGGACGTAATAATCGAACTTCTCCGAAGGCTGGCCCAGCAGACCGACTTCCGGATCTCCCTGCTCGTATCTTTCTCGAAGAGCGCGTTGGGATATAGCTTGACTGGAAGGGACTTGCTCTTCTCGAGGTTCCACTGGCTCGTCTCCCGATCCCCAGCCGGTGGGCTTGATTTCGTCGATTGGAACGGACGGAGGCCTTGAGTAGAGGACGTAATAATCGAACTTCCCCGAAGGCTGGCCCAGCAGACCGACTTCCGGATCTCCCTGCTCGTATCTTTCTCGAAGAGCGCGTTGGGACATAGCTTAACTGGAAGGGACTTGCTCTTCTCGAGATTCCACTGGCTCGTCTCCCGATCCCCAGCCGGTGGGCTTTATTTCGTCGATTGGAACGGACGGAGGCCTTGAGTAGAGGACGTAATAATCGAATTTCCCCGAAGGCTGGCCCAGCAGACCGACTTCCGGATCTCCCCGCTCGTATCTCCTTTGGAGCGCCCGTTGGGATGCAGCATTGCTTGGAAGAGGTGCTGGCGTGAGCGATAATTGCCCCCAGGGCAGCGGTGTTCCTTCTTCGGTGAGCGCAGGAGTACGTTGACGTCGCTTCGAAACTTTCGGCTGAGAAGTTGACTTAGCGATTGGAGCTTGACGGTTGATGCGCAATTTGGGCATGCTTCGCCTAGCAGCAACAAGCACCGGCGAAAAGGAGCCGAAGGTGATGGACGTCATGTTGGCCGTAGCAACTTCTCCAGAGTCGATCTCTATCTTCCCTTGTTTAGCGAGCGCCATGATTCTTTCCTTGAAGACGAAGCATCTTTCGATGGGATGACTCACCACCCGGTGGTATTTGCAGAAGAGAGGGTCGTCGACGCGATGCATCTGCTCGGGCCTCTTCGAAGGAGGGAGCTCTATCATCTTTTCTTGCAGCAGTTGGTCGAACATGGAGGAGACTTCCGAGTCTGGGAAAGGGTACTCCTTGGCTTCGAGTTCTTCTAGAGTCATCCTTTGTCTCGGAGGCGGAGGCGGTGGTATGGCGACTCCCTTCTTCTGATCTGGCCTGCCACCGATCTTGAGCGGTTTGGAGGTTGAAGCGACGTCAGCAACATTGACTTGTTTCGGTTTCGTTGCCGGTGGCTTGTCCTTCTTCTCTATCTTCAAGAAGTCCTTGTTCTTCGAGTCCCCGCGGTTTGCTAGGCTGAGTTCCATGTCGTGAGCCCGAGTTGCGAGTTCTTCGAAAGACCGAGGCTTGATACCTTTGAGGATGTAGAGCAGACCCCAGTGCATGCCTTGGGTGCACATCTCGATGGCCGAGTCTTCAGACAAGCGGTCTCGTGAATTCAGCGCGAGGTTCCTCCACCTGTCGATGTAGTCGATTACTGGCTCATCCTTCCTTTGCTTGACGGCGGTGAGTTCGGTCATGCTGACTGTACGTCTGGTGCTGTAGAAGCGATTGAGGAACTCCCTCTCCATCTGGTCCCAGCTGTCGATGGTCCCTGCAGGAAGATCAACGTACCAGTCGAACGCGTTGCCTTTGAGGGTGCGAACGAATTGCTTCACCATCTCGTCGCCATATGTGCCGGCATTATTGCAGGTCTCGATGAAGTGGGCGACGTGCTGTCTTGGATTTCCTTTTCCGTCGAAGTGCTGAAACTTTGGCGGCTGGAATCCGACTGGGAACCGTAGCTGCTGGATCCTCGTAGTGTAGGGCTTCGAGTATGCCGCCGTGATCGGAGGAAGGCTACTGCCGTGGGATCGCATCATGTCGGCTATCAATGCTTGGACTTGCTGAGCACTCATCGCAGCCGCTGCCGGAGGTTGTGTGGCCACCGAGGCTGGCATTGGGGAGACGACTTCCACTGGGATGGGAGCCGAGGAGAGCGCTGGAGTAACTGCTTGAATCGTCGGAACAACCTCTGTAGGAGCGGGAGTTGAAGACGGAACTGGAGCGGCTACTGGAGAAGCGACGGGTTGGCCGACTGGTGCAGCGTCCTTTGCGCTTAGCTTTTGGAGCAGAGTGTTGATGTGACGATCCTTCTCCTCCATAAGCCGAGTAATCTGCGCCATATGCTCGCTCATCTGCATGACTTGGAGTTGAAGAGCGGACGGAGGGTGGTGACGGAGAACGTCTCGGTGTTGCATGTTCGCATCCTCGCCATCATCATCGGAGACGTAGTTACGCCGACTTGCTTCTGGCTGATGATTGATGTTTGCCCCCTGCAGAGGAGGTGCGACGTCTGCTGGAGAACCCGAACGGGTTCGGGATTGGTGCTGGTCCTCCCCAAACTTCTGGACATGGGCTCCAGGATCGAGGCTCGTTTCTTCAAGCACCAAGGCCTCGTCGGCGCTTTGGCGAGCATCTTCGGTAGTAGCTTCTGGCACGAAGACGTCCGCAAGAGTCCGTGTACGCCGAGTGTAGACGCGCACCATCGGAGGAGGATCACCCTCCGGATTTACTGGATCACCGTGTCGGAGTAGAGGAGACTCGGCGATTGGTGAGAGGCTTGGAGCAAACGCATCGTTGTTTGTTCCGGCCATCGCGAACTTCAAGCAGCTTCTTCAACCGTACAGATGAAAGGAGAAGAGGTCCCACCGGGCGTGCCAGAAATCTGTGGACGCGGAAAAAAGCGCGGGTCGTCTTTATTGCGAATCACACGAGATTACAAATGTGGCCGGGACCCGGGTTGCTCGGGTGTAGCGAGTCCGGGTTGCGACGAGTTTTGATCAGGGGATTGTGGGAAAGATCTTCTGGGGGATCCCTTTGATCCGCGTCTCCACGTGGTGTTCGTGCGAGAGCTCTGAAGGGGCTGCCCAAGACAGGGGTTTTACAGGGAGAGGGTTTTGGAGAGGCTAAGGAATGTCCACCGTTGCTTTGTCCCTTCCGTGCTTCGCGCTTTCTCGGCTAGGGGGTTTTCGGCTTCGTTCCTCGGTCTTCGTGTCTTCCTCGTTCCTTGCTTGACCTCGGTGTCCTTGATCGTCGGTTCGCGGCGTCGATCGAGATTTTGGCGTCGGCTTTGGCTTTGGCTTTTTGGCTTTGGCTTGGCTCCGGCGTGGCTCTGGCTTTTGCTTTGCTTCGGTGCTTGCACTTGGACGTAGCTGGGAGAGACTTGCGATGCTTTCGTTCTTTCGGACTTCGCGTCGTATCGGCTAGAACGTGCGGTGCTTTTGCTCGTGGCCGGCGTAGTCGCTTGGCTTTGGCACTTGCGTTGCTTTGGCACGGGCTTTACTGGGGCTTTGCTTTGGCTTCTTGCATTGGCTTTAGCTTTAGCGTCAACTCGATCTTCTTCCTCGAACGACGTGGGCTACTTCTCCGGTGCTTCGACGGTTTGCGTGTCGACGAGACTTCTCTTCTTCTCCGGGCTTCTTTGTCGTGATCAGAGTCGAAGAATGCTTTCGAAGATGGTGGGGGTAGCACCGATCTCCGTGCGACGGTTGTGGCATCGGCTTTTGTAGATGAAGACGACGAGGGTGGCGACGGTCTCCGTGCGACGGTAGTGGCGTCGGCTTTTGTTGATGAAGACGACGAGGGTAGCGACGGTCTCCGTGCGACGGTTGTAGCGTTGACTTTTGTTGATGAAGACGACGGGGTAGCGACGCTTCAGACGATCTGCTCCAGGCTTTCTTCTTCGTGGATGGGGCAGGCGTTAGTCGAAGACGACGGGGTGATGACGCTTCGCTTCTCTCCTCCGGGCTTTGGGGCTTGATCGGGATCGAGGATTTGTTGGAGACGACGGGGTAGTGCCGCTCCTCTTCTTCTCCGGGCTTTTGGGCTTGATCGGAGTCGAGGCTTGTTGGAGACGACGGGGTAGTGCCGCTCCTCTTCTTCTCCGGGCTTTTGGGCTTGATCGGAGTCGAAGCTTGTTGGAGACGACGGGGTAGTGCCGCTCCTCTTCTTCTCCGGGCTTTTGGGCTTGATCGGAGTCGAAGCTTGTTGGAGACGACGGGGTAGTGCCGCTCCTCTTCTTCTCTGGGCTTTTGGGCTTGATCGGAGTCGAAGCTTGTTGGAGACGACGGGGTAGTGCCGCTCCTCTTCTTCTCCGGGCTTTTGGGCTTGATCGGAGTCGAAGCTTGTTGGAGACGACGGGGTAGTGCCGCTCCTCTTCTTCTCCGGGCTTTTGGGCTTGATCGGAGTCGAAGCTTGTTGGAGACGACGGGGTAGTGCCGCTCCTCTTCTTCTCCGGCCTTTGCTTCTGGCGTCTTCGGAGTCGAAGGGTTCTTCTTCTCCGAGCTTTCTTCTTCGTGCACGGAGTCGAAGGGATGATCTTCGTGTGCAAGGGCCTTCACATTGATGAGGACTTTCAGTAAGCCGATCCCTCGGGACAGGCTTGACTGTGCCTCGTGAAGCCTTGGGTCGATGAAGAAGCGTCTCCTCTTCTGCAGAGCTCTGGCGTTTCGTCTTCAATTTCCCGACCATTTTTTCCTTCCCCCACCCCCTCTATTTATAGGCAAAGAGGTGGGGAGAGAGATATGGGAACTTTTTAATTTTAAATCCCTTTTGTATCTCTCTCATAATTACCCGGATTTTATTCATCCATTGATGAAGGGAATAACATTTAGTTGTTTTCCTTTTCTGGCGGGTGCAATTATGGCTGGATTTCGCACACGAAATCGATGGCGATCGGGCGCTTCGTCTTGTGCGTCGGATCGAGGGATCGGCGCAGATCCGCGTGTGTGCAGACGTCATACGCTACCTCCCCCCGCGCATGGCGGTATTTTTTCCTTTTCTTTCTTTTCTTTCCTTTTCTTTTCTTTCCTTTTTCTTTTCTTTCCTTTCTTTTCTTTCCTTTTTCTTTTCTTTCTTTTTCTCCCCTTTCCTTGCAGGGCCGGCCGGCCCCTTCTTGGGGTTCGGTCCCCACTAGGGCCGGCCCTATAGGGTTCGGACCCTAGTAGGGGCCGGCCCCTCTTGGGGCGGGGTCCGAGTACGTGTCGGCGCGCGCGAGTCGGGTCCGCGTGTCGGGTTTGCATCCGCGTCGGCGCGAGCGAGTTGGGTCCGCGTGTCGGGTTTGCATCCGCTTCGGCACACGTAAGTCGGGTTCGGGTCCGACGAAATTCGTGTGTCTACAACAGGCCGAGAGAAGCTTTGTACAGTGGGGTTGCACGGAGCAACTAAAAGAAAACAAGAAGGGGGAGACATGAATTCTGGCTCTGGAATCCTCTCTTCCTCTGATTGAGTGACCAACCCCTTTTCTGAACGCCATAGGGGTCTTTTATAACTAAAGCCCGTGTTGATATGGCAGTGATGACGTGACAGTGCTGAGGTGACACTGATCATGGGCCTTCTCGTTAGGCCCTTTATTGGGCCGTTGCTTGGGCCCAATAAGGGGGGCTTGACTTGCGGGCTCTGTAGATTTGGTCTATGTGCCTGGGCTTACCTTCTTGGGCCATTGAGCTGGCCCATATGGGGCTGGCCCGGTCCGGTACAATTTTTGCACCCACACTTGCTATCCTTCCTTTATACCCACCTGGATCCCCGGCCTCCTCCATAGTCGGAGCCACAACCACATCTCCTCCTCCTTGTCAGAGGCGTCGTCTCCTCCTCCTCCCTCCTTCTCTTTTTTGATCGTTGGGGGGCTCGACGTTGAACTACCGAACATGCAGGGCGACATGGAGGGGAACGTGAGGTGGTAATGACTCTGACGATAAATTATGATAAAAAAAGAGGAGAAGGGTGGAAAGGGGAGGCGAAGACGTCAATGTCGGAGATGCTGGGGCACCCACGCCGGAAGTTGGTGGAGAGTCGTTGGGCGTCGAAGGTTGGTGGTATGCCGGAGGCACCAACGGTGCTGGTAACAGACGTGTCAATGAGTAAGTGATGGGATACGGAGGTTTAAAAAGGATGAGGTATGAAAAGATGAGGATAGGGTTAAGTTGTTAATGAAGTTGCCATAAAATCAGAAAGAGGATGGTTTCCCATAGAACAGAAGGGTATACTCACATCTTTGGGGGGTGAATAAAACTTCCCAATATTAATATTGGCTCAAGGCCGGATTTGTGTCCAGAAACATAATTTCAAGCCGGGCCCAGACTTGGGGTGGCCCGACCAAGCCCGGCAAACTTCAGCCCTATATATCAAATTGCTTCCAGCCAAACAGAGACCGCCGGGAACTAGGTATCCTATCCGTTCAACTACTTCTCTCTAGGGTTTCCTTATCTGTCCTCTTTCGATCTCCACCTTCGATCGGTTGCTCAGCCATGGCGGCAGCGGCGGGGAAGAAGCTAACGCTGAAGAGCTCGGACGGGGAGGAGTTCGAGGTGGAGGAGATGGTGGCGATGGAATCGCAGACCATCAAGCACATGATCGAGGACGACTGCGCGGAGAACGGAATTCCCCTCCCCATCGTCAACAGCAAGATCCTCTGCAAGGTCATCGAGTACTGCAAGAAGCACGTCGAGTCCGCGCCCAAGTCCAGCGACGACACACAGGACAAGATCCTCGAAGAGGAGCTCAAGACCTGGGACACTGAATTCGTCAAGGTCGACCAGGCCACCCTCTTCGACCTCATCCTGGTGAGATATAACGATGGATGCACCTATTTATCCCTTTTTAGTGATTTTGCTAGGGTTGATTTTATTCACTTCTCTCTGTATCAGTTAGGGCTAAATTCGATTTCGTGTTGTTTTGTTGCGATTTTAGCTGGTAATTGGTGTCGGTTTTTGTTAGTGATTCCTGATTATTTTAGCAAGGCTAATGAGCATGCTGAATCTGTAGGCTCTTTGGAATATGCAGTATAATGTGTGTTCAATGTTTTTTTGGTCTTTTATGAGACTGTCATGATTTCCTTGGATTTCCCAAGCTGTCTGCAGATGAAATCTTTTGACTTGCATAGGAATAGGTATTATGGGTTAGAAAACGACTATGTTCTAATTTTATGTGTATCTATAATAGGAGGAATAAAGTTATCTTTATTATAATAAATATAGATTGTACTGGTTGTTTTGTTTTCAGTAATTGTTCATGCGATGGTTGGCATATACACATATTTGGATATAGATGTGTCTTGGTGCCGTGCAGCGGGGGCATTCCCGTCTCCATCTGGAAACTGCATCAGGGATCCCTCCTTCGTGTCTTCGGGATGGGATCTTTTCCAGAGGATCAGATTATTCTTCGAGAAATGGCCGGAGGGGCTCATTTCCTTGGGTGGAAAGAGCCTTCGGGAATGATGTTCTGGCTGACCACCGCGTGTGGGGCTTAGAGGAGATGACGTTTTGCAGGCTGGGGGTGCTTGTTCAGAAGAATCTAGGTCGGCTATTGTTCAGGAGCCTCAACCAGGGGTAGGAGGAGTTGATGCACGCCAACATTGACGACTTTTTGGCTTGCAAGATCACGACGACCAGCTTGAAAGTTTTGTGCGATGACGATGCCAATTAAATTTAGGGTTCTAGGTCTATGGTTCTTCTTGTAAGAACATATACTTTTTTTTTATGAAATGGTTAGGGTTTGGGGACAGATGGTTTCTACTTTAAGAACATTTTTCTTCTTTTTGAAATGGTTAGAGACTGGGGACATGGTTTCCAATGTAAGATTGCAAAGTAGATATCCTTTAGAACTTTAAAATTTCATTGAACTTTCATGTAAAATTTGAAATTTGAATGCATAAACTTCGTTTAATATTGAAAATTTGTACTCTGTTTTTATATTTTTTATTTTGGATATTGCTCTTTTATTTTATTTTATTTGAAAGTTCTAAAGGAAATCTAATTTGCAATTACATTGAAAACTATCTGTACCCAAACCCTAACCATTTCAAGAAGACGAAAGATGTTCTTACATTGGAAACAATCTGTCCCCAAACCCTAACCATTTCAAAAAAAAAAAAGACTTTCTTACAAGAATTAACATAAACTTAGAACCCTAACCGTCGCCCAAAACTTTCAAGTTGGCAGTCGCGATATTGCAGGCCAAAAAGACGTCGACGTTGACATGCATCAACTCCTCGTCGTCGCCCCCCCCGTTGAAACTCTTGAATTGCAGTCGATTCGGCTTCTTTTGAATGAGCATCCTTAGCGCTAAAAACGCCATCTCCTCTAAACCCGCCACACGGTAGCCCGCTAGAGCGCCATCCCCGAAAGCTCTTTCCATCAAGGGAAGGAGCTCATCCGAGTGTTTCTCGAGAGGTAACTTGATCCTCCGTAAAAGATCTTCCAGCCCATCATTAAGAGACGGAGGAGGGATCCCTAAAGCAGTTTCTAGATGGGGACGAGAATGCCCCTGTCGCACGGCATCAAGATGTATCTATATCCAAATACGCATATTGCTAAGAGAGTCACATGATATGTACCCACCGTAGGAAAGCTACACACTACAAATTTGGACAATGAACATTATGCGCTGGATGCAAGTGGAGTAATTATTGATACTTAGTGTTGTCTAGTGTTTATATGTTACCTACATCCAAATTCTCATGTTACTGATTGCATCTTTATCATGCCCTGCCACTTCAATATAATTTTCATAAACAATATTTTTATAAATTCGGTTTTGTCTAATATAAAGGAAAACTTAGTGGGAATGGATTTAAGACCCCATATCAAGCTTGTTATTCATGCAGACATTTCGTATTGGGACACTGATTCCATGTGTTCTTTATCCCTTACTGTTAAGTTAGTGATCAGTAGTTGTAGGCTGTTCATCGTGAACTTTGTGAGAGGTGTTCTTCTCCCGGGTATTAGATTTATCTTTGGAAGAAAATCTTGTGCGAAGATGACTCCCAAGGAACACTATGTTCAAGGTGTATAGGCGGACCAAAAGCAAGTTGTGAAATGCTTTTCTTCTGAAATTTAATCACGTATCTTGACTTTCATACAATGTGTAGAATTCGATCTAAACAAGCTATCATCAAATCCTAGCACAACTCATGTAGTAATCACATGTATTTCTTCTACTTCCAAGGCACGAAAAAATCATTTTCTTCTTTAAAGTTGAAGGTGCTCAATCGCCCTCTAAAAGTAATTGGAACTCCTACAATTCTAGTGGGGATTGTGGGTAAGAAATCAAAGGTTTGAAAGATGCATGGTCGAGGGAGTCGAGAGATATCCTAACTTTAACGTCCTAGAGAAACCATTTTAGAAATTTGAGCAAAATTAACTAACAAACGATCCCCCCTTGAGGAAATACATTGGAACTATAATCAGATCCAAACTTAGGAGAAGAATGCTGCAAGGTTGAGGCAATAGTGAGATATGCCTTAGACAGTCTCGATCTGGTGTTCATCTTATGGTGCTCACCATCGTGCTCACCAACTATTTTTTGGCCTTTACAGAATTTAGAATATCTAAATTTTTGTGGATGTAATCATCTAACCTTAGATTGAACATTTGAACATCTTCACAAAATCAGCCCATTCCGAAATCTCTAGGTTGATCAAAGTTGAAATGGTTCAAATATATGGTCGATAAAAGTTCTTTCAAGTTTGATCAACCTAGAGGTTTTTGAATGGCTGATTTTTTGTGGCTGTTCAAGTTCAAGCTAAGGTTAGATGATTACATCTATAAAAAATCAGCATATTCTAAATCTTGTAGGGGCAAAAAATGGTTGGTAAGAACGGTGGTGAGCACCCGATCGGGACTGATGCCTTAGAAAAACTACGTCTCAAAAGAAGCAAGTGGAAGATTGGTCTACGCAAAAACTTGAGCAGAGTTTAGTCAAAAGTTGCAACGTTTAGGAACTTCCTATGTAGACTTTTACTTCAACAAAATTGCCCAATGCATGGTAGTTTTTTTTGTAAATTTTGCTCAAATCCTTGCAATGTCTAAAGCAGTGTAGTCAATGCGGTCCCTAGGCGTTTTGACCTGTCTAAGTGAAGTGACACTATATATATATATATATATATATATATATATATATATATATGTATATATTTCTTACTATAAAATTTTATGTTTTACTATTCTTTATACCTATAAAAATTTAGTAAATAATATAAAATGAGATTTTTTTAAGTAGAAGATAGAATTAACATGGATCAAAACAAAAGGTGTCAATTTAAGCAAGAATCAATAAATCAATATCATCATCACCATTTCCATGAAGGTCTATATCATTTGAAACATGACTCCTTATAAAATCACCATAAACTTAGCATCTTCAATTGTTTGTGGTTGTGCACTTCCTTCTCCTCATTGTCTTCGCCCATCATTGTTTTCACTAGCCTCAACAACAAGATATCATGTTAAACCATCATCATGAAGACGGTCCTTGAGTGGCCGCATTTTTCCAATAAAAGCAGCCCAAAAAATCAAAAAATTGCCCAGGCGGTCGCCTAGGCAGTCTAGGTGGGCAGCCTAGGAAACAACGCCTGCCTAGGGGGTGCTGAGGCGTTGGTGGCTCCAAAACGCCTAGGCATCAACTTGACTATATTGGTCTAAAGTGTGTGTGATATTTTCTGTAGAGAATTTTGGACACTAACTTTTATGAGACATCTTTTGGAATATTTGATCATGGTAGTGGCGGGGAAGATAATAATGCTTGGGTGTTTGGATAGGGAGTCCAAGATAAGAGCATACTAAGGAGTTGCAGAAGATTAAACACATGATCTACAATTATTTCATGGAAAGTGAGATCTCCCTCACCAGCATCACCTGCAGATTGTCTTCAAGGTCATCGTGTTTGCAAGAAGCATGTTGAGTCGACTTCCAAGTTGATCGGGTACAAGGACAAGGTTACTGGCATGCTGCCAAGGAGCTCAGGGCATGGGACACTAAAATTTGTTAAGGTTGACTATGCTTCCTTCCAGAGCTAATCATAATTAGATTATGATATTAGATACTTCCCTTCTATCTTTTTTTTCGTTACCATTGATAAATTTGGTTAAGGTTGGATATGTAGAATTCGGCTTTTTTCATGGTGAATTAGGGCTATGCTGTTAGATTCCATATTTCTTGTTATGTTATCTCGATTTGATTTGATGACTTGTGTTAGATTCTGGAAGTGTGTCGTCATTTTTTTTCCTTACATTTTTGTGTTTATTTCTTGATCTTGGCTAGTGGACATGATTTAGCTCTAGTCTCTTTGAGAACATCAGTACGTTTAGGCTCTCGTGATCTCTTGGGGGTTGGTCTCTTTTGTCCATTTGTATGTTGCTTGATGTGATTCCATTTATGGAAGCATCAAATACTTGATCCTAGGTTCTAACTTCTAACAAGTATAGTGCCTTGGGTTTTCATGCTATGCCGCTTTGTTAGATTGGGTGAGATTATTCAAGTTTATGTAATCGAAGTACTTTTTTTTTTCCTTCTATCTTTTCATCTTCATGAGCTGAAGCTTCAATCTGTTTGAATCTTTACTTTTTAAACTCTTCATTCGGTCTGAGATCATAGTTTATTGGTGATTTCCCCCTAATTTTCCCTTAGTAATTGCTAGATGTAAATGTACTATACCATTGTGTTGGGATTGTGCCATACAAACCAATCCAGTTTGTGAATAAATCAAAACATTCAATAGGTACATATGAGTGTTACAACTCACTGGTATGCCATATGTGAGTGGGTGGGGACCCTCAGGTTACGCCGTAGGTTTGACATGGTGCATGAAGTGTCACCCACTTATACATGGAGTGTAGGGATGGCAACGGGTCGGCCCATCCCGACCCAGTCCCGCTAAGGAATATCTTATTCCAGAATCCAAACCCGTCCCAAACCTGTGTCGGGGTTGAATGATCAATTCCAAACTCGTCCCACTAACACTAGTAAAAACTTAAACTCGTCTTGTTCCGTCTCAATTATGTTTATGCTGGACAAGTCTAAGCTAGTTGATTATATTTTGAACTAAACTTATTTTCGTTAAGAGAAGCAATGAACATATTAAGATCTAAATTCATTATAACATAAAACAACAATTTCTATGTTGTTAAATATATATACTTTGCATGAATTAAACAGATGCACTACAATGAAAACGTTTAACTTACTACAAGTCTACAACTAGTTAAATACCAAGAATACATTGATAGTTAAATCAGATATGTTCTAGAAATTTTATAAACAAAAGGCATGAGTTGTATTATCTTCTTAAATACAATATTGGTGCAACATAAAATAGGATACTAAACTACATCCCAGTAAATGATCAAACGGCAAAAAAAAAAAACATATATGTAATCGGGTCAGGTCAGGGTAGGCTAATCCCGACCCCATCCCAAACCTGATCGGATTTTATTTCGTAAATCCCAAACCCAACTAGTTCCATCCCTAACCCAGCCCAATAGGGTCGGGTCGGGTTTTCCATTTAGCTCGCACTGTTGCCATCCCTAATGGAGTGTTGCCCACTTATGCACAGGAGATATGTAGATTGCAGACCATCTGTTCCTTATAGCATGGTTTAGGTTCGAGTCCGAGATGTAGTTGTGCACTTGATCTAGACTGTAGCACATTGCACTTCCGTGTTTACATAGGATGGTCTCTTGATCATCAAACATAATAGAGGCCATAGTGTTGTGTTAGGTGTTCTCATAAACATATTGAATGGAGCGATGGGAGCGATGTGAGTACGATTAATCTAGTCATCGCATATTGGTTAAGGGTAGGTTGTTAAATGAAAGTCCTTTTATCTCGAGGGAGCAGTGAACTCGGATTCTAGTGTTGTTTGCTTTGACTTACCAACGAGCGAGACTTATTTTACAGTCAATATCTTTGTATAGTGGGTTAACTAGTATAAAAAATGTGGTAATATGCACTTGCCACACTCTTCAGATTTTTAAACATCGCCTCGAAATGACTTAAGTTTGATTATGATTGGGAATCTTGAGCTTAGACTATTGTGTAAAAGTATTTTATGAATATTATTATAGAAAAATCATAAGTTTTCTCGATCAAACTGTTTTATGTAAAAAGGGTTTTGATACTGATAAAAAAAAGAGGATAAGTCCGACAATCGGGAAGTGGATTTAATGACACATAGGTGGACATTCAACCCCTGGTAGTCACATCCTCACATGAGGTCCCAGATGGCTAGTGTAACCAGCTAAGCCATATGTGTGCAAAATAAGGTTAACACGTGGTATGACGTATCGTGTTGTGTGTTTGGAACCTTGTAGCCGATCCCACGTAAGGAAACTCTAGTAACACCTTGCGTGGCTGGCAATAGAGATCCTTATTAGTGAATAATAATCTTGTATATTATTCTCCTCTCTGATGATAATTGATTGGGACCCAATAAGAAGTCCATTTCGGTCGACCACAAGTAGTTGTTGTGCTTGGCCCGATGGTGTTTTCTATTCGAGGAGTTCTGTTCAAAGGTGGCAGGAAGAGGATCTTCATCAATGAATAATGAGTCTCAGATCTTGTGTGCACCATTTTTATTTCTAAGTTTGGAAGACCTACCCACATTGTCACGTGATTGACAGGCATGTCATTACTCATTAGATTGACTACCCATTCTTTTTGGATTTCCTTACATGGCAAGAGAGCAAACTTGTAGTACCCTCATTGCCATATGGGAGCCGCCCACTTGGGTGTCTGACCCCCTATAAATAGAGTTGTCGGCCACCATAGAGATTATGCTCCATTAGCTTATGTCCTACCTACTAGAGAGGGAGGATGAGAGGAGAAATGGAGAGGGTCATGTTGGAAGGATGGTCAATGCTTAAAGCCACCTGTATACTTTGACTGAGTAAGAAATCAATCTCTTTCATCAATGGCTTTGTTTTGGTCGATGGATTTATGCTCTACCTTCGTCTATCTTATGTCATTCTAGTTTTAGATCATTAAAGCTTTGGATAATGAAGAATCCCTTTTTTTATCCTTTGTTGAATTTATTATAGAATTGTACCAATCAAGTGTGAGCTTCATGGACTGATGGAAATTTAATTTAATCACATCTGTGTGGAGGTCCAATCATCAATTAGATGCATATGTCAACATACTAGTAAATGGCATGTATATGCAATGGGAATAAAAAAGAATGATGTAATGGTGGGATGTATCCAATAGAATTAGAGTTGGTTGGATGAAATGATGACAAGCTTTTGAGATCAGTGTTCTAAAAAGCGGCCCAGGCGGCCGCCTAGGCACTAGGCGGCCCCCCACCGCCTCGCCTAGGCCCTAGGTGCTCCAGAAAAGCGGCCAAGCTCCCAGGCGTAGCTAGGCGGGGCAAGGCCTAGGCGGGCTCAGGCTCGCTAGGCGGGATCAGGCTAGCTAGATGGACCAGACGGGCTGAGGCTGGCCAGGCAGGATAGGCGGGCCAAGCGGGTTGAGGCAGGCCAGGCGGACCATGTTTGCTTTTGTTCTTGTTAATCACTCAATCTTGAATTATGGTTATATACTTGTTTTTTAAAATAATGATTTGGAATAATCTTGAACTTATATTAATTTTTAAACATATATATTATATAATATCAAAATAATAATTAAAATAATTAAAAAAAAGGCAAAATGCCTAGGCGCCGCCTAGGCGTTAGGCGGCCCCCCACCGCCCGACTAGCGCCTAGAGGTTTTTAGAACCTTGTCTGAGATATGTGATATAGACATCCTCCCTTTAAGACTTGACTAGTTCAAACATAGTAAGGTCGGCAAATTTGTTTGGTTGTAAATGTTTTGCAATAAAGAGGGTTCAAGCACACGATATACACGTAATGGAGGTGAGGATGTTGGGATGGATTCGTAGCAAAACTAGGAGAGAGGTTGCGGACTGAGTATTTTGAAGGAAGTGTTGGAGTTTCATCGACTTAGGGCAAAATGTTGGAAATCGGATTAAGGTGGTATAGGCATGTACCATAAGCAGAAAATGTGACCTCACCACTGTCACTGTTTTAAAAAGTGGTCCGGGCGTTAGGGGGTTGGCTGCTTCGCTTCAGCATTAAGCGGCACTGCAGGCGGGTTGAATAAAGGTGGGCGCCTAGGTGGGATCCGATCCGCTTAGGCGCCCGCCTAGGCGGGTAAAAGGCGGGCGCCGCGCCTAGGCGGGTTCCAAGCAGGCTCCAGGCAGGCGGGCTTTAGGCGGGCAGACTAGTAATAATTTTTCATAAAACCCTGACCCCACTTGACCCCCTCCTCCCTTTTTACTACATAACTAGATATCCTAGATATCCCAAAGGCTCAAAAGCTGCTCTCTTTCCCCTGCCTCGTAGTCAACCCTGACCCCAACTGATCCCCTCCGCCTTCTGTTTTTTAAAACATTGGACCTCACTAAAATAGGGTTTGCGGTTATTGTAGATTAGGTCAAGAAAGAGGGGAGAACCTAATAATTTGAATGGAAATTGTCAAAAAGAATATTGAAAGACTTGTTTTGACAACATATATTCAGTTAACAGGAATGGTTGGCAAAGAAGGATTCATAAACCCGACCATAGTTAGATGAGATAAGGGTAGGGGGTACTCCTATGATATGGTTATGACTATTTCACATGATGTCTAAATTGAAGATTTATGAAGAAATACGAGGTGGATTTGTGTGCTCTCTTAATTATATCTAAGGGTCTGTTCTTTTGGCGAGTAAAATATGTTGGACATTGATTTACTCGGTTAATCTCACTTTGTGTCACATTCTTTTGTCCAATGTCTTGGGTAAATGGTTTTCCAAGATTCCTTTTTTTACTAGTTGGGTGGCACATTAGAGTCCCACCAAAATTGGTCGGACATTAATTGCCCACCATGGGCTATACATTATTTGCGCAAGAGATCTATTTGATACATTGTATATCTTGATTTGCCCAGCAGAAAAGAATATGGAACATTTAATTTCTCGAGGCATCATTGTCCTTGCCCATGAATATCTCAAGTATTTTTTACTACATACAGTACATAATATAGCGGATATTCTTATTACATAATACAGGGCATGTATGTGTGACTTTTGAAATGATACACTGAATTGGATTTCTTTTAATGGCCATAAAAATATTGGCCACTCATACACATACATACACACACACATACATACATACATATATACATACATACATAGTTACATACATGCGGCGCACCCGTGCATGCCAGGCTCCAAGGTTATCTCCAGGCACCTTGGCTTGCCTTAGCATTCTGACAACCTTTGGCATACACTTCATCGACTGGGAAATAGCTAATTTTAGAGGATTGAGAGATGTATCAGGTGTGATTAAGAAAGCCGTACACAACAGGTACACCATCAAAATTAGTGGTACACCATCAAAATGGATAGGGACATTTATACTGGAACAATGGTAACCATCATAAGTACTTGTCACGAGGCAAGTGAATTTTTTGACATTGTACCTTCCCTAAGTAACAGTACTAAGTTTACCTCTTTACACTTCTCCTACTTGAACTACCAATATTTAAGAGAAAGTACCATGGTGCATGTTATTTTCATATGATGTACTATTAGTTGATGATATGACTGTAAGGTTGAATGTTATGTTGTAAAGAATTAGGAGGATAAATGTCTTTGAGTTAGTATGACTAAGAGCATACGGAGTGAAATGGAAATGATAATGGAGCCCTATCAAAATTGGTGATCAAGATGTACAACGGTGTGATCATGTCTGTTATATTGGCTTTATTATGGAGAAGAATGGAGACATATGATGACATCTAATATATTGAGGCCCGATAGTAGAATGCTAAGGTGCATCGTGGTGTATGCGACTTATTATATGCTTCTTAGACTTCTACGAGAAATTTATAACATTGCTGTAAGATGTGTAACATTGTTCGATACAGGTCAGGCAATGACAAGAATTTGAGTTAGCATGAAGAGATGAGAATGCTGAGGTGGATGTGTGGTAGAATTAGGAAGAATAGAGTGCGAATGAGTTCCATAGTAGTGTAGGCAATGACAAGAGTTTATCTGTTTATGTTTTTTTTTTTTTGTGGTATCTAGTTATGCTGTTCAGTGAACATTTAGGGAATTTTTTTTCTCTTTTTAACTTCATACCTGTTGAAAATATTGAGCAATCTTCTGACCAGTAGTACACTTTGTAATTCTAAATTTCTGACGATGGTTCGGTCGATGACATAGCTAGGTTGGAATCAGATGCTGTGATGATAACCATTGTAACATTCCAGTAACAATCCACAAGAGTCACAAGACCATGTGTTATTTCAGTCTTAAACCATTCACAAGATGCGAATTCTGTGTTAACTATCTGTGGCCCTTGGTAATGTTTTCTTGTATCATGGTTAGGCCGCGAACTATCTGAACATAAAAGGGCTACTGGATCTGACCTGCCAGACGGTGGCAGATATGATCAAGGGGAAGACCCCAGAAGAGATCCGCAAGACTTTCAACATCAAGAACGACTTCACGCCCGAGGAGGAGGAGGAGGTGCGGAGGGAGAACCAGTGGGCCTTCGAGTGACGACTGAGCGAGGAGGATTGATTTAATCCCCCACAGACTTGTCGCAGATTCATCTTTGTGTTTCACAGACCTTTTCAAACAGCCTAATCTTCGATGTCAGACACAATGTTTAATTGGCTGAGCTTGGATTGGTAGTAGAAAACTTTTTTTCATTAGTCACGTCTTTGAGAATTGGTTTCTGGTGTTTAATATACTTCTTTGAGAGTATGCGAAATTCTTGTCAATCCGTCAAGAGGCTGCTTATGAGCACAGTAATGTGGAAAACTGATTCATGAACCATCGACGGGGTGTGTGCTTTTCCATGGATTTGCAACTCCCAGGAATTGGGCCCATTCCAATATTCTTTGCCATCCAATGACTGCTGTGTGATCTTGTATTGGATGACCGTGATGTATGGGAGGGATTCTCAAAGCATCTACCGAAAATTTCCTTTGGAACCGTAGCGAAACTGTGTGGGTTCATGTTGAAAATGGCACTCCAACAAGCTGAGAGTTTGTTTTCTTTTACTCCTCTCGCTGATGCTGGTGGGAGTAGTAGGGAAATCATTGTGGTGGGTCTCCTCTGATTTGAATAAAACAAAAAAAATCAAGTCACTTTTCTTATTAATTCCTCAGTAGCCCTTTATTATGTTGTCTTGTTGAAGCATTTGATCTTCTTAAGAAATAGAGAGAATTGTGAGGAGTCTGTTGGAGTGCACTTCATTTCACTCCATACTTTGCCTATGTGTGGCATCTAGGAGCCCCAATAAGTGGGAGGAACCTGGGAGCTGAGTTGAGCTCATTTAGGCTAGTCAATTGATGCGGGGGCTCTCTCTCGCGGGGCTTCATCCCCTTTTCCTCTCCAGGCCCTAGGTTTTCGACGATCCCTCTTGGCCTCCCCAGTGTCGTCGGTGGCTCCGGGGAGGCCATGACCTAGGTTCTGTGCGTTCGGGGTTGGGATTTTGCCCAATTTCATCCCCTGTCCATAGGGCTCCTCCGGTGGCCGGGTTTTTATGATCGACGGGATGGAGATGCGGCGGCAAGCTTCTCCTCGGGTTCGACGGCTTCTCCTTGGCGACTGGAGCGCGATTTCTCGCCGGTAGGAGTCGGAGTGTCAGATCTGGCCCCGACACACTAGTTGGTGTCGGTGGTTTTCCGGGTTGCCTCCACTCGTCGGCGGCGTGGGTCCTGGAGCAGGTGGTGGTGGCGTTTCGTCGGAGGGAGGTGCGCGGCTGCGGATCCTTCAGGTATGGGTATGGCCGTATCACCGGAGATGGTGGTTGTTCTCTCTTCGGGGTGATTTTTTTTATTTTTCCCCCTTTTGTTTTTTCCCCTCTTCTTCTCCTCTGCCGGAGATGGTGGTGCTGTTCTCGCCTGTGTGCGGTTGGTTCCGCCTGTGTGCGGTATGTGTTTGTTCTGGCGTGTGGCTGTTGTAGCGGGGCTTGTCCCCTTCTCTCCACCTAATGCTGGTTGTTGGTCTCGTGGAAGCCTTCTCGTCGGACGGTGGTCGGTTATATCTCCCGTTGGGGGCGGTTATTGCTTGCACCAGGCTGTGGTGCATCATGAGATCTGTTGTGATCTCCCCTTGGAAGTACTTAAAAAAAAAAAAGGTCAATTGATCCGAGCTGTTCATTGTTAGCTTGCCCGTTTGTCAGTTTGATCCAGCCTTTTAATTTGAGCCCATCCAGACCAGACCGGAGGTTGCACCTAACTTGACCAGGACTCGAGCCCGTGCACAAGGATATTATCTCTTTAATATAGACAATTGAGGCTCGATTGATCAAATCAACTATGTTTCCCTTTTGCTTAACCCCTGCACTCTATTATTCGAATGACTTAAAATAGTCACCCCCAGCCATGGAATCACCGTGGTTTAGGGTCCAGTCATTGACATCTGTCCCCACCTGTTCGATCACCCGGCCCTTACAATGGGAGCCCCCTAAGGTTCACCCAGTGCCCTGTAGATCTCAACAATCTAGAACCGTCCATTTGGACGGAAATAACAGGCGTCGATGGCTGGACCCCGAACCACGGTAATACCGTGGTTCGGTCGACTAAGTTAAGGGCTTTATTTCACTGTTGTTTGGGGCGACTAAGTTAAGGGCTTTATTTATTATTTAATTTATTAATGACATCTTAGTCTTTTGCGGCGGCCAGCCCCCCCTATTTCCTCCATATTTGACTGTCGTATGCGTATATTTTACTGCGGTATTTGCCACGCCTAATCCGTTGGCCAATGCATATCGCTGCATTAGACGACTAATATGGCGCCCTAGCCATCGATCATAAAATTAATATTTTTTTTTTTTTTTAAAAGCACGATATAAATGGCCATATTGAAACCCGAACCAACCTGACTTGGGCACAGACCCGAACCAACCCAACCCACGCTAAGGTCGGGTTGGTTGGGATCGGCTCTCGGGTTGGTAGTAGATCTAAAAAAAATAATGGTAATTGGCTATTTATTAGCAACTTGGAGGGCCACGTTGGGCTTTAGGCTTTAGCTACCCATTAAGTTCTCTTGGTAGTTGGTTCAACATTAGCAAACAACAAACGTTTACTTGGGTGCTAATGTGATGTAGCCCAAAAGTCCAAACCCGTGACATATATATGTGATTCTCGGATTGGGTCGGGTCCACAAAACATAGAACCGAACCAACCCATTTAGTCAAAATATCCAAACCAACCCGACCCATTTAGGTCGGGTTGGGTCGGTTCTCGGTTTTACCTGACCCAAGTTGCACCCCTAACTGACGTGATGGCCGCTGCAGGGGGTTGCCTAGTTGGGTCTTGCAGGCTACCATGGAGGTACTCAAGTATAGCTCGACTGTTGTCCATGGTGGCCAGCCACGGGGAGTGCATCAACCACTGTGGTCAGTGGGGCTAGTCGCTTAGGGATGGAGCAGGCAATCACAGTTGGGCAAAGCAGACAAAGGTGGGGGGGGGGGGGGTGTTGGCGGTTGGGTGCCTAGGAGGTGGTTTGTGTTGGAATTGAATCATATTATCAGAGTCGTAGCAGAAGCAAAAGATAGATCCGAGGATCTCATGCTGTATGTTTTATTATAATTTATCTTTCAAACAATCTACATGCGAATCTATGATTTTAGCATATGTGTGGACACCCTAGAGGCATACTACGATCTACGGAAGACACGCATGCATTTAGTTAGGTGTTTAGAACCATCATACATTATAGATCTATGATCCGAAGAGGACGGAATGATGATGAACCGTATGTGAATTGCAAGGGAAGCTGTTGGATAACACTTTGTTCTTTGCAAAGGGAGAAATCCTTGAAGCCCTATCTCTGAGTACAAGGACTACGAGCCGACAGAGGATTACGTTGTGAAGACAATGACGCTCCAAAGCCTTCTCTTATCTTTCTCTCTTCTTCTTCCTTCTCCTTTTCTTCCTCTTATCTTCCTCTTTCTTCTTCCTCTTTTCCTTGGCCGAAACCACAAAGGGGAGAGATAGGCAGGGGTCGGTTTTTCCAAGGAAGGGGGAGAGCATGCTAGGGCCAGCCTCTCTCCCCCTTATTCCTTCTTATAGGGCCGGTCCCCTACTTGCACAAGCAAGCTAGGGCCGGCCCCTATAGAATAGGGATTAGGGGGGAGGGATAAAGCAAGTCGGTTAGGGCTTCCTTTATCCATTTAGACACTTTGAACGAAAACGCCCTTATGTCGGCACACCGCTGATAAAGAGATAAAGTAAGGTACGCTTATCATAATCGAGTTCTGTCAGCGTCTATGAGCTCCTTGAATTATTCTGCTCATTTTAAGATCCATATTCAATATGTTCTAAGCCATATTTCAGTATTTATTAAAATACCCCTATGACCCTTAACATATGTGAATTAGGTTCTTAGGGTTCGGGCTTGTGCTTCATCGCGCTACTTCCCATCCAACATGTCTAACCATGTCGGGGAACAATTCCTATACGCAACGACAGGGTGGAACCTTCATGGTTCAGGATCTCTAGCTCCAACCGGATCCCTGATTAATTATTCCAGTAACACACCGAAAGTTCTGTTAATCAGCCCTAATCCGAGTAACCAGCGTAGCCACCCAGAGTGCGACGCGAGTTGAACTCTAGTGATCCTAAACTTATGATACTCCCTCGTAACCCTGTTCTCTACTATACTCTGATAATCCGTAGTCCCTCATATTACTAGTGCCATGATTTAACTCGGGCGGTGGGGAGCACCGTCAGACCCCCAATTGATCATCTGACTAGGATTTGACGACTTGTTAACTATAACACCACACACCTTCTGGTGCTATGCCTAGCATCCAAAACATCATCAGTCATAGTAACAACCACCAAACTGAGTTAATTATGTGGACATATTGACTTATCAAAATGCACCCATCCAATACTGGACGTCGAATAACCTATAGAGATTTCATGCCACTCTAACGCCAGCCGGGTAACCCAACATACCATGGTATTAGATTATGGTATGTCTGCACATATTGGCACATCAAAGCACCACTCAACTAGTTGGCTCAGTGTACGTGGTCCCTCAGGGTTAAGGACAAATTATCTATAGTAGTAAGACGGTTTATGCACAGTGTCTGAATCACTGAACTATGCACCGTGTTGGTTCCTGTTCAACACGATCATCATGCTTGGTCAGGTGAATGGAAATCCCATGTTACCATGGTGGAGACTTCACCATATCCTCTATCTGCTAATAGCTTATTCTCGGTAAAGCGACTGACATCACCAAAACTATGAACTAGTTTTAGGTCTACTCAGAACTGGTCCACTGGGTCTTCCAATAATGGATCCACCATACGCTTCAGTGGTCTACTGTGTTCCCTAGGGTCCTTTATTATATATATGAATTAACATACACCAAAGTAGTATTCTAATTAAATCAATAACCAAAGTCATCTTTATTAATGTTAATACAAAAAATCCACGCTCAAGACACATGAGCTGTAACAATCTCCCACTTGGCCTAGCGGGGAGTACGAATGAATTAGAATGGATACATTCGTACGAATGAATTAGAATAGCTCGTACGAATGAATTAGAATGGATCGGATACATTCGTACGAATGAATTAGAATTGCTCGTACGAATGAATTAGAATAAATAGTGCGAATGAAATAGAATAGATCGTACGAATGAATTAGAATGGATTGTGCGAACGAATTAGAATGAATACATTCATACGAATGAATTAGAATGGATACATTCGCACGAATGAATTAGAATAGCTCGTACGAACGAATTTGAATAGATCGTGCAAATGAATTAGAATGGATCATACAAAAGTAATAGAATGGATCATGCAAATGAATAGAAAAGCTAGTACGAATGAATTAGAATAGATCGTGCGAATGAATTAGAATAGCTCGTACGAATGAATTAGAATAGATCGTGCGAATGAATTAGAATGGATCGTTCTAATTCATTCGCATGATCTATTCTAATTCATTCATACGATCCATTCTAATTCATTCGCACGATCTATTCTAATTCATCCGTACTAGCTATTCTAATTCATTCATATGAATATATCCATTCTAACTCATTCGTATGATCCATTCTAATTCATTCGCACGATCTATTCTAATTCATTCATACGAGCTATTCTAATTCATTTGTACGAGCTATTCTAATTCATTCGTACAAATGTATCAATTCTAATTTATTCGTACAATCCATTCTAATTCATTCGCACGATCCATTCTAATTTATTTGCACGATCCATTCCAATTCATTCGCATGATCCATTTTAATTCATTGGTACGATCCATTCTAATTTATTCGCACGATCTATTCTAACTCATTCGTATGAGCTATTCTAATTCATTCGTACGAATGTATCCACTCTAATTCATTCGTATGATCCATTCAAATTCATTCGCACGATCCATTCTAATTCATTTGTACGATCCATTCTAATTTATTCGCACGATCTATTCTAATTCATTCGTACTATCTATTCTAATTCATTCGTATGAATGTATCCAATCTAATTCATTTGCACGATCCATTCTACTTCATTCGCACGATCCATTCTAGTTCATTCACACGATCTATACGAATTCATCCATACGAGCTATTCTAATTCATTCGCACGATCTATTCTAATTCATCCGCATGAGCTATTCTAATTCATTCGTACGAATGTATCCATTCTAATTCATTCGTACGATCTATTCTAATTCATTCGCACGATCCATTCTAATTCATTCGTAAGATCCAATCTAATTCATTCGCACGACCTATTCTAATTCTTTCATACGAGCTATTCTAATTCATTCGTACGAATGTATCCATTCAAATTCATTCGTACGATATATTTTAATTTATTCACACGATCCATTCTAATTCATTCGTACGATCTATTCTAATTCATTCACACGATCTATTCTAATTCATCCGTACGAGCTATTCCAATTCATTTGTACGAATGTATCCATTCTAATTCCTTCGCACGATTCATTCTAATTCATTCGTACGATCCATTCTAATTCATTCGCATGATCTATTCTAATTCATTCATACGAGCTATTCTAATTCATTCGTACGAATGTATCCATTCTAATTCATTCGTATGATCCATTCTAATTCATTCGCACGATCTATTCAAATTCATTCGTACGAGCTATTCTAATTCATTCGTACGAATGCATCCATTCTAATTCATTTGTACGATCCATTCTAATTCATTCGCACGATCAAATCTAATTCATTCGTACGATCCATTCTAATTCATTTGCACAATCTATTCTAATTCATCCGTACGAGCTATTCTAATTCACTCGTACGATTGTATCCATTCTAATTCATTCACACGATCCATTCTAATTCATTCGTACGATCCATTTTAATTCATTCGCACGATCTATTCTAATTCATTCGTACGAGCTATTCTAATTCATTCGTACGAATGTATCCATTCTAGTTCATCCGTACGGTGATTTCTAATTCATTCACACGATCCATTCTAATTCATTCATACGATCCATTCTAATTCATTCACATGATCTATTCTAATTCATTCATACCAGCTATTCTAATTTATTCGTACGAATGTATCCATTTTAATTCATTCGTACGATCCATTCTAATTCATTCGCAAGATCCATTCTAATTTATTCGTACGAACCAATCTAATTTATTCGCACGATCTATTCTAATTCATTCATACGAGCTATTCTATTCATTCGTACGAATGTATCCATTCTAATTTATTCATATGATCCATTCTAATTCATTCGTATGACTCATTTTAATACATTCGTATGATCCATTGTAATTCATTCGTACGATCCATTCTAATTCATTCGTACGAATGTATCCATTCTAATTTATTCATACGATCTATTCTAATTCATTCGCACGATCCATTCTAATTCATTCGTATGATACATTCTAATTCACTCGCATGATCTATTCTAATTTATTCGTACGAATGTATCCATTCTAATTCATTCGTACGATCCATTCTAATTCATTCATACCATCCATTCTAACTCAATCGCACGATCCATTCTAATTCATTCGTACGAGCTATTCTATAATTCATTCGCACGAATGTATCCTTTCTAATTCATTTGCACGATCTATTCTAATTCATTTGCATGATCTATTCTAATTCATTTGTACGATCCAATTTATTCGCATGATCGATTCTAATTCATTCGTACGATCAATTCATTCGCACGATCTATTCTAATTCATTCGTATGAGCTATTCAGATTCATTCGTACGAATGTATCCATTCTAATTCATTCGCACGATCGATTCTAATTCATTCGTACGATCCATTCAAATTCATTCTCAAGATCTTTTCTAATTCATTCGTATGAGCTATTCTAATTCATTTCTATAAATGTATCCATTCTTATTCATTCGTGCGATCCATTATAATTCATTCGCACAATCCATTCTAATTCATTTGTACGATTCATTCTAATTCATTCGCACGATCTATTCTAATTCATTCGCACGATCTATTCTAATTCATTCGTACGAGCTATTCAAATTCATTTGTACGAATGTATCCATTCTAAGTCATTCGTACGATCCAATCTAATTCATTCACACGATCCATTCTAATTTATTCGTTCGAACCAATCTAATTTATTCGTACGATCCATTCTAATTCATTCGCATGATCCATTCTAATTCATTCATACGAGATATTCTAATTCATTCATACGAATGTATCCATTCTAATTCATTCGTACGATTATTCTAATTCATTCGCACGATCCATTCTAATTTATTTGTACGATCCATTCTAATTCATTCGCACGATCTATTCTAATTCATTCGTACGAGCTATTCTAATTCATTCGTACGAATGTATCCATTCTAATTCATTCGTACGATCCATTCTAAATCATTCGCACGATCCATACTAATTCATTCATATGATTTATTCTAATTCATTCGTATGAGCTATTCTAATTCATTCGTACGAATATATCCATTCTAATCCATTCTAACGATCCATTCTAATTCATTCGCACGATCCATTCTAATTCATTCGTACGATCCATTCTAATTCATTTGCACGATCGATTCTAATTCATCCATACGAGCTATTCTAATTCATTCGTACGAATGTATCCATTTTAATTCATTCGTACGATCCATTCTAATTTATTCGCATGATCCTTTCAAATTCATTCGTACGATCCATTCAAATTCATTCACACGATCTATTCTAATTCATTCGTACGAGTTATTCTAATTCATTCGTACGAATGTATCCATTCTAATTCATTCGTACAATCCATTCTAATTCATTCGCACGATCCATTCTAATTCATTCATACGATTCATTCTAATTCATTCGCACGATCTATTCTAATTCATTCGTATGAGCTATTCTAATTCATTCGTACGATCCATTCTAATTCATTCGTATGATCTATTCTAATTCATTCCCACGATCTATTCTAATTCATTCGTACGAGCTATTCTAATTCATTCGTACTAATATATCCATTCTAATTCATTCGTATGATTTATTCTAATTCATTTACACGATCCATTCTAATTCATTCGTACGATCCATTCTAATTCATTCGTACGAGCTATTATAATTCATTCATACGAATGTATCTATTCTAATTCATTCGTATGATCCTATCTAATTTATTTGCACGATCCATTCTAATTTATTCGTACGATCCATTCTAATTTATTCGTACGAATGTATCCATTTACGAATGAAATAGAATGGATTGTGTTAATGAATTATAATGGATCGTACGAAGGAATTAGAAAGGATAGATTCATACGAATGAGTTAGAATAGCTCGTACGAATGAATTAGAATGGATCGTATGAATGAATTAGAATGGATCATGCGAATGAATTAGAATGGATCGTACGAATGAATTAGAATGGATACATTCCTATGAATGAATTAGATTAGCTTATACGAATGAATTAGAATAGATCGTGCGAATGAATTAGAATGGATCGTACGAACGAACTAGAATGGATAAATTCGTACGAATGAATTATAATAGCACATACGAATGAATTATAATAGATCGTGCGAATGAATTAGAATGGATCGTACGAATGAATTAGAATGGATCGTGCGAATGAATTAGAATGGATCATACGAATGAATTAGAATGGATACATTTGAACGAATGAATTAGAATAGCTCGTACGAATGAATTAGAATAGATCGTGCGAATGAATTAGAATGGATCGTGCAAATGAATTAGAATGGATCGTGCGAATGAATTAGAATGGATCGTACGAATGAATTAGAATGGATCGTACAAATGAATTAGAATAGATCGTGCGAATGAATTAGAATGGATACATTCATACGAATGAATTGGAATAGCTCGCATGGTTGAATTAGAATAGATCGTGCGAATAAATAAGAATGAATCGTACGAATGAAAAAGAATGGATCGTGTGAATGAATTAGATTGGATCGTACGAATGAATTAGAATGGATATATTCGTACGAATGAATTAGAATAGCTCGTATGAATGAATTAGAATAGATCGTGTGAATCAATAAGAATGGATCCTACGAATGAATTAGAATGGATCGTGCGAATGAATTAGAATGGATCGTACAAATAAATTAGAATAGATACATTCGAACGAATAAATTAGAATAGCTCGTAATGAATTAGAATGGATCGTACGAATGAATTAGAATGGACTGTGTGAATGAATTAAAATGGATGGTCCGAATTAATTAGAATGGGTACATTCGTACGAATGAATTAGAATAGGTAGTACGAATGAATTAGAATAGATCGTGCAAATGAATTAGAATGGATCGTACGAATTAATTAGAATGGATTGCATGAATGAATTAGAATGGATCGTACGAATGAATTAGAATTAGAATAGATCGTACGAATGAATTAGAATGGATCGTATGAATGAATTAGAACGGATCGTACGAATGAATTAGAATGGATTGTGCGAATGAATTAGAATAGCTCGTACAAATGAATTTGAATGGATCGTGCGAATGAATTAGAATGGATGGTACGAATGAATTAGAATGGATACATTCGTACTAATGAATTAGAATAGCTCGTACTAATGAATTAGAATAGATCGTGCGAATGAATTAGAATTGACTGTACGAATAAATTAGATTAGCTTGTACGAATGAATTAGAATAGATCGTGCGAATGAATTAGAATGGATCGTACGAATGAATTAGAATGGATTGTGCGAATGAATTAGAATAGATCATACGACTTAATTAGAATGGATACATTCGTACGAATGAATTAGAATAGTTCGTATGAATGAATTAGAATAGATTGTGCAAATGAATTAGAATAGCTCGTATGAATGAATTAGAATAGATCGTGCGAATGAATTAGAAAGATCATATAAATGAATTAGAATGGATCGTGCGAATGAATTAGAATGGATTGTACGAATGAATTAGAATGGATACATTCGTACGAATGAATTAGAATAGCTCGTACGAATGAATTAGAATAGATCGTGTGAATGAATTAGAATGGATCATACGAATGAATTCGAATGGATCATGCGAATGAATCCGAATGGATCATACGAATGAATTAGAATGGATACATTCGGAGTAATGAATTAGAATAGTTCGTACGAATGAATGAAAATAGATCATCCGAATGAACTAGAATCGATCGTATGAATGAATTAGAATGAATCGTGCGAATGAATTAGAATGGATCATACGAATGAATTAGAATGGATCGTATGAATGAATTAGAATGGAAACATTCGTACGAATGAATTAGAATTGCTTGTACGAATGAATTAGAATAGATCGTGCGAATGAATTACAATAGCTCGTACGAATGAATTAGAATAGATCGTGCAAATGAATTAGAATGGATCGTACGAATAAATTAGTATAGCTCGTACGAATGAATTAGAATAGATCATGTGAATGAATTAGAATGGATCATACGAATGAATTAGAATAGATCGTGCGAATGAATTAGAATGGATCGTACGAATGAATTAGAATGGATACATTCGTACGAATGAATTATAATAGATCGTACGAATGAATTAGAATAGATCGTGTGAATGAATTAGAAAGGATCGTACGAATGAATTAGAATGGATCGTTCGAATGAATTAGAATGGATCGTACAAATAAATTAGAACGGATACATTCATACGAATAAATTAGAATATCTCGTACAAATGAATTAGAGTGGATCGTGCGTCGTACGAATGAATTAGAATGGATCGTGCAAATGAATTAGATTGGATCATACGAATGAATTAGAATGGATACATTCGTACGAATGAATTAGAATAGCTCGTATGAATGAATTAGAATAGATCGTACGAATGAATTAGAATGGATCGTGCAAATGAATTAGAATGGATCGTACGATTGAATTAGAATGGATACATTCGTACGAATAATTTAGAATAGCTTGTACGAATGAATTAGAATGGATCGTGCGAATGAATTAGAATGGATCGTTCGAATGAATTAAAATGGATACATTCGTACAAATGAATTAGAATAGCTCGTGTGAATGAATTAGAATGGATCGTACGAATGAATTAGAATGGATCTTGCGAACGAATTATAATGGATCGTAGGAATGAATTAGAATGGATACATTCATACGAATGAATTAGAATAGCTTGTACGAATGAATTAGAATAGATCATGCAAATGAATTAGAATGGATCATATGAATGAATTAGAATGGATCGTGCGAATGATTAGAATGGATCATACAAATGAATTAGAATGGATAAATTCATACGAATAAATTAGAATGGAAACATTCATCAGAATGAATTAGAATAGGTCATACAAATGAATTAGAAAAGATCGTGCGAATGAATTAGAATGGATCGTACGAATAAATTAGAATGGATCGTACGAATGAATTAGAATCGATCAAACAAGTGAATTAGAATGGATACATTCGTACGAATAAATTAGAATAGATCATGCGAATGAATTAGAATGGATCGTACGAATGAATTCGAATGGATATTGCGAATGAATTAGAATGTATCGTATGAATGAATTAGAATGGATACATTCGTATGAATGAATTAGAATAGCACGTACGAAAGAATCAGAATAGATCGTGCGAATGAATTAGAATGGATCGTACGAATGAATTAGAATGGATAGTGCGAATGAATTAGAATGGATCAGACGAATGAATTAGAATGGATACATTCGTATGACTGAATTAGAACTTGTACGAATGAATTAGAATAGATCGTGCGAATGAATTTGAATGGATCGTACGAATGAATTAGAATGGATCGTATGGATGAATTAGAATGGATCGTACGAATTATTTAGAAATGAGACATTTGTCTGAATGAATTAGAATAGCTCATACGAATGAATATGAATAGATCGTGCAAATGAATTAGAATAGATCGTATGAATGAATTAGAATGGATCGTACGAATAAATTAGAATGGATACATTCGTACGAATGAAATAGAATAGCTCATACGAATGAATTAGAGTAGATCATGCGAATAAATTAGAATGGATCGTATGAATGAATACAATTGAATTAGAATGGATCGTACGAATGAATTAGAATAGCTCATACAAATGAATTAGAATGGATACATTCGTACGAATGAATTAGAATAGCTCGTACGAATGAATTAGAATGGATCGTGCGAATGAATTAGAATGGATCGTAAGAATGAATTAGAATCGATCGTGTGAATGAATTAGAATGGACCATACGAATGAATTAGAATGGATACATTCGAACGAATTAATTAGAATAGCTCGTACGAATAAATTAGAATAGATCGTGCGAATGAATTAGAATGGATCGTACGAATGAATTAGAATGGATCATACGAATGAATTAGAATGGATTGTACGAATGAATTAGAATGGATACCTTCGTACTGAAGAATTAGAATAGCTCGTACGAATGAATTAGAATGGATCATACGAATGAATTAGAATGGATCATGCGAATGAATTAGAATGGGTAGTACGAATGAATTAGAATGGATACATCCGTACGAATGAATTAGAATAGCTCGTACGAATGAATTAGAATAGATCATGCCAATGAATTCGAATAGATCGTACGAATGAATTAGATTGGATCGTGCGAATGAATTAGAATGGATCGTACGAATAAATTAGAATGGATATATTCGTACAAATAAATTAGGATAGCTCGTACGAATGAATTAGAATAAATCATGCAAATGAATTAGAATAGATCATACGAATAAATAAGAATGGATCGTGCGATTGAATTAGAATCGATCATACGAATGAATTATAATAGATACATTCGTACGAATGAATTAGAATAGCTTATATGAATGAATTAGAATAGATCGTGCGAATGAATTAGAATAGATCGTACGAATGAATTAGAATGGATCGTGCGAATGAATTACAATGGATCTTACGAATGAATTAGAATGGATACATTTGTATGAATGAATTAGAATAGCTTGTATGAATGAATTAGAATGGATCATGCGAATGAATTAGAATGGATCGTACGATCGAATTTGAATTGTTCGTGCGAATGAATTAGAATGGATCGTACGAATGAATTAGAATGGATTGTATAAATGAATTAGAGTGGATCGTACAAATAGATTAAAATAGCTCGTACAAATGAATTAGAATGGATCGTGTGAATGAATTCGAATGGATTGTATGAATGAATTAGAATGGATCGTGCGAATGAATTCGAATGGATCATACAAATGAATTAGAATGGATTATACAAATGAATTAGAATGGATCATGCGAATGAATTCGAATGGATTGTACGAATGAATTAGAATGGATACATTTGTATGAATGAACTAGAATAGCTCGTACGGATGAATTAGAATGGATCGTCCAAATGAAATAGAATGGTTCGTGCGAATGAATTAGAATGGATCGTACGAATGAATTAGTATGGATACATTCATACGAATAAATTAGAATAGATTGTGCGAAAGAATTAGAATGGATCGTACGAATGAATTAGAATAGATCATGCGAATGAATTAGAATGGACCGTACAAATGAGTTAGAATGGATACATTCGTATGAATGAATTAGAATAGATCGTGCGAATGAATTAGAATAGATCTTGCGAATGATTTAGAATGGATCGTACCGTACGGTCCATTCTAAATTATTCGCACGATCAATTCTAATTCAATTGTACGAGATATTCTAATTCATTCTTACGAATGTATCCATTCTAATTAATTCGTACGATCCATTCTAATTCATTCGCACGATCCATTCTAATTCATTCGTATTATCCATTCTAATTCATTCGCACGATCTATTCTAATTCATCCGTACGAGCTATTCTAATTCATTCGTATGAATGTATCCATTCTAATTCATTCATATGATCCATTCTAATTTATTCGCATGGTCCATTCTAATTCATTCATACGATCCATTCTAATTCATTCGCATGATCTATTCTAATTCATTCGTACGAGCTATTCTAATTCATTCGTACGAATGTATCCTTTCTAATTCATTAGTATGATCCATTCTAATTCATTCACACGATCCACTCTAATTCATTCGAACGATCCATTCTAATTCATTCTCACGATCTATTCGGATTCATCCGTACGAGCTATTCCAATTCATTCGTACGAATGTATCCATTCTGATTCATTCGTACGATCCATTCTAATTAGATCGTGCAATCCAATTCATTCATACAAGCTATTCTATTTCATTCGTACGATCCATTCTAATTCATTTGCACGATCTATTCTAATTTATTCGTACGAGCTATTCTAATTCATTCGTACGATCTATTCTAATTCATTCGCATTATCTATTCTAATTCATTCGTACGAGATATTCTAATTCATTCGTACGAATGTATTCATTCTAATTCATTCGTATGATCCATTCTAATTCATTCGCACGACCCATTCTAATTTATTTATACGATCCATTCTAATTCATTCACACGATCTATTCTAATTCATTTGTACGAGCTTTTCTAATTCATTCGTATGATCCATTCTAATTCATTCGCACGATCTATTCTAATTCATTCGTACGAGCTATTCTAATTCATTCATATGAATGCCTAATTCATTCGTATCAGCTATTCTAATTCATTCGTACGTCCCATTCTAATTCATTCATATGAGCTATTCTTCTTCATTCGTACGAATATATCCATTCTTATTCTTTCATATGATCCATTCTAATTCATTCCCACGATCCATTCTAATTCATTCGTACGATCCATTCTAATTCATTCGTTTGATCTTTTCTAATTCATTCGTACGAGCTATTCTAATTCATTCGTACGAATGTATCCATTCTAATTGATTCATACGATCCATTCTAATTCATTCACATTATCCATTATAATTCATTCGTATAATCCATTCTAATTAATTCACACGATCTATTCTAATTTATTTGTACTAGCTATTCTAATTCATTCGTACGAATGTATCCATTTTAATACATTCGTACAATCCATTCTAATTTATTCGCACGATCCATTCTTATTCATGCATACGATCTATTCTAATTCATTCGCATGATCTATTCTAATTCATTCATACGATGTATTATAATTTATTCATAAGAGCTATTCTAATTCATTCGCACGATCCATTCTAATTCATTTGTAAGATCCATTCTAAGTCATTCGCATGATCTATTCTAATTCATTTGTACGATCCATTCTAATTTATTCGGACGAATGTATCCATTCTAATTCATTCATATGAACCATTCTAATTCATTCGCACGATCTATTCTAATTCATTCGTATGAGCTATTCTAATTCATTCATACAAATGTATCCATTCTAATTCATTCGTACGATTCATTCTAATTCATTCCATGATCTATTCTAATTCATTCGTACGATCCATTCTAATTCATTCAAATGAATTAGAATAGCTCGTACGAATGAATTAGAATAGATCGTGCAAATGAATTAGAATGGGTCGTACGAATGAATTAGAATGGATCGTGCGAATGAATTAGAATGGATCGTACGAATGAATTAGAGTGGATACATTCGTACGAATGAATTAGAATAGCTTGTACGAATGAATTAGAATAGATCGTGTGAATGAATTAGAATGGATCGTACGAATGAATTAGAATGGATCATGCGAATGAATTAGAATGGATCATGCGAATGAATTAATTCGCACAATCCAATCTAATTTATTCGTACGATCTATTCTAATTCGTTCGCACGATCGTTTTTATTCCTTTGTAAGAGCTATTCTAATTCATTCGTATGAATGTATCTATTCTAATTCATTCGTACGATCCATTCTAATTCATTTGCACAATCCATTCTATTTCATTCGTACGATTCATTCTAATTCATTCGCACGATATATTTGAATTCATCCGTACGAGCTATCCTAATTCATTCGTCTGAATGGATCCGTTCTAATTCATTCGTACGATTTGTTCTAATTCATTCGTACGATCACTTCTAATTTATTTGTACGATCCATTCTAATTCGTCCGCACGATCTATTCTAATTCTTTCGTACTAGCTATTCTAATTCACTCGTACGAATGTATCCATTCTAATTCATTCATACGGTCCATTTAATTCATTCGCATGATCTATTCTAATTCATTCGTACGATCCATTCTAATTCATTCGCACGATCTATTCTAATTCATTCGTATGATCCATTCTAATTCATTCGCACGATCTATTCTAATTTATTCATACGAGACATTCTAATTCATTCGTATGATCCATTCAAATTCATTTGCATGATCTATTCTAATTCATTCGTACGAGCTCTAGTTCATTCGTACGATCCTTTCTAATTCATTCGCACGATCCATTCAAATTCATTCGTACTATCCATTCAAATTCATTCACACGATCTATTCTAATTCATTCGTACGAGCTATTCTAATTCATTCATACGAATGTATCCATTCTAATTCATTCGTACGATCCATTCTAATTTATTCGCAAGATCCATTCTACTTCATTCGTACGATCCAATCTAATTCATTCGCACGATCTATTCTAATTCATTCGCACGAGCTATTCTAATTCATTTGTACGAAGGTATCCATTCTAATTCATTCGTACAATCCATTCTAATTCATTTGCACGATCCATTCTAATTCATTTGTACGGTCCATTATAAATATTCGCACGATCTATTCTAATTCATTCGTACAATCCATTCTAATTCATTCGCACAATCTATTCTAATTCATTCGTATGAGCTATTCTAATTCATTCGTACGAATGTATCCATTCTAATTCATTGGTACGATTTATTCTAATTCATTCGCACACTCCATTCTAATTCATTCGTACGAACCATTCCAATTCATTCGCACGATCTATTATAATTTATTCATACGATTCATTCGAATTCATTAGCATGATCTATTCTAATTCATTCGCATAATCTATTCTAATTCATCCGTATAAGCTACTCCAATTCATTCGTACGAATGTATCCATTCTAATTCATTCGTGTGATCAATACTAATTCTAATTCATTTGTACGAGCTATTCTAATTCATTCGTACGAATGTATCCATTCTAATTTACTCGTACGATCCATTCTAATTCATTTGCATGATCTATTCTAATTCATTCGTACGATCTATTCTAATTCATTAACACGATCTATTCTAATTCTTTCGTACGATCCATTCTAATTCATTCACACGACCTATTCTAATTCATTCGTACGAGCCATTCTAATTCATTTGTATGATCAATTCTAATTCATTCGTATGATCTATTCTAATTCATTCGTACAAGCTCTAATTCATTCGTACGATCCATTCTAATTTATTTGCACGATCCATTCTGATTCATTCGTACGATCCATTCTAATTCTTTCGCACGATCTATTCTAATTCATTCAAACGAGCAATTCTAACTCATTCGTACGAATATATCCATTCTAATTCATTCGTATGATCTATTTTAATTCATTCGCATGATCCATTCTAATTCATTCGTATGATCCATTCTAATTTATTCACACGATCTATTCTAATTCATTTGTACGAATGTATTTATTCTAATTCATTCGTACGATCAATTCTAACTCATTCGCATGATCCATTCTAATTTATTCGTACGATCCATTCTAATTCATTTGCATGATCTATTCTAATTCATTCGTACGAGCTATTCTAATTCATTCGTACTAATGTATCCATTCTAATTCATTCGTACGATCCATTCTTATTCATTCGTACGATCCATTCTAATTCATTCGCACAATCTATTCTAATTCATTCGTACGAGCTATTTTAATTCATTCGTACGAATGTATCCATTCTAATTTATTCACACGATCCATTCTAATTCATTCGTACAATCCATTTTAATTCATTCACATGATCTATTCTAATTCATTTGTACAAGCTATTCTAATTCATTCGTACGAATGTATCCATTCTAATTCATTCGTATGATCCATTCTAATTCATTCGTACGATCTATTCTAATTCATTTGCACGACCTATTCTAATTCATTCGTACGAGCTATTCTAATTCATTCGTACGAATGTATCCATTCTAATTCATTCGTACGATCCATTCTTATTCATTCGCACGATTCATTCTAATTCATTCGCATGATCTATTCTAATTCAATCGTACGAGCTATTCAAATTCATTCGTACGAATGTATCCATTCTAATTCATTCGCACGATCCATTCTAATTCATTCGCACGATCCATTCTAATTAATTCGTACGATCCATTCTAATTCATTCACATGATCTATTCTAATTCATTCGTACGAGCTAATCCAATTCATTTGTACTTATATATCCATTCTACTTCATTCGTATGATCCATTCTAATTCCTTCGCATGATTCATTCTAATTCATTCATACGATCCATTCTAATTCATTCGTACGAGCTATTCTAATTCATTCGTACGATCCATTCTAATTCATTCGCACGATCTATTGTAATTCATTCGTACGATCCATTCTAATTCATTCGCACGATCTATTCTAATTCATTCGTACGAGCTATTCTAATTCATTCATACTAATGTATCCATTCGAATTCTTTCGTACGATCCATTCTAATTCATTCGCATGATCTATTTTAATTTATCCACGATCCATTCTAATTCATTCATACGATCCATTCTAATTCATTCATACGAGCTATTCTAATTCATTCGTACGATCCATTCTAATTCATTCGCACGATCTATTCTAATTCATTCGTACGATCCATTCTAATTCATTTGTACGAGCTATTCTAATTCATTCGTACGAACCATTCTAATTCATTCGCACGGTCTATTCTAATTCATTCGCATGATCCATTCTAATTCATTCGCACGATCTATTCTAATTCATTCATACGAGCTATTCTAATTCATTTGCACGAATGTATCGATTCTAATTCATTCGTACGATCCTTTCAAATTCATTCGCACGATCCATTTTAATTCATTCGTACGATCCATTCTAATTCATTCGCATGATCTATTCTAATTTATTCATACGAGCAATTCTAATTCATTCGTACGAATGTATCCAGTCTAATTCATTCGTACGATTCATTCTAATTTATTCGCACGATCCATTCTAATTCATTTGTACGATACATTCTAATTCATTTGCGCGATCTATTATAATTCTTCCATACGAGCTATTCTAATTCATTCGTACGAATGTGTCTATTCTAATTCATTCGTACGATCCATTCTAATTCATTCTCACGATCCATTCTAATTCATTCATATGATCCATTCTAATTCATTTGCACGATCTATTCTAATTCATTCGTACATGCTATTGTAATTCATTCGTACGAATGTATCCATTCTAATTCATTCATACGATCCATTCTAATTCAATTGCATGATCTATTCTAATTCATTCATACGATCCATTCTAATTCATTCGCACGATCTATTTTAATTCATTCGTACGAGCTATTCCAATCCATTTGTACGAATGTCACCATTCTAATTTATTCATACGATCCATTCTAATTCATTCGTACGACCCATTATAATTCATTCGTACGAATGTATCCATTCTAATTCATTCTTACGATCCATTTTAATTCATTCGCACGATCCATTCTAATTCATTCGTACGATTTATTCTAATTCATTCGCACGATCTATTCTAATTTATTCTTAAAAATGTATCTATTATAATTCATTCGTACAATCCATTCTAATTCATTCGCACGATCCATTCCAATTCATTCATACGAACCATTCTAATTCATTCGCACGATCCATTCTAATTCATTCGTACGAGCTATTCTAATTCATTCATACGAATGTATCCATTCTAATTCATTTGCACGATCCGTTCTAATTCATTCGTACGATCCATTGTAATTCATTCGCACGATCCATTCTAATTCATTTGCACGATCTATTCTAATTCATTCGTGTGAACTATTCTAATTCATTCGTACGAATGTATCCATTCTAATTCATTCATACGATCCATTCTAATTCATTCGCACGATCCATTCTAATTCATTCGTACGATCCATTCTAATTTATTCGCACGATCTATTCTAATTCATTCATATGAGCTATTCTAATTCATTTGTACGAATGTATCCATTCTAATTCATTCATACGATCCATTCTAATTCATTCACATGATCTATTCTAATTCATTCGTATGATCCAGTCTAATTCATTGGCACGATCTATTCTAATTCATCCGTACGAGCTATTCCAATTCAATCGCACGATCTATTCTAATTCATTCGTACGATCCATTCTAATTCATTCGCACGATCTATTCCAATTCATTCGTACGAGCTATGATAATTCATTCGTACGAATATATCCATTCTAGTTCATTCGCACGATCTATTCAAATTCTCACCCGATCCATTCAAATTCATTTGCACGATCCATTCAAATTCATTCGTATGATCCATTCTAATTAATTCGTACGATCCATTCTAATTCATTCGTATGATCCATTCTAATTCATTCGCACGATCTATTCTAATTCATTCGTTAAAGCTATTCTAATTCATTCGTACGAATATATCCATTCTAATTCATTCGTACGATTCATTCTAATTCATTCGCTCGATCCATTCTAATTCATTCGTACGATCCATTCTAATTCAATCGTTTGATCTATTCTAATTAATTTGTACGAGCTATTCTAATTTATTCGTACGAATGTATCCATTCTAATTCATTCGTACGAGCTATTCTAATTCATTCGTATGATCCATTCTAATTCATTCGCATGATCTATTCTAATTCATTCGTACGAATGTATCCAATCAAATTCATTCGTACAATCCATTCTAATTTATTCGCACGATCGATTCTAATTCATTCATACGATCCATTCTAATTCATTCGCATGATCTATTCTAATTCATCCGTACGAGCTATTCTAAGTCATTCGTACGAATGTATCCATTCTAATTCATTCGTACGATCCATTCTAATTTATTCACACGATCCATTCTAATTCAATCGTTCGATATATTCTAATTCATTTGCACGATCAATTCTAATTCATTCGTACTATGTATGAATTAGAATGGATCGTGCGAATGATTTAGAATGGATCGTACGATTGAATTAGAATGGAACATTCGTACGAATAAATTAGAATAGATCGTGCGAATAAATTAGAATGGATCGTGCAAATAAATTAGAATGGATCATACGAAAGAATTAGAATGGACACATTCGTACGAATGAATTAAAATGAATTAGAATAGGTCGTACGAATGAATTAGAATGGATCGTGCGAATGAATTAGAATGGATCGTGCGAATGTGTTTGAATGGATCGTACGAATGAATTAGAATGGATCGTGCGAATGAATTAGAATGGATCGTACGAATGAATTAGAATGGATTGTACGAATGAATTAGAATAGATCGTGCGAATGAATTAGAACGGATCGTACGAATGAATTAGAATGGATACATTCGTACGAATGAATTCGAATAGCTCGTACGAATGAATTAGAATGGATCGTGCGAATGAATTAGAATGGATCATACGAATGAATTAGAATGGATCGTGCGAATGAATTAGAATGGATCGTGCGAATGAATTAGAATGGATCGTACGAATGAATTAGAATCGATACATTCGTATGAATAATCTAGAATATATCATGCGAATGAATTAGAATAGATTGTACGAATGAATTAGAATGGATCGTGTGAATGAATTATAATGGATCGTACGAATGAATTAGAATGGATACATTCGTACGAATGAATTAGAATAAATCGTGCGAATGAATTAGAATTGATCATGTGAATGAATTAGAATGGATCGTACCGTACGATCCATTCTAATTCATTCTCACGATCTATTCTAATTCATTCGTACAAGATTTTCTAATTCATTCGTAAGAATGTATCCAATCTAATTCATTCGTACGATCCATTCTAATTCAGTCGCACGATCTATTCTAATTCAACCTTACGAGATATTCTAATTCATTCGTACGAATGTATCCATTCTAATTCATTCGTATGATCCATTCTAATTCATTCGCACGATCCATTCTAATTCATTCATACGATCCATTCTAATTCATTCGCACGATCCATTCTAATTCATTCGTATAAACCATTCTGATTCATTCGCATGATCTATTCTAATTTATTTGCACGATCCATTCTAATTCATTCACACGATCCATTCTAATTCATTCACACGATCTACTCTAATTCATTCGTACGAGCTATTCTAATTCATTCGTACAAATGTATCCATTCTAATCCATTCGTACGATCCATTTTAATTCATTCATACGATCCATTCTAATTTATTCGCACGATCCATTCTAATTCATTCGCATGATTTATTCTAATTCATTCGCACGATCCATTCTAATTCTTTCGTACGATCCATTCTCATTCATTCGCACGATCCATTCTAATACATTCGCACTATCCATTCTAATTCGTACGTATGAGCTATTCTAATTCATTAGTATGAATGTATCCATTCTAATTTATTCATACGATCCTTTCTAATTCATTCGCATGATCCATTCTAATTCATTCGTACGATTCATTCTAATTCATTCGTATGATCCATTCTAATTCATTCATTCATACGATCCATTCTAATTCATTCGTACGAATGTATCCATTCTAATTCATTCCTACGATCCATTCTAATTCATTCGTTCGAGCTATTCTAATTCATTCGTACAATCCATTCTAATTCATTCCTACGGTCTATTCTAATTCTTTAGCACAATCTATTCTAATTCATTCGTACGAGCTTTTCTAATTCATTCGTACGAATGTATCCATTCTAATTCATTCGTACGATCCAATCTAATTCATTCGTACGATCCATTCTAATTCATTCACACGATCTGTTCTAATCCATTCGTACGATCCATTCTAATTTATTCGCACGATCTATTCTAATTCATTCGTACGAGCTATTCTAATTCATTCATACGAATGTATATATTATAATTCATTCGTACGGTCCATTCTAATTAATTAGTATGATCCATTCTAATTCATTCGATCGATCTATTCATTCGTACGAGGTATTCTAATTCATTCGTACGATCTATTCTAATTCATTCGTACGAGCTATTCTAATTCATTCATGCGAGATATTCTAATTCATTCGTACTAATGTATCTATTCTAATTCATTCGTACGATCCATTCTAATTCATTCGCACGATCCATTCTAATTTATTCGTACGATCCATTCTTATTCATTCGCACGATTCATTCTAATTCATTCGTACGATCCATTCTAATTCATTCGCACGATCTATTCTAATTCATTGTACGAGCTATTCTAATTTATTCGTACAAATGTATCCATTCTAATTCATTCGTACGATCCATTCTAATTCATTCACACGTTCCATTCTAATTCTTTCGTACGATCCATTCTAATTAATTCGCATGATCTATTCTATTTCATTCGTACGAGCTTTTCAAATTCATTCATACGAATGTATCCATTCTAATTCATTCGTACGATCCATTCTAATTCATTCACACGATCTATTCTAATTCATTCGCATGATCTATTCTAATTCAATCGTATGAGCTATTCTAATTCATTCGTACGAATGTGTCCATTATAATTCATTCGTACAATCCATTTTAATTCATTCGCATGATCCATTCTAATTCATTCGTACAATCCATTCTAATTCATTCGCATGATCTATTCTAATTCATTTATACGAGCTATTCTAATTCATTCGTACGAATGTATCCATTCTAATTCTTTCGTACGATCCATTCTAATTCATTCGCACGACCCATTCTAATTCATTCGTATGATCCATTCTAATTCATTCGCATGCTTCTATTCTAATTCATTCATATGAGCTATTCTACTTCATTTGTATGAATGTATCCATTCTAATTCATTTGCATGATCTATTCTAATTCATCCGTACGAGCTATTTCAATTCATTCGTACGAATGTATCCATTTTAATTCATTCGTACGATCCATTCTAATTCATTCGCACGATCCATTCTAATTCATTCGTACGATCTATTCTAATTCATTCGCACGATCTATTCTAATTCATTCGTACGAATTTATCCATTCTAATTAGATCATGCGAATGAATTAGAATGGATTGTACGAATCAATTAGAATGGTTCGTGCGAATGAATTAGAATGGATCGTATGTATAAAGTAGAATGGATCGTTCGAATGAATTAGAATGGATCGTTCGAATGAATTAGAATGGATACATTCGTACGAATGAATTAGAATAGCTCGTAAGAATGAATTAGAATAGATCGTGCGAATGAATTAGAATGGATCATGCGAATGAATTAGAATGGATCGTGCGAATGAATTAGAATGGTTCGTACGAATGAATTAGAATGGATACATTCGTACGAATGAATTAGAATAGCTCTTACGAATGAATTAGAATAGATCGTGTGAATGAATTAGAATGGATCGTACGAATGAATTAGAATGGATCATGCGAATGAATTAGAATAGATCGTGTGAATGAATTAGAATGAATCGTACAAATGAATTAGAATGGATACATTCGTATGAATGAATTAGAATAGCACTTTCAAATGAATTAGAATAGATCGTGCGAATGAATTAGAATGGATCGTACGAATGAATTAGAATGGATCAAGCGAATGAATTAGAAAGGATTGTACGAATGAACTAGAATGGATACATTCATACGAATGAATTAGAATAGCTCGAACGAAGGAATTAGAATAGACCTTGCGAATGAATTAGAATGGATCGTACAAATGAATTAGAATGGATCATGCGAATGAATTAGAATGGATACATTCGTAAGAATGATTTAGAAAAGTTCGTACGAAAGAATTAGAATAGATCGTGCGAATGAATTAGAATGGATCGTATGAATGAATTAAAATGGATCGTGCGAATGAATTAGAATGAACCGTACGAATGAATTAGAATGGATACATTCATACGAAGGAATTATTATAGCTCGTACGAATGAATTAGAATAGATCGTGCTAATGAATTATAATGGATCGTACGAATGAATTAGAATGGATCATGCGAATGAATTAGAATGGATCACATGAATGAATTAGAATGGATACAATCGTACGAATGAATTACAGTAGCTTGTACGAATGAATTAGAATAAATCATGCAAATGAATTAGAATGGATCGTACAAATGAATTAGAATGGATCGTGCGAATGAATTAGAATGGATACATTCGTATGAATGAATTAGAATAGCTCGGACGAATGAATTAGAATGGATAGTATGAATTGATTAGATTGGATCATGCTAATGAATCAGAATAGATCGTCCGAATGAATTAGAATGGATCGTGTGAATGAATTAGAATCGATCGTGCGAATGAATTAGAATGGATACATTAGTACAAATGAATTGGAATAGCTCGTACGAATGAAATAGAATAGATCGTGCGAATGAATTAGAATGGATCATACGAATTAATTAGAATTGATCGTGCGAATGAATTAGAATAGATCGTACGAATGTATTAGAATAGATCGTACGAATGAATTAGAATGGATACATTCATACGAATGAAAGTGAAATGCTCGTACGAATGAATTTGAATAGATCGTGCGAATGAATTAGAATGGATCGTACGAATGAATTAGAATGGATCGTGTGAATGAATTAGAATGGATCACAAGAATGAATTTGAATGGATACATTCGTTTGGATAAATTTGAATAGATCATATGAAAGAATTAGAATAGCTCGTATGAATGAATTAGAATGGATCGTGTGAATGAATAAGAATAGATCGTGCGAATGAATTAGAATGGATCGTACGAATGAATTAGAATGGATCGTGCGAATGAATTAGAACGGATCGTATGAATGAATTAGAATGGATACATTCGTACGAATGAATTAGAATGGCTCTTATGAAGGAACTATTCATAGATCGTGCGAATGAATTAGAATTGATCGTACGAATGAATTAGAATGGATCGTGCGAATGAATTAGAATGGATCGTACGAATGAATTAGAATAGCTCGTGCAAATGAATTAGAATGGATTGTACGAATGAATTAGAATGGATCGTGCGAATGAATTAGAATGGATCATACGAATGAATTAGAATGGATACATTCGTACGAATGAATTAGAATAGCTCGTACGGATGAATTAGAATAGATCGTGCAAATGAATTAGATTGTATCGTGTGAATGAATTAGAATGGATCATGTGAATGAATTAGAATGGATTGTACGAATGAATTAGAATGGATACATTCGTATGAATGTATTAGAATAGCTCATATGAATGAATTAGAATAGCTCGTGTCGTGCGAATGAATTATAATGGATCGTACGAATGAATTAGAATAGATCATGCGAATGAATTAGAATGGATCATAAGAATGAATTAGAATGGATACATTAGTATGGATAAATTTGAATAGATCGTGTGAAAGAATTAGAATAGCTCATATGAATGAATTAGAATGGATCGTGTGAATGAATTAGAATAGATTGTGCGAATGAATTAGAATGGATCATGCGAATGAATTAGAATGGATCGTGTGAATGAATTAGAATGGATCTTATGAATGAATTAGAATGGATCGTACGATTGAATTAGAATGAATACATTCGTATGAATGAATTAGAATAGCTCTTATGAATGAACTATTCATAGATCGTGCGAATGAATTAGAATGGATCGTACGAATGAATTAGAATGGATCATTCGAATGAATTAGAATAGCTCGTGCGAATGAATTAGAATGGATTGTACGAATGAATAAGAATGGATAATGCGAATGAATTAGAAAGGATCGCACGAATGAATTAGAATAGATACATTCATACGAATGAATTAGAATAGCTCGTACGGATGAATTATAATAGATCGTGCAAATGAATTAGATTGGATCGTACGAATGAATTAGTTTGGATCATGTGAATGAATTAGAATGCATGGTACGAATGAATTAGAATGGATACATTTGTATGAATGTATTAGAATAGCTCATATGAATGAATTAGAATAACTCGTGCCGTGTGAATGAATTATAATGAATCGTACGAATGAATTAGAATGGATCGTGCAAATGAATTAGAATGGATCATACGAATGAATTAGAATGGATTATACGAATGAATTAGAATTGATACATTCATACGAATGAATTAGAATAGATCGTGCAAATGAATTAGAATGGATCGTATGAATGTATTAGAATAGATCGTGCGAATAAATTGGAATAGCTCGTAAGGATGAATTAGAATAGATCGTGCGAATAAATTAGAATGGATCGTACGAATGAATTAGAATGGATCGTGCAAATGAATTAGAATGGATCGTACGAATGAATAAAATGGATACATTCGTACGAATGAATTAGAATAGCTCATACGAATGAATTAGAAAAGATCGTGAATGAGTTAGAATGAATCGTACAAATGAATTAGAATGGATCGTGCGAAAGAATTAGAATGGATCATACGAATGAATTAGAATGGATACATTCGTATGAATGAATTAGAATAGCTCGTACGAATGAATTAGAATGGATCGTGCGAATGAATTAGAATGGATTGTATGAGTGAATTAGAATGGATAGTGTGAATGAATTATAATGGATCATATGAATGAATTAGAATGGATACATTCGTGCGAATAAATTAGAATAGATTATGCGAATGAATTAGAATGGATCGTATGAATGAATTAGAATGGATCGTGCGAATGAATTAAAATGGATCGTACGAATGAATTAGAATGGATATATTCGTACAAATGAATTAGAATAGGTCATGCGAAAGAATTAGAATAGATCATATGAATGAATTAGAATCGATCGTACGGTACGATCCATTTTAATTCATTCGCACAATCTATTTTAATTCATTCATACGAGCTATTCTAATTCATTCGTACGAATGTATCCATTCTAATTCATTCATATGATCCATTCTAATTCATTCGCACGATCCATTCTAATTCATTCGTACGATCCATTCTAATTCATTTACACGATCTATTCTAATTCATCCGTACGAGCTATTCTAATTCATTCGTACAAATGTATCCATTCTAATTCATTCGTACGATCCATTCTTATTCATTCGCATGATCCATTCTAATTCATTCGTACGATCCATTCTAATTCATTCTATAGATTTATTCTAATTAATTCGTACGATTCGTTCTAATTCATTCGTACGAGCTATTCTAATTCAATAGTACGAATTTGTATCCATTCTAATTCATTCGCACAATCCATTCTAATTCATTCGTATGGTCCATTTTAATTCATTCGTATGGTCCATTCTAATTCATTCACACGATCTATTCTAATTCATTCGTAGGAGCTATTCTAATTCATTCGTACGAATGTATCCATTCTAATTCATTCGTACAATCCATTCTAATTCATTCGCACGATCTATTCTAATTCATTCGTACGATGTATTCTAATTCATTCGCACGATCCATTCAAATTCATTAGCACGATCCATTCTATTTCATTCGTACGAATGTATTCATTCTAATTCATTCATACGATCCATTCTAATTCATAAGCACGTTCCATTTTATTTCATTCGTATGATTCATTATAATTCATTCATACGATCTATTCTAATTTATTCGTATGAATCTATCCATTCTATTTCATTCGTATGATCCATTCTAATTCATTCGCACGATCCATTCTAATTCATTCGTACGATCCATTCTAATTCATTCGTACGTGCTATTCTAATTCATTCGTATGAATGTATCCATTCTAATTCATTCGTACGATCCATTCTAATTCATTCGTATGATCCATTTTAAGTCATTCGCACAATCCATTCTAATTCATTTGTACGATCCATTTTAATTCATTCGCACGATCTATTCTAATTCATTCGTACGAGCTATTCTAATTCATTCGTACGAATGTATCCATTCTATTTCATTTGTACGATCTATTCTAATTCATTCGCAAGATCCATTCTAATTCAGTCATACGATCCATTCTAATTCATTCGCACAATCTATTCTAATTCATTTTAATTCATTCGCACAATCTATTCTAATTCATTCTAATTCATTCGCACAATCTATTCTAATTCATTCGTACGAATGTATCCATTCTAATTCATTCGTATGAGTGTATCTATTCTAATTCATTCATACGCACATGATCCATTCTAATTCATTCGTACGATCCATTCTAATTCATTCACACGATCTATTCTAATTCATTCGTACAAGCTATTCTATTTCATTCTTACGAATGTATCCGTTCTAATTCATTCGCACGATCCATTCTAATTCATTTGCATGATCCATTCTAATTCATTCGTATGATCCATTCTAATTTATTTGCCCGATCTATTCTAATTCATCCGTACGAGCTATTCCAATTAATTCGCACGAATGTATCTATTCTAATTCATTTGTACGATCTATTCTAAATCATTCGCACGATCCATTCTAAATCATTCGTATGATCCAGTCTAATTCATTCTTACGATCTATTAAAATTCATTCGTACGAGCTATTCTAATTCATTCGTACGAATGCATTTATTCTAAGTCATTCGTACGATTCATTCTAATTCATTCGCACGATCCATTCTAATTCATTCCTACGATGTATTCTAATTCATTTGCATGATCTATTCAAATTCATCCGTACGAGCTATTCTAATTCATTCGTACGAATGTATCTATTCTAATTCATTCGTACGAACCATTCTAATTCATTTCCATGATCCATTCTAATTCATTCGCACGATCTATTCTAATTCATTCGTAAGAGCTATTCTAATTCATTCGTATGGTCTATTCTAATTCATTCGCATGATCCATTCTAATTCATTCGCACGATCTATTCTTATTCTTTCGTAAGAGCTATTCTAATTCATTCGCACGATCCATTCTAATTCATTCGCACGATCTATTCTTATTCACTCGTAAGAGCTATTCTAATTCATTCTTACGGTCCATTTTATTTCATTCGTACGATCCATTCTAATTCATTCGTATGATCCATTCTTATTCTAATTCATTCGTATTTAGAATGGATCTTATGAATGAATTAGAATAGATACATTCATATGAATGAATTAGAATAGCTCGTTCGAATGAATTAGAATAGATCTTGCGAATGAATTAGAATGGATTATGCGAATGAATTAGAATAGATCGTACGAATGGATTAGAATTGATCATACGAATGAATTAGAATGGATACATTCGTACGAATAAATTAGAATAGATCGTGCGAATGAATTAGAATGGATCGTGCGAATGAATTAGAATGGATCATACGAATGAATTAGAATGGTTATATTTGTACGAATGAATTAAAATAGCTTGTACGAATGAATTAGAATAGATCGTGCAAATAAATTAGAATGGATCGTACGAATGAATTAGAATGGATACATTAGTACGAATGAATTAGCATAGCTCATACGAATGAATTAGAATTGATCGTGCGAATGAATTAGAATGGATGGTGCGAATGAATTAGAATGGATGGTGCGAATGAATTAGAATGGATATATTAATACGAATGAATTAGAATAGCTCGTACGAATGAATCAAAATAGATCATGCGAATGAATTAGAATTGATCGTACGAATGAATTAGAATGGATCATGCGAATGACTTAGAATGGATCGTATGAATGAATTAGAATGGATCGTGCGAATGAATTAGAATGGATCGTACGAATGAATTAGAATGGATACATTCATATGAATGAATTGGAATAGCTCGTACGGATGAATTAGATTAGATCGTGCAAATGAATTAGAATGGATCGTACGAATGAATTAGAATGGATCGTGCGAATAAATTAGAATGGCTCGTACGAATGAATTAGAATGGATACATTCGTATGAATAAATTAGAATAGCTCGTACGAATGAATTAGAATGTGCGAATGAATTAGAATGGATCATATGAATGAATTAGAATGGATCGTGCGAATGAATTAGAATGGATCGTACGAATGAATTAGAATGGATACATTGTACGAATGAATTAGAATAGCTAATACGAATGAATTAGAATAGATCGTGTGAATCAATATGAATGGATCGTATGAATGAATTAGAATGGATCGTGCGAATGAATTAGTGTGAATCAATATGAATGGATCGTATGAATGAATTAGAATGGATCGTGCGAATGAATTAGAATGGATAGTATGAATGAGTTAGAATGGATACATTCATATGAATGAATTAGAATTGCTTGTACGAATGAATTGAAATAGATCGTGTGAATGAATCAGAATAGATCGTATGAATGAATTAGAATGGATACATTCGTACGAATGAATTAGAATAGCTCGTACGAATGAATTAAAATGGATAGTGCGAATGATATAGAATGGATCGTACGAATGAATTAGAATGGATCATGCGAATAAATTAGAATGTATCGTGCGAATTAATTAGAATGAATACATTCGTACGAATAAATAAGAATAGATCATGCTAATGAATTAGAATATATCATACGAATGAATTAGAATGGATCGTGCGAATGAATTAGAATGGATTGTACGAATGAATTAGAATGGATACATTCGTACGAATAAATTTGAATAGATCGTACGAATGAATTAGAATAGATCGTGCAAATGGATCATACGAATGAATTAGAATGGATCATGTGAATGAATTAGAATGGATCGTACGAATGAATTAGAATAGATATATTCGTATGAATGAATTGGAATAGCTCGCGCGAATGAATTAGAATAGATCGTGCGAATGAATTAAAAGGGATCATACAAAAGAATTAGAGTGGATCGTGCGAATGAATTAGAATGGATCGTACTAATGAATTAGAATGAATACATTCGTACCAATGAATTAGAATAGCTCTTACGAATGAATTAGAATAGATCATGCGAATGACTTAGAATAGATCGTACGGATGAATTAGAAAGGATCGTGCGACCGAATTAGAGTAGCTCGTTCGAATAAATTAGAATGGATACATTCGTATGAATGAATTAGATTCGCTCGTACGAATGAATTAGAATATATCGTGCGAATGAATTAGAATGGATCGTACGAATGAATTAGAATGGATCATGCAAATGAATTTGAATGGATCGTAAGAATGAATTAGAATGGATACATTCGTACGAATGAATTAGAATAGCTCATACGAAAGAATTAGAATAGATCGTGTGAATGAATTAAAATGGATTGTACGAATGAATTAGAATGGATCGTGTGAATGAATTAGAATGGATCGTACAAATGAATTAGAATGGATACATTCGTACGAATGAATTAGAATAGCTCGTACGAATGAATTAGAATAGTTCGTGTGAATAAATTAGAATTGATCGTACGAATGAATTAGATTGGATCATACGAATGGAATAGAATGGATACATTACTACGAATGAATTAGAATAGCTCATACGAATGAATTAGTATAGATCGTACGAATGAATTAGAATTGATCGTACGAATGAATTAGAATGGATCGTGCAAATAATTTAGAATAGATCGTACGAATGAATTAGAATGGGTACGTTCGTATGTTGTGCGAATGAATTAGAATGGATCGTACGAATGAATTAGAATGGATACATTCGAACGAATGAATTAGAATAGCTTATACGAATAAATTAGAATAAATCATGCAATTGAATTAAAATGGATCATACGAATAAATTAGAATGGATCGTGCGAATGAATTAGAATTGTTTGTACGAATGAATTAGAGTGGATACATTCGAACGAATAAATTTGAATAGCTCATACGCACGATTTATTCTAATTCATCCGTACGAGCTATTCAAATTCATTCGTATGAATGTATCCATTCTAATTCATTCGTACGATCCATTCTAATTCATTCGCACGATCCATTCTAATTCAGTTGTACGATCCATTCTAATTCGTTCGCACGATATTTTTTAACTAATTCGTACGAGCTATTCTAATTCATTCGTTCAAATGTATCTATTTTAATTCATTCGTACAAGCTATTTTAATTCATAAGCATGATCCATTCTAATTATTTCATACGATCCATTCTAATTCATTCGCATGATCTATTCTAATTCATACGTACGAGCTATTCCAATTCATTCGTACGAATGTATATATTCTAATTAATTCGTACGATTTAGTCCAATTCATTCGCACGATCTATTCTAATTCATTCGTACGATACATTCTAATTAATTTGCACGATCTATTCTAATTCATTCATACGAGCTATTCTAGTTCATTCATGCGAATGTATCCATTCTAATTCATTCGTACGATCCATTCTAATTAATTACACGATCCATTCTAATTCATTCATACGATCCATTTTAATTCATTCACACCATCTATTCTAATTCATTCGTACGAGCTATTCTAATTCATTTGTATGAATGTATCCATTCAAATTCATTCACCGATCCATTGTAATTCATTCGTACGATCCATTCTAATTCATTTGCACGATCTATTCTAATTCATTCGTACGAGCTATTCTAATTCATTCGTACGATCCATTCTAATTTATTTGCACGATCCCTTCAAATTCATTCGTACGATCCAGTCTAATTCAATTGCTCGAGTTATTCTATTTTATCCGTACGAGCTATTCTATTTTATTTGTACGAATGTATCCATTATAATTCATTCGTACGATCCATTCTAATTCATTCGCACGATCCATTCTAATTCATTCGTACGATCCATTCTAATTCAGTCTCACGATCTATTCTAATTCATTCGTACGAGCTATTCTAATTCATTCGTATGAATGTATCCATTCTAATTCATTCGTACGATCCATTCTAATTTATTCACACGATCCATTCTAATTCTTTCATACGATCCATTCTAATTCATTTGCACGATCTATTCTAATTCATTTATATGAGCTATTCTAATTTATTCGTACGAATGTATTCATTTTAATTCATTCGTATGATCCATTCTAATTCATTCGCATGATCCATTCTAATTCATTCACACGATCTATTCTAATTCATTCGTACGAGCAATTCTAATTCATTCGTACGAATGTATCCATTCTAATTCATTTGTACGATCCATTCTAATTCATTCGCACGATCCATTCTAATTCATTTGCACGATCCATTCTAATTCATTTGTACGATCCTTTCTAATTCATTCGCACGATCTATTCTAATTTACACGTACGAGCTATTCTTTTTCATTCGTACAAATGTATCCATTCTAATTCATTCGTACGATCCATTCTAATTCATTAGCATGATCCACTCTAATTCATTCGTATGATCCATTCTAATTCATTCGCACGATCTATTCTAATTCATCCGTACGAGCTATTCTAAATCATTCGTACAAATGTATCCATTCTACTTTATTCGTACATTCCATTCTAATCATTCGCATGATCTATTCTAATTCATTCGTACGATCCATTCTAATTCATTCGCACGATCTATTCTAATTCATCCGTACGAGCTATTCTAATTCATTCGTACGAATGTATCTATTCTAATTCATTCGCACGATCCATTCTAATTCATTCGTACGATCCATTCTAATTCATTCGCACGATCTATTCTAATTCATTCGTACGAGCTATTCTAATACATTCGTACGAATGTACCCATTCGAATTCATTCGTACGATCCATTCAAATTCATTCGCACGATCCTTTCTAATTCATTCGTACGATCCATTCTAATTCATTCGCACGATCTATTCTAATTCATTTGAACGAGCTATTATAATTCATTCGTACGAATGTATCCATTCTAATTCATTTGTACGATCCATTCTAATTCATTTGCAAAATCCATTCTAATTCATTCGTACGATCCATTCTAACTCATTCGTACGAATGTATCGATTCTAATGCATTCGTACCATCCTTTCTAATTCATTCGCACGATCCATTCTAATTTATTCGTATGATCTATTTCTAATTCATACGCACGATCTATTCTAATTTATTCATACGAGCTATTCTAATTTATTCGTACAAATGTATCCATTTTAATTCATTCGTACGATCCATTCTAATTCATTCGCACGATCTATTCTAATTCATTTGTACGATCCATTCTAATTTATCTAATACATTTGTACGAGGTATTTTAATACATTCGTACTAATGTATCCATTCGAACTCATTCGTACAATCCATTCTAATTCATTCACACGATCCATTCTAATTTATTCGTACGATCCATTCTAATTAATTCGCACGATCAATTCTAATTCATTCATACGAGCTATTCTATTTCATTCGTACAAATGTATCTATTCTGATTCATTCGCACGATCTAGTCTAATTCATTCCTATGTGCTATTCAAATTCATTCATACGAATGTATCTATTCTAATTTATTCGTACGATCCATTCTAATTCATTCACACGATCCATTCTAGTTCATCCGCAAGATCCATTCTAATTCATTCGCACGATCTATTCTAATTCATTCGTATAAGCTATTCTAATTCATTCGTACGAATATATTTATGGGTGCAAATTTTGGCAGAAGTTTACCAACTACCGCGGGACCCACCGGCCCGGCCTGGTGGGCCCACGAGGACTACCGTAGGACCCACCGGCCCTGCCTGGTGGGCCCACGAGGACCACCGCGGGACCCACCGGCCCTGCCTGGTGGGCCCACGAGGACCACCGCGGGACCCACCGGCCCTGCCTGGTGGGCCCATGAGGACCACCGCGGGACCCACCGGCCCTGCCTGGTGGGCCCACTAGGACCACCGTGGGACCCACCGGCCCTGCCTGGTGGGCCCACGAGGACCACCGCGGGACCCACCGGCCCTGCCTGGTGGGCCCACAAGGACTATCGCGGGACCCACCGGCCCTGCCTGGTGGGACCAAGAGCCTGTGGAATCCCCCAGAAGACGGTAGCGGGGCCCGCCAGCTTTACCTGGAGGATCCCCAGATGCTGCAGCAGGAACCGCCATTTACCACCAGAGAATCCTATAAATAGCAGAGACTTCGAATGTAAATTGATCCCCGAAATTTCTGATTTCTACTCTGAGATCTGACTTTCAGAATCCAGAGCTCTGGAATCTCTCAGCTTCCCATCTACCATCTCTCTTTGATCTTCTTCTCTCCTTCGAAGAGATCAGAGTGTTTCTAGTGATACTCGGCCTGTCGAGATCACTTCGATATAAGTGTTAGTGAATTCGGGTTGCTCCCTATAGAACGGAGACGTAGGCTTCGGCTGAACTCCGAGATCACTTCTCGTGTCTACTCTCTGAATGCATTTCTCTGTTTAGGTATTGAGAATGACAACCTCAACAACAGATCAAACAACGATCTTCGACTTCAACTTCAATTGACTGGTGAGGCGAGGTCTTCGGGTCGGCACGAAGATTTTCTCCCACAGTTTGGCGCCGTCTGTGTGATTCGAGCAAAAAGTCCAACTCTCTGCTACTACTTGATCGGTTGAGCATACAACCGATTTTGATAGCCAAACTTCCTCGCCCCCTCGGTTGATCAGATAACTGATCGGACGTCGGCACTCTCGTTGCACCTTTCGCTCTCTGAATGGCGAGGACGATACACCAGGGTCAACCAGAAGGAAGTAACACTCAACAACAACCTCGTCCTGAGACTCGTTCAATGAGTCAAAGGCTCAACTTCGGACAGCCCCTTGCTGTCCCCGAGATGGGGGTTCGTTCAGGGAGTGGGAGATCTGTCGATCGACCGATCGCCCACCCCGCACGACAGTCAATTGGGCAAACAGCACCCGCTCCTGCTGAAGACCCTCCATCGACCTACCAAATCTCTGCGATCGATTTCCAACTGCTCTAATTGGCGAAGCAAAACGCCACCCTCACTGCCGAGAGGGATGCTCTTAAGAAAGCAGCCTCCGAGGCTGGAATCGCTCTTCCTATCCCCTCTATAAGTGAGAGGGTCGATCTCCCGCGGCCTTCAATCCACTCTGAGCAACGGAGGTCAATGGGCACTGCTGCTTTCGAGAGGATTCGTCGTGATCCAACTCCCTCTGCTGCCCCATGGAAGCAGAGTGTTTGGGATCGCCTTGACGACGAGTCTTCCCAATCCTCTTCTGGCCGCAACTGCGACAAGAGGGCACCTTCAAAGCTCAACATACCAAGGAAGCACCAGATGAAAAGCGCTCCTTCAAAGAGTAGAGTCTCCCCTTCCATTCCACTTCAACGTGGACTTGGATCGGACCTTCGACACCGACTTCAACCGGTAAATATTTCAATGCCTGAGCAAGACCTTACGATCTTGCCTCTTGACCCACCTCTAGGTCGAGGACACGGTCGTAGGGACGGTTACTCCTCTGCCGGGCCTCTACATCGAAGCCTCTTCGAGTCAACATTTCCAAAGGGATGGAGAACTCCTATTCTCCCCAAATTCAACTGCGTCAAAGGAGATCCGACTCTCCATATACTTGCCTTCAAGCAAGCTTTGACACCGCACGAAGAAGAGAACAACGTGCTATGTCGCACTTTCGCTGGGAGTCTCGATGAGCCATCACTCGACTGGTATCACAATCTCCGAGCTGGGTCCATCACCCAGTTTGGTGTTTTGGCTAACCTCTTTGTGCAGCACTATCAGCTCAATCTGAAGCCAGAGAAGAAGCTCGACTCTCTCTATCGGCTAAGGATGGTGCCGACGAGACTCTCCGCAGCTTCACGAGGAGATTTCGCAACGAGCATGCTGCTCTCTCTAGAAGACATCTGGATGATGAAGCCATCATGCTGGCTTTCCAGAATGCCCTCTGCTTCGATCTACACATTTACAACGACTTCATCCACAATCCCCCTCCTTCTCTGGGAGCTATGTTCGATCGAATCCAGAGAGAGATCGAGGTTGAAGATGATCAAGTCGCTCGAAAAGGGCGAGAAACGAAGCGAAGACCGGCTGAGAGAGAAGCTCCCAAGTATGCTGCCAAAGCCCACAATGCTGAGGCAGCAGTCCCTCCAGCCAACAAGCGATCAAAGAATGACGGACATCGATCTCCAACGAAGACCACTTTCACCGAGTGGAACTTACCAATCGAGCAGATACTCGACCGCATTCAACATAAGGAGTTCATTCGAAGGCCCAATCCTCTTCAACCAAACTCAAAATTTACGGCTGATAAAATTGTGTATTGCGACTTCCACCGAAGTCATGGCCATTCTACCGATCGATGCTTTCGGCTGAAATTCCATCTTGAAGATTTATTACGAGAAGGCCATCTTCAAGAGTTCGTCAAAGGCGGACAAGATCAATGTCGAACCTCCGCAAAGGGGAAAGAAGCATGTTGGGTCCATCAAATCTCCTCCAACCGGCAACCAATCTCTGTGAAGGCCAATGTCTTTGGTATTCATGGAACATTGCACAATCAAGCTCTGACCGGAAAGGAAGTGGATCGACAAGTCCGACGCATCTTCCACGTTCGTGCTGCGGCAAACAAGGAAGACATCTGGATCGAGAAGCCCATCGAGGGTTTGGCTTGGCCCTCTATCGTCTTCAACGACGCAGATCTTCAAGGAGTTCATACTCCCCATCGAGACCCCCTGGTCTTGGAACTCCTCATCGACGGAAGCACCGTCAACCGGATCCTCATCGACACCGGGAGCTCCATCGATATTATGTTCTCAGATTGTTTCAAACGTCTGGGACATAGATACTCAAGCCTCGACGTTGTCTCGACCGTGATCACTAGCTTCAACGGTGAACAAAGCATCACGGTGGGCGAATCGAGATTCACTCTTGACCTTAGTCGAGAGACTCGAGTCTCGGTCAGGTTTGCAATTGTCGAAGGAGTATCCAGCTACAACGCCATCCTTGGGCGACCATTCCTCCACCAGATCAATGCCATCTCCTCTTCTTATCATCAACTACTCAAGTTTGCAACTAGAGAAGGCATCGTCTGCATTCGAGGCGATCAACAAGCTGGAAGGTCTTGTGAGGCTGCTGCGGCTAAGACAGATCGAAAGATCAACATTGCTCCTCCAAAGCGGCCACGAGATGAAGCTGGTCCCTCTTCCAAATAGCAATCAAAGGAGATTCCGCTGACCGAACCTCCACCAATCGAATGGGAAGCATCACCTTCAATTGAAGAAATCATCCCAATCAACATCGGCAGCGGTGATCTCCCTCGACAAACTTTTATTGGTACCGGTCTTAGCGACGCAGAAGCGCAAGACATAGTATCCTTCCTCCAGTCCAATATCGACGTCTTCGCTTGGTGTTTCGAAGACATGCCTGGTATCAATCCAGATGACGCTTGTCACCGACTTGCGATCAAAGAAGAAGTGAAGCCTGTCAAGCAAAAGCCACGCACGATCTGACCAGAGCTGCAAGTTGCTGTTCAAGAAGAGATCACCAAGCTACTAGCAGCAGGCTTCATCCGTGAAGTAGAGTATCCTACCTGGATCTCTAACATAGTTGCTGTTCAAAAGAAGAACGGGAAGGTCAGAGTCTGCATCGACTTTACCAATCTCAATAAGGCTTGCCCCAAAGACCCATTCCCCATGCCAAGGATCGATAGACTCATCGATGCCACTGCTGGCCATGAGCTATTGTCTTTCATGGATGGATACTCTGGGTACAATCAAATTCCACTTCATCCAGACGATCAAGAGAAGACTTGCTTCGTGACTAGCCGAGGTCTCTACTGCTACAATGTAATGCCGTTCGGCCTCAAAAATGCTGGATCTACCTATCAAAGGCTAGTCACCAAGATGTTCGAAGACCAGATCGGTCGCAACGTCGAAGTCTATGTAGACGATCTGCTTACCAAAAGCTCCAATCGAGGGGGTCATCTGTCTGATCTGGCAGAAACCTTCCAAATCCTTCAAAAATATCGTATGAAGCTCAATCCAGCTAAGTGCGCTTTCGGAGTTCAATCGGGCAAATTCCTGGGTCACCTTGTGACCAGGAGGGGCATCGAAGCTAATCCCGACCAAATCCGAGCAGTTCTGGATATGCCTTCACCTACAAATCGAAAAGAAGTTCAAAGCCTCACTGGAAGGTTAGCAGCACTCAATCGATTCATCTCAAAATCTTCCGACAAGTGCAAACCCCTCTTCGACAAACTACGAAAGGCGGATACCTCCGGCTGGAGTCCGATCTGTGAAGAAGCATTTCAAAGCATCAAGAAATATCTGGTGCAAGCTCCTATCTTGACGGCTCCACTTCCAAAAGAAGACTTATGGCTTTATCTCGCCGTCACCAATCAAGCAATCAGCGCAGTCCTAGTTAGTAGAAGAGGTGGCATCGAACATCCAGTCTATTACATTAGCCATACTCTTCTTCCAGCTGAGACTCGCTATTCAAAAACTGAGAAGGTCATACTGGCTTTACTCACTGCATCACGTCGTCTCCAACCTTACTTCGTCTCCCACCAGATCACTGTCATTTCAGAACACCCACTCAAAGATATCGTTGACAAAGCTGGTCGAGCTGGTCGAATGACCAAATGGGTGATCAAAATGAGTGCTCTGGGGATTCAGTTCGAATCTCGCACTTCTATCAAAGGTCAAGCTGTTGCTGATTTTCTAGCTGACTTTCCAGTTGAAGACCCCATCACTTGGGAAGAAGATGTCGACATGCGCTTAGAAGATGAGGACAATACTACGATCAACCTTGCAACAAGAATTGATCCAAGTCTCGAAGCTATTGCTGCAACTCCTCCATGGAAGCTTTATACTGATGGAGCTTCAAGTTCGATCGGTTCGGGAACTGGGATAGTCTTAGTATCCCCCGAACTTGATCATCTACAAAAGGCCACTCTCCTAGGGTTCAACACCACCAACAACGAAGCCGAATACGAAGCACTCATTTCCGGACTCGAAATGGCAGAATCCCTGGAGCGACTCCCAGTTGATCATAAGGCAAATCAATGGAGAGTACATAGCTCGTGAAGAAAGAATGCAACTCTATTTGGCTTTAGTACGACGTCTTCAACAACACTTCACAAATACTGAATTCGTTCAAATTCCAAGGGCAGAGAATCGTGAAGCAGATGCCTTAGCTAATGCTGCCTCCGTCCTTGGAGACTCGCTCGGAGGAAGGCAAATACAAATTGATTATCAAGAAGTGCCCAAGACCACCCCCGAACAACAGATCATTGCTACCACAAAGAGATCTGGGGGTGGAGATCAACTGGTATTGAACCTTACCACCACAAGTGAGCTTGGGGATTGGAGACAACCAATCTTCAACTTCTTCAAACATGGTGAAATACCCGAAGATCCAAATCAATCTCGAAGACTTCAAAGGAAGCTCCCATGCTACATTCTACAAGGAGAGGACCTATATTTCAAATCTCACAACGGGATGTTGCTTAAGTGCCTTGGTCCCGAGCAAGCACAGGCAATCCTGATTGATATCCACTCTGGAGCTTGTGGGAATCATTCGGAAGGAAGATCTCTTGAAGCTAAGACGAAGCTATAAGGTTACTACTAGCCTACAATGGCAAAAGATGCTCGACAAGTTGTTCAAAGATGCGAACCATGCCAACGGCACGGTCGAGCTATCCACCTCCCTGTAGATGAGCTTCATCAACTATCAAGTCCCTGGCCTTTCCATCAATGGGGGTTAGATTTCTTGGGTCCTTTCCCTCTAACTCCGAGCAAGAAGAAGTATCTACTGCTGGCCACTGATTACTTCACCAAATGGGTTGAAGCCGTGCCACTCTTTCGAGAGACCGATGATGACGTGATCAAGTTCATTCGACATAACATCTTCTCAAGGTTTGGTACACCTCAAGTTCTTGTTGCCGACAACAGAGCTCAATTTGACTCTGACAAGTTCCGTGAGTTCTGTCTGAACAACAGAATCAAGCTCTTTTATTCAACTCCAAGATACCCTCAATGCAATGGTCAAGCTGAAGCCTCCAATAGAGCTATTCTTGGTATACTCAAGAAGAAACTCAACGACAAGAAAGGATTGTGGGAACAGGTCCTACCTGAAGTCCTTTGGGGATATCGCACAACTCCGAGAAGATCAACAGGGTTCTCACCCTTTCGTCTCACATATGGATCGGAAGTAGTACTCCCAACAGAAAACATATCAAGTACTCTGAAGACCAGAGCAGTTGAAGAAGGAATCAACGAAGAGCTTCGGATCGATGATCTAGACTTCTCTGAAGAACTACGAGACCAAGCTTCCCTTTGTGTGGCAAAGTATCAGCAGAAGATCAAACGAGCCTATGATGAGAAAGTATACAAGCGACAATTCCCAATCGACAGTCTGGTCCTTAGAGCAGTCTTCTACAACACAAAGGAACACAGCAGTGGGAAACTTGCTCCCAACTGGGAAGGTCCTTATATCGTTGAATCAGTGGGAGGCAAAGGTTCTTACAGACTGATCTCACCAGAAGGAGATAAATTGCCTCGAGCTTGGAATTCTAGACATCTCAAGTTGTTCTATCCATGATGTAAATACCATGATGAATAAAGTTCTCTTTCAAATGTTCAAATATACAAGTGTTCAGCTTTTCAATTCAAGTTCTGAAGCAGTTTTAAATTATCCATATTCAAGTTACCAGGTCTTTTAACAAGTTTGGGTGTTAGAGTTGCGACTCAACCCCTTACTAGCAAATGTTAAACTGACCATATTCAAGTTACCAAGTCTTTTAACAAGTTTGGGTGTTAGAGTTGCGACTCAACCCCTTACTGGCAAATGTTAAACTGACCTTCAAATTTCAATATTCAATTTCAATCAATTTTGATATCGTCTAACAGGTTTGGGTGCTTGAGTTGCGACTCAACCCCTCACATTCAAATGTTACACGAATTCAAGTTCAATTTTCAAGTTACAATAAGTTTGGGTAATCGAGTTGCGACTCGACCCCTTACATTCAAAAGATTGTATTTATTCCAATGATATTCAGAACATGATATTCGAAGACGTTCAACACAAGAGACATCCAACTTTCAAACACCAAAAAGATTTCTATTATCAAAAAATTGCCGAGTACAGGAGTGAGCCTTTTCATATCACAAGTTTACAAAGTACAACAAAGAAAGAAGGTAGAAGTACATCAGGGTTTAGCCACACTGGGAGCGCGCGACTTCTCTCCTTCGGATCCACCTCGACCTTTGCTCGCCGCAGAAGCCTTGGAAGATCGTACACTACTAGCATGGGCCCTAAGTGCTTCCACCGCTTTCTCAGTCGTCTCTCTGTAACTCGTGCATTCACTTCGCATATGCTCTAACTCTTTCTTGAGAGCCTCTTCTTTGGCAGCAAAGGCTTTACTCTGAGCAGCAAGCTGCTCCTTCAATTCCTCATTTTCAGCTGCGCGGTTACAAGACAAGGTCTCTACCCTGGAGAGTCGAGTCTTCAGAGACTCGAGCTCATGACCCTGTGCCTCGTTACGGTTCTTCAACACCTTGCTCTCCTCTTTCTCTTTGCGAAGATCCTCGATCTTGGCCTTGAGAGAGTTTTTCTTTGAAGTCAAAAGCTCCCTCAGCTTATCCCTCTCCTCGTGGGCAGCCTCCAGTTCAGCTTTCAAACGGGACACCTCAGATGCAGCCTCCCGTTCTCCTGCCCTCCTGGAGAGTTTGCTCGCGATTCTCAAAACTGCTGAGCTCTACAGATAGACAAAGAGTTAGAATTATTCTGAAGATACAATTCAAATACTTGGTCAAGTAGATGCACATACCACTACTTCAAGCCTATCGAAGGCTTCGTCAAAAGGAGCATCCGGAAGGTTGCAAAGCTTCCGAATCACACCAGTAGGGTGGTTGATATCAACATCACCCAAACTCCTTATCTTCTGAGCCGGGCCAGCAGGTGTACCTACAATCCATACAGCAGTTCAAAGTGTTAGAATATTTTCAAGCTTCAAAGGCAAGACAATCAAGGCAAGTTAGTACAGATACCTAAAGCCTCGACCTGAGGAGCCTTTCCCTTCCCATGGTCGGAGCTCTTACCCTTGGGGGTCGATTTCTCCTTGATGGGGGTTGGCTCTGGCAGGGGTTGGGGAGTAGCATCACCCACCCGGCTTCCTCTCTCCAAGTGAGTAGGAGAGGGAGCATCCTGGGGAGGTGAGGCACCCCCTTCCTCTTGTCGTCCAGGCGACCGCTGCATCTTGGCCACAAGCGCCGCCGTCTCATCTGCCAAAGATCGCGACGGAGGAGGAGGCTGTTCAACCTTCAGGCCACCACTTGCAGTCGTGCCTTCAAGGCGAGGCACCTCTAGAGGTATCTGATCGAGGGGTGTAGGGTTGCTTCCAACCCCACCACTCCCCGATAGCTTGATTCTGAAGCGCAGTGAGTTCTTCTTCAAATCCCCAAAGTAATAAGCAGGAATCACTTTAGGGCCATCGCCCATTGCGTCCATAACCCCCTCCATCTTGCGAGCCCTAGCCTCGTCTATGAGGATCGGCTGCGAGTCCTCATCAGCACCACCAGTGGGGGTGGGAGGAATTTCTTCCTCGCCACCCCCATGTCCTTGGCCACCATCAGTGGGGGTGGGAGGAGTATTCCCACCACCCCCATCTTCATCATCTTCATCTTCATCATCCTCATCGTCTCCATTTTCTCCCCTGTCGCTGCCAGTGCTGTCATCAGCATCGCCACCCTCATCATCTTCGCCTCCACCTTCCTCCTCTCTCTCTTTTTCCTCCTCTCCATCTTCCTCCTCCTTTTTCTCCTCATCATCCTCCTGCTTGATGGGGATTTTCCTTTTCTTCTTCACTGGGCCCCTCTGTATCACCAATTTCTCCTCCGTGGGCAAGCTACGCCTAGCTCCGTAAGCCTTCTTCTCAAATCGAAGTTTTCTAACAATTTTGCCTGACTGAGGGTCCTCCTCATAATCCGAGTAGATGACCTCGTTATCTTCATAACGAAGCTTCGATCGGTGGAGGAGGTTGGCATTGCCATGTCGGACCAGGCAATTCGAGAATTGCTTCCATGACCGAGTCCCGCATGTCAGCTCCAGAAAAAGATTATCAACAGGCCCTGTTGGGGGTAGCTGAAACTCGCACAGGAGTTCGCCCTCTCCCCCGTGTTCACCAGATCATCTTGGCAGGGAGCGAGATCCACATTGGGCTGAAGGGGCCCAAGGCAAAGAGCTCGCCAAACTCGTTAAGGAGCTCGCCTAGGCTCTACCAGGAGCTCGCCCAAGTTCGCTCAGGAGCTCGACCTCTCAGCTCGGAAGGAACTCGCCACCGAATGGAGCTGGATGGACACCTTGTATCTGAGTGCAGCTCGACCCACAGCTCGCAAGGAGCTCGACCCACAGCTCGCAAGGAGCTCGCCTAACAGCTCGCAAGGAGCTCGCCCCACAGCTCGCAAGGAGCTCGCCCCACAGCTCGCAAGGAGCTCGCCTAATAGCTCACAAGGAGCTCGCCCCACAGCTCGCAAGGAGCTCGCCCCACAGCTCGCAAGGAGCTCGCCCCGCAGCTCGCAAGGAGCTCGCCCCACAGCAAGCAAGGAGCCCGCTCCAAGGGTTGCCAGGTGTCAAGAACCCACTGAAGCTACGTGGGCGGTTGCAGTCCACGGAAGCCCATCGGAGTCGGTTTGAGACCTCCCAGACTTGAACATTCTAGAAGATTCTCCTGGCGGCAACAGAACAGCAGCTGCTGTCCCCCACTACTTCGTCAGGCGAGCTAGACGACAAAGAATGTCAGGGGTCCAAGTTCCAAGAACTGTCAGAGACTATTGTGGGCTGGAACGTGGGGGCCTAGAAGGCTCTGGAAAGAGCTGCCACACGTCACACCCCGATAGGTCGCCCATGTCTATAAATGCACACCCCCAGGCTCCAAAGTACAGGTTCGAAATCCCTTTCACTACCACTTTGGTATACAACAGCTCTCCGTTGTGCTACCGTAACTGACTTGAGCGTCGGAGGGTCTGCGCTCCTAAGGGAGCCAGCCGTTCTCACGTTCTCTTTTCTGTCTTACAGGTGGCTCGCAAGGACCAGGAAAAATCCCCCAAACATTTGGCGCCGTCTGTGGGATCTTTCGACTGGTTCCTGCGAGAACGCTCACGATCACACAGCTAAAAGCCGTGCGTCTCCAGATACCCGAATGGCTCCGGTCACGCGGAGGCAGAAACGGGTGAAAGCCCACGCCGAGTCTGCACAAAGCGAGCTGCTCGCTGAAGCATCACAACCCTCTGTCCCGCCCAGCGACCAGCTCCTTTTGGAGATGTTGGCCACTCAGCGGACCATGAGGGACGAGCTAGTGCGACTACGCCAGTTTCCGACGACGAGCCGGATGACTGATCTTTCCCCCGGGCTCAGCCCGCGGGGGGAAGAGTCGGTGATCCCGACCCAGTATCCAGGAGTGTCGGCGGGGGTTGTTTCCCCTGTGCGACCTCCCCTTGTCCCAGCATCGCATCAACCCACTATGGCGCCCTCATGGCGGGCATCCCAGCAGGAGCCCCCTGTGGAGGACGCAGTGGCGCGTCGGACGAGAGGGACCGCGCTCGGGAGGCCGCAACAACTCAACACCCAACGCTCCAGCAGCAAGTCAACCCTGCCGATGGTCCCTCCTCGCCGACGAAGCCCTGGTGCGGACTCGGGTGAGTCAGAGGTGAGGCGGTTGCCCGTGAAGCTGCGTTGTCGTCGCCAGGACGTCGCCCTCGAGCACCGCCGTGGCAAGGCTGCGGACCGGTTTCGAGGAAGCGGGCATGATTGCTTGGTACCTGCGCAGCTGTCTTTGGAAAATCACCCCGAGCGCTGGCAGCTACTTAGCACGCCCGTCGACCTCTTAGAAGAGCTCGCCGTCCGGGGTGGGAGCTCGCCCTTCACCAATGAGGTTCATCAGGGAGGATTCCCTCGGCACTGGACTCCGCCAAAGTTCATGTTATTTGATGGGTCACAAGACCCCGTGGACCACCTCTTAGCCTATCGGAAGTTATTGTTCTTCCGCGATCAGGACCATGTTCTGTGCCGCGCCTTCCCGAGCAGCTTGGCGGGTTCGGCCCTCGACTGGTTTCATAAGTTACCTCCGGGCTCGGTCCCGAGCTTCATCGCTCTATCCGGGCTGTTCCTGGAACAGTACCGGTGCAATCGGCGACCTCCGAAGCAGATCGAATCACTGTTCGGACTTACCATGGGCGCAAGGGAGACCCTCCGGTGCTTCTCAATGCGATTCCGGAACGCCTATCTCGCTCTTGAGGACTCAGCAGGGCGAGACCGGACGGCCGTGAGTGCCTTTCGGAGCGCGCTCCCCGAAGGAGGTGAGCTTCATGACGCGATAGTCATTTCTGATCCCCGCACCATGATCGAGCTCTTTGCCTTGGTCCAACAACACATTAAGCTCGAAGATGTGGTGCTGGATCGTCGAGGAAAGATGGCCGAGCAGCAGCAGCCCCCTACCTTGTGCTTAGGCGCCCTCTTGTAAACCATTTTGTGCGATAGTGTGTTTGGACTAGTTCAAATCTGTGCTCGATAGTAATCTACAGCGAACAGCTCGCACGCCATCAGCTCACGAACTGCATCCTCAAAGAACAGTCCACCGTTGCGTGGACTTAAAGCAAGACCGGGATCCTCAGAGGCAGCCAGTGGGCGACCTTGAGCTTCCCGGGGCAGTCCGCCGTTGTGCGGACTTAAAGCAAGACCGGGATCCTCAGAGGCAGCCAGTGGGCGACCTTGAGCTTCCCGGGGCAGTCCGCCGTTGTGCGGACTTAAAGCAAGACCGGGATCCTCAGAGGCAGCCAGTGGGCGACCTTGAGCTTCCCGGGACAGTCCTAAACCGAGGTTCTGAGGATCCTTAACCGGTCAGGGGGTAGCTAGCTTTTTGATTCTTTCATCGCTCGTTGAACTTCCACCCTTTGGCCCTTACGCTCTGTTTTGATTCGATTTCTATCGATTTGTATTCTTGTCGAGCTATAGGGCCCCACTATTTCGCACATATCGAATTTTTCATGCATATCGATCTTTTTGCGATGTCATTTATTTTTTATCGATTTAGCTACCTCGTCCGGGGTATGGTCCTCGGATCGTCGGGGAAAACACTTACGCGGCCTGATGCCACGCAGCTTAGCTCGTTGAGCGACCTGGTGACATCACGGGCAGGCGAGGTGGAGACACCTCACGCGGCCTGATGCCACGCAGCTTAGCTCGTTGAGCGACCTGGTGACATCACGGGCAGACGCGACAGAGACACCATACGCGGCCTGATGCCACGCAGCTTTGCTCGTTGAGCGACCTGGTGACATCACGGGCAGACGCGGCAGAGACACCATACGCGGCCTGATGCCACGCAGCTTAGCTCGTTGAGCGACCTGGTGACATCACGGGCAGACGCGGCGGAGACACCTTACGCGGCCTGATGCCACGCAGCTTAGCTCGTTGAGCGACCTGGTGACATCACGGGCAGACGCGACAGAGACACCATACGCGGCCTGATGCCACGCAGCTTTGCTCGTTGAGCGACCTGGTGACATCACGGGCAGACGCGGCAGAGACACCATACGCGGCCTGATGCCACGCAGCTTAGCTCGTTGAGCGACCTGGTGACATCACGGGCAGACGCGGCGGAGACACCTCACGCGGCCTGATGCCACGCAGCTTAGCTCGTTGAGCGACCTGGTGACATCACGGGCAGACACGGCGGAGACACCTCACGCGGCCTGATGCCACGCAGCTTTGCTCGTTGAGCGACCTGGTGACATCACGGGCAGACGCGGCAGAGACACCATACGCGGCCTGATGCCACGCAGCTTTGCTTGTTGAGCGACCTGGTGACATCACGGGCAGACGCGGCAGAGACACCATACGTGGCCTGATGCCACGCAGCTTAGCTCGTTGAGCGATCTGGTGACATCACGGGCAGACGCGGCGGAGACATCTTACGCGGCCTGATGCCACACAGCTTAGCTCGTTGAGCGATCTGGTGACATCACGGGCAGACGCGGCAAAACTTTTGGCACAAGGCCACACCAGTTTGTCGCCCGACGCTTGCAGTGGCGGAGAGCTGCGTTTCTTGGACATAGCAGCATCGTCCTCGAGGTCTCACCCATGAGACGCCGAGCCAAAGCCCACGCCGCAAGATCGCCTGCGGCTGCTGCCCGCAGCTCGCCCGACGCAGACCCTGACCGCGTGTGACAAGCTCGCACCGGAAGGAGATCGCTCGTGGCTGACGCTCCCGGCCCGCCCAGCGTTTGTGGAATACTGGGGGTCAAAACTCTTGACGCAGATCGCTCACGGCTGGTGCCCGCAGCTCGCCCGACGCAGACCCTGACCGCGTGTGACAAGCTCGCACCGGAAGGAGATCGCTCGTGGCTGACGCTCCCGGCCCGCCCAGCGTTTGTGGAATACTGGGGGTCAAAACTCTTGACGCAGATCGCTCACGGCTGGTGCCCGCAGCTCGCCCGACGCAGACCCTGACCGCGTGTGACAAGCTCGCACCGGAAGGAGATCGCCCGTGGCTGACGCTCCCGGCCCGCCCAGATCGCTCACGGCTGGTGCCCGCAGCTCGCCCGACGCAGACCCTGACCGCGTGTGACAAGCTCGCACCGGCAGGAGATCGCCCGTGGCTGACGCTCCCGGCCCGCCCAGATCGCTCAAGGCTGGTGCCCGCAGCCCGCCCGACGCAGACCCTGACCGCGTGTGACAAGCTCGCACCGGAAGGAGATCGCTCGTGGCTGACGCTCCCGGCCCGCCCAGCGTTTGTGAAATACTGGCAGTCAAAGCTCTCGGCGCCGATCGCCCACGGCATGTGCCCGCAACCCATAAGGTTGAGGTCGCCAATGACTGGTACTCCCAATCCGACCGACGTGTGCAATAAGACTCCTGAGCAAGCGCCAAAGTTTCCTTGGTCGCTCCCTCAGGAGGGGGTAATGTTGGGGGTAGCTGAAACTCGCACAGGAGTTCGCCCTCTCCCCCGTGTTCACCAGATCATCTTGGCAGGGAGCGAGATCCACATTGGGCTGAAGGGGCCCAAGGCAAAGAGCTCGCCAAACTCGTTAAGGAGCTCGCCTAGGCTCTACCAGGAGCTCGCCCAAGTTCGCTCAGGAGCTCGACCTCTCAGCTCGGAAGGAACTCGCCACCGAATGGAGCTGGATGGACACCTTGTATCTGAGTGCAGCTCGACCCACAGCTCGCAAGGAGCTCGCCCCACAGCTCGCAAGGAGCTCGCCTAACAGCTCGCAAGGAGCTCGCCCCACAGCTCGCAAGGAGCTCGCCCCACAGCTCGCAAGGAGCTCGCCTAATAGCTCACAAGGAGCTCGCCCCACAGCTCGCAAGGAGCTCGCCCCACAGCTCGCAAGGAGCTCGCCCCGCAGCTCGCAAGGAGCTCGCCCCACAGCAAGCAAGGAGCCCGCTCCAAGGGTTGCCAGGTGTCAAGAACCCACTGAAGCTACGTGGGCGGTTGCAGTCCACGGAAGCCCATCGGAGTCGGTTTGAGACCTCCCAGACTTGAACATTCTAGAAGATTCTCCTGGCGGCAACAGAACAGCAGCTGCTGTCCCCCACTACTTCGTCAGGCGAGCTAGACGACAAAGAATGTCAGGGGTCCAAGTTCCAAGAACTGTCAGAGACTATTGTGGGCTGGAACGTGGGGGCCTAGAAGGCTCTGGAAAGAGCTGCCACACGTCACACCCCGATAGGTCGCCCATGTCTATAAATGCACACCCCCAGGCTCCAAAGTACAGGTTCGAAATCCCTTTCACTACCACTTTGGTATACAACAGCTCTCCGTTGTGCTACCGTAACTGACTTGAGCGTCGGAGGGTCTGCGCTCCTAAGGGAGCCAGCCGTTCTCACGTTCTCTTTTCTGTCTTACAGGTGGCTCGCAAGGACCAGGAAAAATCCCCCAAACAGGCCCCACTCGTTCCGAAGGCCACGCGAGAGCTCCTCCTGCACTGTACATATCTACCTCTTCATGCACCTTGTACCGGGGAGTCTCGGGTACCGACAGAGGAGTCCATGCGCCAGACACCGATAGCGGCTAATCCGTGTAGAGCTTGTCCGAGCCGATGGTGTCAATGATCGGCCGAAGGGCAGAGACACCCGTCAGATTGTAGAATGGGCTATCCTTCCTCTAGGCCCATTGGTAATGATAAAAGAAATACCCCAGCTCGATCCGGACTTCTTCACCTTCAGGGAGGCTGGAATAACATTCCCTGAGTTCCTTCTGGAAGTCCGACTCTACGCGGTAGAAGGCGTAGATAATCCTCCAGGCGTTCCCCGAAATCTGCCCAGGGCAGAGACCGGAGGTGTTCAGCAACCTCGCGGCGAAAGGAGGCAATGGAAGGCGCAGTCCATAGTTGAGCTGGCCAATGGTGACGATGGTTCCCATCACTTGCTCCTTGCTCGCGTACGAGACAAAGATTGTCCGCCTATCGATATCGAAAGCTGATAGAACTCCCGGAAGCGCTGGGCGAGCCTTTCCCTCTGTGAAGCATACTAGCAGCTTCTGCAGTTTCTCCCTCTTTACGTCTGTAAGTTTGCCACCAATGTTATACCCAAACTCCGGTTCCGCCGACAGAGGCAGCTGCGGGCAGAGAACAAACTTTGCCTTGGGGATCTGCTCTGGCCTTGATGGTGCTGAAGCAAATCCAACCCCCTGGTGCCTCTTTCCCAATTGACCTAGCTCAATAAGCTCTGCCTTGCCTTTGCCTCGGCCTTTCGGAGTAGAAGAAACTTCGACAATCTCCTTCCCCTTCCTCTTGGAAGGAACTGCACTCTTCTTCGAATTACCAGAAGATGCCATTTGACCGATCGAAAGGAAACAGAGAACGAGAGATTGGAAGCAAGAGCTATGGACTTTGAAAAAATTCTGAAAGCGTGAGGCGAAAAATGACAGCGAGAAAAACTTATATACCCAGGGTAAACCGGCGCACAGTTCAAGATGACACGTGTCATCAGCGTATCAAATCACGTGTTTTTACCAGGGACACGTGGCATCAATCCGTAGCAAGCGCAAAACCAGGCGAACAGTCGGGACCAGATGAAACGTCACACCGGCCAGATTACCTATTCAAGCGAACCACCGGTTCAAGCGAACCACCGGTTCAAGCGAACAACCGGTTCAAGCAAACCACTGGCTCTACCAAACCACTGGACCTGAAGATTCAAACTCATTGCACAAGTATTTTGTCCGATCAACCGGCAGGATGGTGGGTAATTTACCAGAGGATCAGTCGAAAAAACAGGCTCTTTCGACTTAATCCTCAAACCTTGACCGGCTGATTTTAACCGATCGGTCAAACTTGACCGATCGGTCAAAATCAACCGATCGGTCGATTTTCTACTGGATCTGGCAAAAATCTTGTGTTTTTTGCCGATCACCCAATCTTTGACCGGTTGATTTTAACCGATCGGTCAAACTTGACCGATCGGTCAAAATCAACAGATCAGTCGATTTTCTACTGGATCTGGCAAAAAACTTGTGTTTTTTGCCGATCACCTAAACCTTGACCGGCTGATTTTAACCGATCAGTCAAACTTGACCGATCGGTCAAAATCAACCGATCGGTCGATTTTCTATTGGATCTGGCAAAAAACTTGTGTTTTCTGCCGATCACCCAAACCTTGACCGGCTGATTTTAACCGATCGGTCAAACTTGACTGATCGGTCAAAATCAACCGATCGGTCGATTTTCTACTGGATCTGGCAAAAAACTTGTGTTTTTTGCCGATCACCCAAACCTTGACCGACTGATTTTAACCGATCGGTCAAACTTGACCGATCGGTCAAAATCAACCGATCGGTCGATTTTCTACTGGATCTGGTAAAAAACTTGTGTTTTTTGCCGATCACCCAATCCTTGACCGGTTGATTTTAACCGATCGGTCAAACTTAACCGATCGGTCAAAATCAACCGATCGGTCGATTTTCTACTGGATCTGGCAAAAAACTTGTGTTTTTTGCCGATCACCCATTCCTTGACCGGTTGATTTTAACCGATCGGTCAAAATCGACCGATCGGTCAAAATCGACCGATCGGTCAAAATCAACCGATCGGTCGATTTTCTACTTGATCGGTCAAAAAACCATGTTTTTTGACCGATCACCCAATCCTTGACCGGTTGAAATTGACCGATCGGTCAAAATTGACCGATCAGTCATTTTTATGCCTACACTCGACAAGCTTCTTCGTGCCTTTTTCGACAGGGGGTTGCTGTTTTTTGCACCAAATCCAAGCCAGCCAGAACAAACTCTAGCTAACTTGGAGGGGGTAACTGTGGGTGCAAATTTTGGCAAAAGTTTACCAACTACCGCGGGACCTACCGGCCCTGCCTGGTGGGCCCACGAGGACTACCGCAGGACCCACCGGCCCTGCCTGGTGGGCCCACGAGGACCACCGCGGGACCCACCGTCCCTGCCTGGTGGGCCCACGAGGACTACCGCAGGACCCACCGGCCCTGCCTGGTGGGCCCACGAGGACCACCGCGGGACCCACCGGCCCTGCCTGGTGGGCCCACTAGGACCACCGTGGGACCCACCGGCCCTGCCTGGTGGGCCCACGAGGACCACTGCGGGACCCACCGGCCCTGCCTGGTGGGCCTATAAGGACTATCGCGGGACCCACCGGCCCTGCCTGGTGGGACCAAGAGCCTGTGGAATCCCCCAGAAGACGGTAGCGGGGCCCGCCAGCTTTACCTGGAGGATCCCCAGATGCTGCAGCAGGAACCGCCATTTACCACCAGAGAATCCTATAAATAGCAGAGACTTCGAATGTAAATAGATCCCCGAAATTTCTGATTTCTACTCTGAGATCTGACTTTCAGAATCCAGAGCTCTGGAATCTCTCAGCTTCCAAAAGATCTTCTTCTCTCCTTCAAAGAGATCAGAGTGTTTCTAGTGATACTCGGCCTGTCGAGATCACTTCGATATTAGTGTTAGTGAATTCGGGTTGCTCCCTATAGCACGGAGACGTAGGCTTCGGCTGAACTCCGAGATCACTTCTCGTGTCTACTCTCTGAATGCATTTCTCTGTTTAGGTATTGAGAACGACAACCTCAACAACAGATCAAACAACGATCTTCGACTTCAATTTCAATTGACTGGTGAGGCGAGGTCTTCGGGTCGGCACGAAAATTTTCTTCCACAATATCCATTCTAATTCATTCGTACGATCCATTCTAATTCATTCGCATGACGTACAAATGTATCCATTCTAATTCATTCGTACGATCCATTCTAATTCATTCGCACGATCCATTCTAGTTCATTCGTACGATCCATTCTAATTCATTCGTACGAGTTATTCTAATTCACTCGTACGAATGTATCCATTGTAATTCATTCGTACGATCCATTCTAATTCATTCGCATGATCCATTCTAATTTTTTCGTACGATCCATTCAAATTCATTCGCACAAGCTATTCTAAATCATCCGTACGAGCTATTCTAATTCATTCGTATGAATGGATCCTTTCTAATTCATTTATACGATCCATTCTAATTAATACGCACGATCTATTCTAATTCATTTGTACGAGCTATTCAAATTCATTTGTACGAATTTATCCATTCTAATTCATTCAAACGATCCATTCTAATTTATTTGCACGATCCATTCTAATTCATTCGTACGATTCATTCTAATTCATTCGCACGATCTATTCTAATTCATTCATACGAGCTATTTTAATTCATTCATACGAATGTATCCATTCTAATTCATTCGTACGATCCATTCTAATTCATTCACACGATCTATTCTAATTCATTCGTACGATCCATTATAATTTATTCGTACGAATGTATCCATTCTAATTCATTCGTATAATCCATTCTAATTCATTCGCACAATCCATTCTAATTCATTCGTACGATCCATTCTAATTCATTTGAACGATCTATTCTAATTCTTTCGTACAAGCTATTCTAATTTATTCGTACGAATGAATCCATTCTAATTCATTCGTACGATCATTTCTAATTTATTCGCACAATCTATTCTAATTCATTCGTACGATCCATTCTAATTCATTCGCATAATCTATTCTAATTCAATCGTATGAGCTATTCTAATTTATTCGTAAGAATGTATCAATTCTAATTAATTCGTACGATACATTCTAATTCATTCGCATAATCCATTCTAATTCATTCGTATGATCCAATCTAATTCATTCGCAAGATTTATTCTAATTCAGTCGTACGATCTATTCTAATTCATCCGTACGAGCTATTCTAATTCATTCGTACGAATGTATCCTTTCTAATTCATTCATACGATCTATTCTAATTCATTCGTACGATCCATTCTAATTTATTCGCACGATCTATTCTAATTCATTCATACTAGTTATTCTAATTCATTTGTACGAATGTATCCATTCTAATTCATTCGTACGATCCATTCTAATTCATTCGCACTATCTATTCTAATTCATTCGTACGATCTATTCTAATTCATTCGTACGAATGTATCCATTCTAATGCATTCGTACGATCCTTTCTAATTCATTCGCATGATCCATTCTAATTCATTCGTACGATCCATTCTAATTCATTCGCACGATCTATTCTAATTCATTCGTACGATCTGTTCTAATTCATTCGCATGATCTATTCTAATTCATTCGTACGAGCTATTTTAATACATTTGTACTAATGTATCCATTCTAATTCATTCATACGATCCATTCTAATTTATTAGCATGATCCATTCTAATTCCTTTGTACGATCCATTCTAAGTTATTTGCACGATCTATTCTAATTCATTTATACGAGCTATTCTAATTTATTCATACGAATGTATCCATTCTGATTCATTCATATGATCCATTCTAATTCATTCGCACGATCCATTCTAATTCATTCGTACAATCCATTCTAATTCATTCGCATGATCTATCGTAATTCATTCGTATGAGCTATTCTAATTTATTCGTACGAATGTATCTATTCTAGTTCATTCGTACGATCCATTCTAATTCATTCGCATGACGTACGAATGTATCCATTCTAATTCATTCGTACGATCCATTCTAATTCATTCGCACGATCCATTCTAATTCATTCATACGATCCATTCTAATTCATTCGTACGAGCTATTTTAATTCACGCATACGAATGTATCTATTCTAATTCATTCGTACGATCCATTCTAATTTATTCGTACGATCCATGCTAATTCATTCGCATGATCTATTCTAATTCATCCGTACGAGCTATTCTAATTCATTCGTACGAATATACCCATTCTAATTCATTCATACGATCCATTCTAATTCATTCGCACGATCCATTCTAATTTATTCGTATGATCCATTATAATTAATTTGCACGATCTATTCTAATTCATTCGTACGAGCTATTCAAATTCATTCGTACGAATGCATCCATTCTAATTCATTCGTATGATCCATTCTAATTTATTTGCACGATCCATTCTAATTCATTCGTACAATCAATTCTAATTTCGTTCGCACGATCTATTCTAATTAATTCTTATGAGCTATTCTAATTCATTCGTATGAATATATCAATTCTAATTCATTCGCACGATCCATTCTAATCCATTTATACGATTTATTCTAATTCATTCGTACGATTCATTCTAATTCATTCGTACGATCCATTCTAATTCATTCGCACAATCTATTCTAATTCGCTCGTATAATCCATTCTAATTCATTCGCACGATCTATTCTAAGTCATTCGTACGAGCTTTTGTAATTCATTCGTACGAATGTAATGTATCCATTCTAATTCATTCGCACGATCCATTCTAATTCATTCGTATAATCTATTCTAATTCATTCATACGAGCTATTCTAATTTATTCGTACTATCAATTCTAATTAATTCATACGATACATTCGAATTCATTCGTACGATCCATTCTAATTCATTCGTATGATCCATTTTAATTCATTCGCACGACCTATTCTAATTCATTCGTACGATCTATTCTAATTCATTCGTACGATCTATTCAAATTCATCTGTACGAGCTATTCTAATTTATTCGTACGAATTTATCCATTCTAATTCATTCATACGATCCATTCTTATTCATTAGAATGATCTATTCTAAATCATTCGTACGATCCATTCTAATTCATTCGCACGATCTATTCTAATTCATTCTAACGAGCTATTCTAATTCATTCGTACGAATGTATCCATTCTAATTAATTCGTACGATCCATTTTAATATATTCGCATGATCCATTCTATTTCATTCGTACGATCCATTCTAAATCATTCGCATTATCTATTCTAATTCATTCGTATGAGCTATTCTAATTCATTCGTAGGAATGTATCCACTATAATTCATTCGTACGATCCATTCTAATTTATTTGTACGATCCATTCTAATTCATTCGCACAATCTATTCTAATTCATTCATACGATCCAGTCTAATTCATTCGCACGATCTATTCTAATTCATTCATATGTGCTATTCTAATTAATTTGTAAGAATGTATCCATTCTAATTCATTCATGCGATCCATTCTAATTCATTCGCACGATCCATTTTAATTCATTCGTACGATCCATTCTAATACATTCGCATGGTCTATTCTAATTCATTCGTACGTGCTATTCTAATTCATTCGTACAAATGTATGCATTCTAATTCATTCGTACGATCCATTCTAATTCATTCGCACGATACATTCTAATTCATTCGTACGATCCATTCTAATTCATTCGTACGAGCTGTTCTAATTCATTCGTACGAATGTATCCATTCTAATTCATTCGTACGATCAGTTCTAATTCATTCGTAAATTTATACATTCCTACGAATGAATTAGAATGGATCATACGAATGAATTAGAATGGATCGTACGAATGAATTAGAATATATCGTCCGAATGAATTAGAATGGATCGTACGAATGAATTTGAATGGATACATTCGTACCAATGAATTAGAATAGCTCCTATAAATGAATTTGAATAGATCATGCAAATGAATTAGAATGGATCATACGAATGAATTAGAATGGATCATGCGAATGAATTAGAATGGATCGTACGAATGGATTAGAATGGATACATTCGTACGAATAAATTAGAGTAGCTCGTACGAATGAATTTGAATGGTTTGTACGAATGAATTAGAAAGGATGGTACGAATGAATTAGAATGGATACATTAGTAGGAATGAATTAGAATAGCTCATATGAATGAATTAGAATAGATCGTGCGAATGAATTAGAATGGATCGTACGAATGAATTAGAATGGATCATGCGAATGAATTAGAATGGATCCTACGAATGAATTAGAATGGATACATTCGTATGAATGAATTTGAATAGGTCGTATGAATGAATTAGAATAGATCGTGCAAATGAATTAGAATGGATCATACGAAGGAATTAGAATGGATCTTTCGAATGAATTAGAATGGATCGTACAAATGAATTAGAATGGATACATTCGTACGAATGAATTAGTATAGCTCGTACGAATAAATTAAAATAGCTCGTACGAATGGATTAGAATAGATCGTATGAATGAATTAGAGTGGATCGTGCGAATGAATTAGAATGGATCGTACGAATGAATTAGAATGGATACATTCATACGAATGAATTAGAATAGCTTATATGAATGAATTAGAATAGATCGTGAGAATGAATTAGAATGGATCGTACGAATGAATTAGAATGATTTGTGCGAATAAATTAGAATGGATCGCACGAATGAATTAGAATGGATACATTCGTACGAATGAATTAGAATAGCTCATACGAATGAATTAGAATGGATCGTGTGAATGAATTTGAATGGATCGTAAGAAGGAATTAAAATGGATCGTACGAATGAATTAGAATCGATCGTGCTAATGAATTAGAATAGATTGTACGAATGAATTAGAATGGATCGTGCGAATGTATTAGAATGGATCGTGCGAATGAATTAGAATGGATCGTACGAATTAATTAGAAATGATATATTCGTACGAATGAATTGGAATAGCTCGTACGGATGAATTAGAATAGATCGTGCGAATGAATTAGAATGGATCGTACGAATGAATTAGAATGGATCATGCGAATGAATTAGAATGGATCATACGAATGAATTAGAATAGATCATGCAAATGAATTAGAATGGATTGTACGAACGAATTAGAATAGATTGTGTGAATGAATTAGAATGGATCGTACGAATGAATTAGAATGGATCTTGCGAATGAATTATGATGGATTGTACGAATGAATTAGAATGGATACATTCGTACGAATGAATTAGAATAGCTCGTACGAATAAAATAGAATGGTTCGTACGAATGAATGAATTAGAATATTGCCATTCTAATTCGTACGAGCTAATCTAATTCATTCGTATGAATGTATCCATTCTAATTCTTTCGCACGATCTATTCTAATTCTTTCGAATGATCCACTCTAATTCATTCGCACGATCCATTCTAATTCATTCGTACGATCCATTCTAATTTATATGCATGATCTATTCTAATTCCTTTGTACGAGCTATTCTAATTCATTCGTACGAATGTATCCATTCTAATTCATTTGCACGATCCATTCTAATTCATTCGCACGATCCATTCTAATTCATTCGTATGATCCATTATAATTTATTCGCACGAGCTATTGTAATGAATTCGTATAAATGTTGTGGGGGAAAATCTTCGTGCCGACCCGAAGACCTTCGCAGCACCAGTCAATTGGAGTCGAAGTTGATGTCGAAGATCGTTGGTCGATCGGTTGGTTGAAGTTGTTGCTTCTTTGATATGTAAACAGAAAAGCAATCAGAGAGAGAGATTTTGACACAAGAGAAGTGATCTCGGAGTTCAGCCGAAGCCTACGTCTCCGTGCTATAGGGAGCAACCCGAATTTACTAACACTTATGTTGAAATGATCTCGACAGGCCGAGTATCACTGTAAACACTGATCTCTCTGAAAGAAGATCAAAGGGAGATGGTAGATTGGAAGTTTGAAATCCCAGAGCTCTGGTTCTGAAAGTCAGATCTCAGAGTGGGAATCAGATTTTCAGATCGGATCGGGATCCTATTACATTCGAAGGCTCTGCTATTTATAGGCATTCCGGGTGGCGAATGGCGGTTTCTGCTGCAGTATCTGGGGATCCTCCAGGTAAAGTTGCGGGCCCTGCGGTTGTCTTCGGGGGCCCACCAGGCAGGGCCGATGGGTCCCGTGGTAGTCCTCGTGGGCCCACCAGGCAGGGCCGGTGGGTCCCGTGGTAGTCTTCGTGGGCCCACCGGGCAGGGCCGGTGGGTCCCGTGGTAGTCTTCGTGGGCCCACCAGGCAGGGCCGGTGGGTCCCGCGGTAGTCCTCGTGGGCCCACCAGGCAGGGCCGGTGGGTCCCGCGGTAGATGTTTGCCAAAATTTGCACCCACAGTTACCCCCTCCAAGTTAGCTAGAGTGCAGTCTGGCTGGCTTGGACTTGGTGCAAAAAAAATAGCAACTTCATGTTCTAAAAAACGGACACGAAGAAACTTGTCGTATGTTAGTGAAAAAAAAGATCTGATCGGTCAATTTGGACCGATCGGTCAAATTTGACCGATCGGTCAAATTTTGACCGATCGGTCAAATTTTGACCGATCAGTCAAAATTCAACCGGTCAAGAATCGGGTGATCGGTCAAAAAACAGGGTTTTTTGACCGATCCAGTAGTAAATTTGACCGATCAGCTGAAATTTGACCGATCGGTTAAATTTTAACCGATCGGTCATTTTTGACCGATCGGTCAAATTTTGACCGATCGGGCAAAATTCAACCGGTCAAGAATCGGGTGATCGGTCAAATTTACTACTGGATCGGTCAAAAAACCCTGTTTTTTAACCGATCACCCGATTCTTGACCGGTTGAATTTTGACTGATCGGTCAAAATTTGACCGATCGGTCAAAATTTGACCGATCGGTCAAATTTGACCGATCGGTCCAAATTGACCGATCAGATCTTTTTTTTCACTAACATACGACAAGTTTCTTCGTGTTCGTTTTTCAGAACAGGAAGTTGCTATTTTTTTTGCACCAAGTCCAAGCCAGGCAGACTGCACTCTAGCTAACTTGGAGGGGGTAACTGTGGGTGCAAATTTTGGCAAACATCTACCGCGGGACCCACCGGCCCTGCCTGGTGGGCCCACGAGGACTACCGCGGGACCCACCGGCCCTGCCTGGTGGGCCCACGAGGACTACCGCGGGACCCACCGGCCCTGCCTGGTGGGCCCACGAAGACTACCACGGGACCCACCGGCCCTGCCTGGTGGGCCCACGAAGACTACCACGGGACCCACCGGCCCTGCCTGGTGGGCCCACGAGGACTACCACGGGACCCATCGGCCCTGCCTGGTGGGCCCCCGAAGACAACCGCAGGGCCCGCAACTTTACCTGGAGGATCCTTAGATACTGCAGCAGAAACCGCCATTCGCCACCCGGAATGCCTATAAATAGCAGAGCCTTCGAATGTAATAGGATCCCGATCCGATCCGAAAATCTGATTCCCACTCTGAGATCTGACTTTCAGAACCAGAGCTCTGGGATTTCAAACTTCCGATCTACCATCTCCCTTTGATCTTCTTTCAGAGAGATCAGTGTTTACAGTGATACTCGGCCTGTCGAGATCATTTCAACATAAGTGTTAGTAAATTCGGGTTGCTCCCTATAGCACGGAGACGTAGGCTTCGGCTGAACTCCGAGATCACTTCTCTTGTGTCAAAATCTCTCTCTCTGATTGCTTTTCTGTTTACATATCAAAGAAGCAACAACTTCAACCAACCGATCGACCAACGATCTTCGACATCAACTTCGACTCCAATTGACTGGTGCTGCGAAGGTCTTCGGGTCGGCACGAAGATTTTCCCCTACAGTTTGGCGCCGTCTGTGGGATCCGAGCGAGAAGCTGTGTTCTCTCTCTACTTCAATTACCATATCAATAGTCAAACTTCCTCGCCCCCTCGGTTGATCAGACAACTGATCGGACGTCGGCAATCTCGTTGCACCCTTCGCACTCTGAATGGCGAGAACCAAACACCAGGGTCAACCAGAAGGAAGTAACACTCAACATCAACCTCGTCCTGAGACTCGTTCAATAAGTCAAAGGCTCAACTTCGGGCAACCTCTTGCTGTCCCCGAAATGGGGGTTCACTCAGGAAGCGGAAGATCAGTCGATCGACCGATCGCCCCACATCCTCATCAATCAATTAGGCAAACTGTCCCTGCTCCTGCTGAAGACCCTCCATCAACATATCAAGTCTCTGCAATCGATTTCCAATTACTCCAACTGGCGAAACAAAACGCCACCCTCACTGCTGAGAGGGATGCTCTGAAGAAGGCAGCCTCTGAAGCCGGAATTGCTATTCCGATCCCCTCCGCAAGTGAGAGGGTTGATCTTCCTCGACATTCAATTCACTCCGAACAACGGAGGTCAATGGGCACTGATGCCCTCGAGAGGATTCGACGCGACCCAACTCCCTCTGCTGCTCCTTGGAAGCAGAGTGTCTGGGATCGTCTTGACGACGAGTCCTCCCAATCCTCATCTGGTCGTAATTGCGACAAGAGAGCACCATCGAAGCTCAACATGCCAAGGAAGCACCAAATGAAAGGCGCTCCTTCAAAGAGTAGAGTCTCTCCTTCCATTCCATTTCAACGTGGACTTGGATCGGATCTTCGACATCGACTTCAACCGGCGAACACTCCGATGCCAGAACAAGACCTTGCGATCTTACCTCTTGACCCACCTCTAGGTCGAGGACACGGTCGTAGGGATGGCTACTCTTCTGCCGGGCCACTACATCGAAGCCTCTTCGAATCAGCATTTCCAAGAGGATGGAGAACTCCTACCCTCCCCAAATTCAACTGCGTCCGAGGAGATCCAAGCCTCCATATACTTGCCTTCAAGCAAGCTCTAACGCCACACGAAGAGGAAAACAACGTGCTCTGTCGCACCTTCGCGGGAAGTCTCGACGAGCCTTCACTCGACTGGTATCACAATCTCCGAGCTGGGTCCATTACCCAGTTCGGTGTTTTGGCTAACCTCTTTGTGCAGCATTACCAGCTCAACCTGAAACCCGAGAAGAAGCTCGACTCTCTATATCGACTAAGGATGGGTGCAGATGAGACTCTCCGCAGCTTCACGAGGAGGTTTCACAACGAGCATGCTGCTCTCTCTGGAAGGCATCTGGATGATGAAGCCATCATGTTGGCTTTCCAGAACGCTCTCCGCTTCGATCTACACATCTACAACGACTTCATCCGCAATCCCCCTCCTTCTCTGGGAGCTATGTTCGATCGAATTCAGAGGGAGATTGAGGTGGAAGACGATCAAGTCGCTCGAAAAGGGCGAGAAACTAAGAGAAGGCCTGCTGAAAGAGAAGCTCCTAAGTATGCTGCAAAGACTCACAACGCTGAAGCAGCAGCCCCTCCGGCCAACAAAAGATCAAAGAATGATGGGCGCCGATCTCCAACGAAGACCACTTTCACCGAGTGGAATATGCCGGTCGAACAGATACTCGACCGCATTCAACACGACGAGTATCTTCGGAGGCCCAATCCTCTTCAACCAAATTCCAAATTCACAGCAGACAAAACAGTCTACTGTGAATTCCATCGAAGTCACGGCCACTCCACCGATCGGTGTTTTCGGCTGAAGTTCCATCTTGAAGACCTATTACGAGAAGGCCATCTTCAAGAATTCGTCAACAACGGGCACGATCAACGTCGAACCTCGACCAAGGGGAAAGAAGTGTGTTGGATACATCAAATCTCTTCCAACCGGCAGCCAATTTCTGTGAATGCCAATGTCTTTGGCATTCATGGAACCTTGCACAATCAAGCTTTGACCGGGAAGGAAGTCGATCGGCAGGTTCGACGCATCTTCCATGTTCGATCTACTGCAAACAAAGAAGATACCTGGATCGAGAAGCCCATCGAAGGTCTGGCTTGGCCATCCATAGTCTTCAACGACACCGATCTTCAAGGAGTTCACACTCCCCATCGAGACCCCCTGGTCTTGAAACTCATCATCGACGGAAGCACCGTCAATCGAATCCTCATAGACACTGGAAGCTCCATCGACATTATGTTCTCAGACTGTTTCAAACGTCTGGGACATAAGTATCAAAGCCTCGACGTCGTACCGACTGTGATCACCGGCTTCAATGGTGAACAAAGCATCACAGTGGGCGAATCCAGATTTACCATCGACCTCAGCCGAGAGACGCGAGTCTCGGTGAGGTTTGCAATCGTCGAAGGAATGTCTAGCTATAACGCCATTCTTGGGCGACCATTCCTCCATCAGATCAATGCCATCTCCTCCTCTTACCATCAACTACTCAAGTTTGCAACTGGAGAAGGCATCGTCTGCATTCGAGGCGATCAGCAAGCTGGAAGATCTTGTGAAGCTGCTGCTGCTAAAACAGATCGAAAGATCAATATTGCTCCTCCAAAGCGGCCACGAGATGAAGCTGGTCCCTCTTCTAAATAGCAATCAAAGAAGATTCCGCTGACCGAACCTCCACCAATCGAATGGGAAGCATCACCTTCAATAGAAGAAATCGTCCCGATCAACATTGGCAGTGGAGATCTCCCTCGACAAACATTTATTGGTACCGGTCTTAGCGACGCAGAAGCGCAAGACATGGTATCCTTCCTCAAGTCCAACATCGACGTCTTCGCTTGGTGTTTCGAAGACATGCCTGGTATCAATCCAGAGGATGCTTGTCATCGACTTGCAATCAAAGAGGAAATAAAACCTGTCAAGCAAAAGCCACGCACTATTCGACCAGAGCTACAAGTTGCTGTTCAAGAAGAAATTACCAAGCTACTCGAAGCCGGATTCATCCGAGAAGTGGAGTATCCTACTTGGATCTCTAACATTGTGGCTGTTCCGAAGAAGAACGGAAAGGTTAGAGTCTGCATCGACTTTACCAATCTCAACAAGGCTTGTCCCAAGGACCCATTCCCCATGCCAAGGATTGATAGACTCGTCGATGCCACTGCTGGCCACGAGCTATTGTCTTTCATGGATGGGTACTCTGGGTACAATAGAATTCCTCTTCACGCCGATGATCAAGAGAAAACGTGTTTTGTGACTAGCCGAGGTCTCTACTGCTACAATGTCATGCCATTTGGCCTCAAAAATGCTGGTTCCACCTATCAAAGGTTAGTCACGAAAATGTTCGAAGATCAGATCGGTCGCAACGTCGAAGTCTATGTAGATGATCTCCTTACCAAGAGCTTCACTAGAGGGAAGCATCTATCTGATCTGGCTGAAACCTTCCAAGTCCTTCGAAAGTATCGAATGAAGCTCAATCCAGCCAAGTGCGCCTTCGGAGTTCAATCTGGCAAATTCCTGGGTCATCTTGTGACCAGGAGAGGTATTGAAGCCAATCCTGATCAAATTCGAGCCATCATCGATATGCCTTCACCTACAAATCGAAAAGAAGTTCAACGTCTCACTGGAAGGTTAGCAGCACTCAATCGATTCATCTCAAAGTCCTCAGACAAGTGCAAGCCACTCTTCGACAAACTATGAAAGGCGGATACCTCCGGCTGGAGTCCAACCTGTGAAGAAGCATTTCAAAGCATCAAGAAATATCTGGTGCAAGCTCCTATCCTGACTGCTCCACTTCCAAAAGAAGACTTGTGGCTCTACCTTGCCGTGACCGATCAAGCAATCAGCGCGGTCTTAGTCAGTAAAAGAGAAGGCATCGAACATCCAGTCTACTACATCAGCCACACTCTTCTTCCGGCTGAGACTCGCTACTCAAAAACTGAGAAGGTCATCCTGGCCTTACTCACTGCATCGCGTCGTCTCCAACCATATTTCGTCTCTCACCAGATCACTGTCATTTCAGAACACTCGCTCAAAGATATCATTGACAAAGCTGGTCGAGCTGGTCGAATGACCAAATGGGTGATCGAAATGAGCTCCCTGGGAATCCAATTCGAATCTCGCGCTTCCATCAAAGGTCAAGCAATTGCTGATTTTCTAGCTGACTTTCCAGTTGAAGACCCCATCACTTGGGAAGAGGATGTCGACATGCGCTTGGAAGATGAGGATAATCCTCCGATCAATCCTGCAACAAAAATTGATCCAAGTCTTGAAGTTATTTCTGCAACTCCTCCATGGAAGCTTTATACTGATGGAGCATCAAGTTCGATCGGTTCGGGAACTGGGATAGTCTTAATATCCCCCGAACTCGATCATCTCCAGAAGGCCACTCTCCTTGGGTTTAATGCCACCAACAACGAAGCTGAATATGAAGCACTCATTTCCGGACTCGAAATGGCAGAATCTCTGGGGGTAAATCGAATCATCATATACAGCGACTCCCAATTGATCATAAGGCAAATCAATGGAGAGTACACAGCTCGAGAAGAAAGAATGCAACTCTACTTGGCCTTAGTACGACGTCTTCAACAACGTTTTACTAGCGCTGAATTCATTCAAATCCCCAGAGCAGAGAACCGAGAAGCAGATGCCTTAGCCAATGCTGCCTCCGTCCTTGGAGATTCGCTCGGAGAAAGGCAGATACAAATTGATTATCAAGAATTGCCCAAGACCATCCCCGATCAACAGATCCTTACTACTACAAAAGAATCTGGGGGTGGAGATCCACTTCAAGACTGGAGAAGACCAATTTTCGACTTCTTCAAACATGGCAAAATGCCGGAAGATCCAAATCAAGCCCGAAGACTTCAGAGGAAGCTCCCGTGCTACATTTTGCAAGGTGAAGATTTATATTTCAAATCTCACAACGGGATGTTGCTCAAGTGCCTTGGTCCCGAGCAAGCACAATCAATCCTGATTGATATCCACTCTGGAGCTTGTGGAAATCATTCGGGAGGAAGATCTCTTGAAGCCAAGACGAAGCTACAAGGGTACTACTGGCCAACAATGGCAAAGGATGCTCAACAAGTCGTTCAAAAATGCGAGCCCTGCCAACTGCACGCTCGAGCTATCCATCTCCCTGCAGATGAACTTCATCAATTATCAAGTCCCTGGCCTTTTCATCAATGGGGGTTAGATTTCTTGGGTCCTTTCCCTCCAACTCCAAGCAAGAAGAAATATCTACTGCTGGCTACTGATTACTTCACCAAATGGGTTGAAGCTGTGCCCCTCTTTCGAGAGACTGACGACGAAGTGATCAAATTCATTCGGCACAACATCTTCTCAAGGTTTGGCACACCTCAAGTTCTTGTTGCTGACAATGGAGCTCAATTTGACTCAGACAAATTCCGAGAGTTCTGTCTGAACAACGGTATCAAGCTATTCTATTCAACTCCAAGATATCCTCAATGCAATGGTCAAGCTGAAGCCTCAAACAGAGCTATACTTGGTATACTCAAGAAGAAACTCAACGACAAGAAAGGATTGTGGGAGCAAGTCCTACCTGAAGTTCTTTGGGGGTATCGCACAACTCCGAGAAGATCAACAGGATTCTCACCCTTTCGTCTAACATATGGATCGGAAGCAGTACTCCCAACAGAAAATATATCAAGCACTTTGAAGACCAAAGCTGTTGAAGAAGGAGTCAATGAAGAACTTCGGATCAATGATCTAGACTTCTCTGAAGAACTCCGAGATCACTTCTCTTGTGTCAAAATCTCTCTCTCTGATTGCTTTTCTGTTTACATATCAAAGAAGCAACAACTTTAACCAACCGATCGACCAACGATCTTCGACATCAACTTCGACTCCAATTGACTGGTGCTGCGAAGGTCTTCGGGTCGGCACGAAGATTTTCCCCCACAAATGTATCCATTCTAATTCATTCGTACGATCCTTTCTAATTCATTCGCACGATCCATTCTAATTCATTCGTATGACCATTCTAATTCATGCACGATCTATTGTAATTAATTCATTCGATCCATTCTAATTCATTCGTACGATCCATTCTAATTTATTCACACGATCTATTCTAATTCATTCGTACCTGCTATTCTAATTGATTCGTATGAATGTATCCATTCTAATTCATTCGTATGATCTATTCTAATTCATTCGCACGATCAATTCTAATTCATTCTTATGATCCATTCTAATTCATTCGCACGATCCATTCTAATTCATACGTACGATCCATTCTAATTCATTCACACGATGCATTTTAATTAATTTACACGATCCATTCTAATTCATTCGCACGATCCATTCTAATTCATTTGTACGAATGTATCCATTCTAATTCATTTGACGATCCATTTTAATTCATTTGCAAGATCCATTCAAATTCATTCGTACGATTCATTCTGATTCATTCGCATGATCTATTCTAATTTATTCGTTCGAATGTATCCATTCTAATTCATTCATACGATCCATTCTAATTCATTTGCACGATCCAATCTAATTTATTCAAACGATCCATTCTAATTAATTCGTAAGATCCATTCTAATTCATTCGTACGATCCATTCTAATTCATTCGTATGAGCTATTCTAATTCTTTCATACGAATGTATCCATTCTAATTCATTCATACAATCCAATCAAATTCATGAGCATGATCCATTCTAACTCATTCGTACTATCTATTCTAATTCATTCGCACGATCCATTCTAATTCATTCGCATGATCTATTCTAATTCATTCGTACGAACTATTCTAATTAATTCGCACGATCTATTCTAATTCATTCGTACGATCTATTCTAATTTATTCGCACGATGTATTCTAATTCATTCGTACGAGCTATTCTAATTCATTCGTACGAATGTATCTATTCTATTTCGAACGATCGATTCTAATTCATTCGCACGATCCATTCTAATCCATTTGCACGATCCATTCTAATTCATTCGTGTTTGGGGGATTTTTCACTGGTCCTTGCGAGCCACCTGTAAGACAGAAAAGAGAACGTGAGAACGGCTGGCTCCCTTCGGAGCGCAGACCCTCCGACGCTCAAGTCAGTTACGGTAGCACAACGGAGAGCTGTTGTATACCAAAGTGGTAGTGAAAGGGATTTCCAACCTGTACTTTGGAGCCAGGGGGTGTGCCTTTATAGACATGGGCGACCTATCGGTTTGCGACGCGTGGAAGCTCTTTCTGGTACCTTCTAGGCCCCCACGTTTCAGCCCACAATAGTCTCTGACAGTTCTTGGAACTTGGACCCCTGACATTATTTGTCGTCTAGCTCGCCTGACGAAGTAGTGGGGGACAGCAGCTGCTGTTCTGTTGTCGCCAGGGGAATCTTCTAGAATGTTCAAGTCTGGGAGGTCTCAAACCGACTCTGATGGGCTTCCGTGGACTGCAATCGTCCACGTAGCTTCAGTGGGTTCTCGACACCTGGTAATCTTTATGCTGCTTTTATTGGGGCGATCTCAAGGGGGAAACGAGGGCGAGCTCGCCCGGCACTGCTCCGTCCTTTCGCCCATATCTATCAAGAGTCGGACCTCTCGGGAGCAACCTCTTCGATAAACAGGGGTCGGGGCGAGCTTGGGCGAGCTCTTGAGCGAGCATGGGCGAGCTCCTGCGCGGGCTAGACGAGCTCCTGAGCGAGCATGGGCGAGCTCCTGTGCGAGCTAGGCGAGCTCCTGGGCGAGCTCAGGCGAGCTCCTGCGCGGGCTAAACGAGCTTCTGAGCGAGCTTGGGCGAGCTCCTGTGCGAGCTAGGCGAGCTCCTGGGCGAGCTCGGGCGAGCTCCTGCGCGGGCTAGACGAGCTTCTGAACGTGCATGGGCGAGCTCCTGTGTGAGCTAGGCGAGCTCCTGGGCGAGCTCCTGCGCGGGCTAGATGAGCTTCTGAACGAGCTTATCGAGCCCCTAAGCAAACTTAGCGAGCTCCTGAACGAGCTTGCCCTGGGCCCCTTCAGCCCAATGTGGATCCCGCTCCCTGTCAAGATGACTTGGTGAGCACGGGGGAGCGAACTCCTGATCGGGTTTCAGTCACCCCCAATATTACCCCCTCCTGAGGGAGCGACCAAGGAGACTTGATGCTTGCTCAGGAGTCTTAGCGAGCTCCTACCCCTTGTAATGTGCTTGATATCAATGTCTGCTGCAACAGTTACCTGACGGGCTGGGGATGGTAGCCACGGGTGATCTGCGTCGAGAGCTTTGACTGTCAGTATCCCAGAAAACGCGGGGCGGGCCGGGAGCATCAGCCACGAGCGATCTCCTTCTGGTGGTCGCTTCATCTTAAATGGGGCGCGAAACTCAAGGCGGATATAGCATATTTCATCTTAGTGAGACCTCGAGGACCATGCTGCTGCATCAATCGTTGGGCGGGCTGTGAGCATCTGCCACGAGCTATCTCTTCTTAGTGAGACCTCGAGAACCATGCTGTTGCATCAATCGTTGGGCGGGCTGCGAGCATCTGCCGTGGGCGGTCTGCGCCGAGAGTTTTGACTCCCAGTATTTCACAAACGCTGGGCGGTCCACGAGCATCAGCCACGAGCGATCTCCTTCCGATGCGAGCTTGTCACATGCGGCCAGGGTCTGCGTCGGGCGAGCTGCGGGCACCTGCCGCGAGCTATCTGCGCCGAGAGCTTTGACTCCCAGTATTTCACAAACGCTGGGCGGTCCACGAGCATCAGCCACGAGCGATCTCCTTCCGATGCGAGCTTGTCATATGCGGCCAGGGTCTGCGTCGGGCGAGCTGCGGGCACCTGCCGCGAGCTATCTGCGCCGAGAGCTTTGACTGCCAGTACTTCACAAACGCTGGGCGGTCCATGAGCATCAGCCACGAGCGATCTCCTTCCGATGCGAGCTTGTCACATGCGGCCAGGGTCTGCGTCGGGCGAGCTTCGGGTACCCGCTGCGAGCGATCTTGTGACTTGGGTATCGCACCAAATCTCCAACGGTCGCTTCGTCTTAAATGTGGCACGAGGCTCAAGGCGGATACAACGAATCTCATCATGAGATCCGGATCGGCGCGAGACACGTGTTTCCTCCTCATTCGCTCTGCTTCTGTCAGTAAATCACAGTGTCGGCGCCGGCGCAGCTTTTTCCACGCGTGGGCCACGTGGCGTTTGACGATTGGAAAGAAACGAGCTGTCGCTTCGTCTGTTGTCACGTCGCCTCGCTGGGCGCGCTCGGGCATTAACTGCGGATCGATTCACCCGTCCCTCACTCGCCTATAAATAAGGGATGGGGGGCGATTTTTTACCGCTGCGTGAAAACAGCTCTCCCTTCTTCTATAACTTCCTCAACTTGCAGCTCGCTTGCGCCCTCTTGCTCTCATGGCTTCCTTTGCTGCCGCTTCTTCTTCAGCCACTGCTGCTGCTGCTGCGATCTCCCGGGAGGAGCCTCTCGATGTCGCCCCCATCTCGGTGCGTGCTCCGGGCACCGAGAAAGAGGCTCCTCCCAAGGTGCCCGCCGTCCTCTGGTTTAACGACATCGGGGGCGTGCCTGTCCCCGAGAGTCTACGGACAGCGGCGGGCATCCCCCAAGAGCTCGACATCCTCCCTTTCCCGAGATCAGGGAGACCGCTCTCCGGAACTGCGGTCTCCATGGGGCAAATATGGTCAGGGCTCCGACTGCCCCTGAACCATCTAGCCAGCGAGCTCCTGGAGCTGGCGGGCTTATGCCCCGCCCAGCTCCCAGGAAACTCGTGGGGGATTCTCTACGGGCTTTCTCAAATCGAGGAAGCCCTTAACGTGAGGATCCCCCTGGCCTATCTCCTGAAGAAGTGGTCCCTCAAGCCAGGGACAGTCTTCAGCGAGGTCGACTGCGGCCACTACTACCTCGTAGGCCGCCCCGGCGAGGTGCTGCCCTTCTCCGCGGTCGAGAATAAAGACCGGTACTGGAAGGAGTATCCGTTCGTGATCGAGAGCAATTGGCGAGGTCCCTGCGCCGGAGTCCGCTCTTTTCCCGGCAGACCGCCTCTGCCGGTCTTCAAGGAGATCGCGGAGTATCGCCCTAAGGGGAAGAAATGTATCTCCGGGACCCAGGAGCAAGCTCTCGACAAGGCGATCCTGGAGTTCCTCGGCGGGCGGACTCCCGACAAGGTCCTGGCCCCGGACTTCTCCTTCCTCTGGAAGGATCTCCGGACGGGCACCATCATGACCCGCCAGAAGATTATGCGCAAGAAGGTGGCGGTCTCTCGCTGCACCGGGGCGACCTCCCAGGCTGCTGCCGCACCCTCCGGTGCCGGCACCTCTTCGGCGAAGAAGGGGAAGAAGAAGCGGGCTTCTCCGATTAGGCTCGCCGATGAAGACACCATCGACATGATCCGCGAGGAGGATATTCCCTCGCCGCCGCCTCCGTCCCGCGAGGTTGCCCCAGGTCAGGCGAACTCCCCCTTCGTTTCCAATCCCCCCACGCGCTCCTCAGTTTCGGAACCCCCACGACGTCAAGTTGTGATGGTCGACCCTGAGGACCCGCGCGTCGAGCTCCTTCTTGGCATGGCGGAGGTGGAAACCCCAATGGCCGAGGTGCTGATGCGCGGGTTCCCGGGCGACCTTTCTAAACCTCTTTATGTCGCGGTAATGACCCCAGAGATGGAGGGCGCCCATATAAAGAAGAAGAAGAAGAAGGCTCCAGCAGCCCGCCCAATGGCGGAGGACGACGCCGTTCACAAAGCTCGCGAAGCCTACGAACGAGTCGTTGAGGATAGGAGGAGGAAAATCGCTCTCGAGGAAGCGGGTTTGGCATCGGGCGAGGATTCCAGCGACGAATCCAGCTCGGGAGAAGAGGAGCCACGGTCTCTCGAGGACGAGCCCGCTTCTATGACAGCGAGGCCTCCCCTGCCCTTCGAGGGATCGGCGCCAACGAGCCCGCTGCCTTCTGCACCCGCTCCGGCCAAGACCTCGGCACCGGCTGCTCCTGCCCCTAGCACGCCCGCGTCCGAGCCCGCTCATCCTGCCCCCGAGCCCTCGCCTGCGCCTGTGCCTGCGCCCGAGCTCGGACCCGTGTCCGAGCCTGCGCCCGCGCATGAACCTGCTCCTGCGTCCAGGCTCGCGCCTGCGCCCGCGTCCGAGCCCGCGCCTGCTCCCAGCGCGTCCGCGTCCGAGCCTGCGCCCGCATCCGAGCTTGCGCCCGTATCCGAGCCCGCACCTGCGCCCAAGCCCGCGCCTGCGTCCGAGCCCGCGCCTGCTCCCGAGCCCGCGCCTGCGCCCGAGCCCGCGCTTGCGCCTGAGCCCGCGCCTGCGCCCGAGCCCGCGCCTGCTCCAGAGCCCGCGCCTGCGCCCGAGCCCGCGCTTGCGCCTGAGCCCGCGCCTGCGCCCGAGCCCGCGCTCGCGCCTGAGTCCGCGCCTGCGCCCGAGCCCGCGCCTGCTCCCGAGCCCGCGCTTGCGCCTGAGCCCGCGCTCGCGCCTGAGTCCGCGCCTGCGCCCGAGCCCGCGCCTGCTCCCGAGCCCGCGCCTGCGCCCTAGCCCGCGCTTGCGCCTGAGCCCGCGCCTGCGCCCGAGCCCGCGCCTGCTCCCGAGCCCGCGCCTGCGCCAGAGCCCGCGCTCGCACCTGAGTCCGCGCCCGCCACTCTTGAGGTTCCCCCTCTCCCTGAGCTGGGCAGGTTGGCCTATTGGTCTCCGGACCTAGGGGCCATCCTGGACGACTTTCCGAGCTCCAGCTCGGAAGCCTCGGACCCGGACCTACCGGGGCGAAGGGGAGCCGCCGTGCCTTCCCCTATCAACGAAGGGATTGCCGGCGCTCAAGAGGCCGAGCCTGCTGCTGCCTCCATCAGTGCGCCCCCTCCAGCTGCTCCCACCGAGGCGAGCCAAGCGGGCTCCTCCACTGGCGGTCCTGAGCGCGCCCCTTTCTTCATGCGGGAGATCCTGGGGCGCAATATCTTTGCCCAAGCTCCCTACATCGATATCATTAACCGACTGCTCGAGGTAAGGCCGCCTCCATACTCCTTTGTCTCCAAACCCCCGCTTTAACTTCTAACTTAATCTGTTCGCCCTCTCCGTAGGTAGAGCGGGTCGGCCGGGCTCTTGTTGACGAGGTCGCGGAAGTCGCGGGGAACACTGTCGCTCTCTACGATGACACTCTCCATGACTCGGAGAGGAGAGTAGATGAGTACATTCTCCGAATCCGCCAAATGGACCGGTCGGGCGAGCTGCGGGCTGAAGTGGACCGACTGCGCCAGCAGGTCGCCTCCTCTAACACGGAGGTCATCGAACTGCGCCAGCGGGCCGCCACTTTCACCACTACGCTAGCTTCGGTTGAGGACGCCCGCGACCTCGCCCTATCCGATGCGCAGGCCGCCCAGAAGGAAATCTCCGAGCTTCAACGTCAGTTGGCGGCCTCTAGGGATGATATCGCGTCTCTGAGGGAAACGCATCTCCAGGACCTCCACTCTCAGCAACGCCACCTCCAGGCGCAACTCAACGAGCTTCTGCGGAAAGGCGCGATCGACGCCATTGAGAAGTACAAGGCCGAAAGGTCGAAAAAGAGGAAGCGCGGTGGTGACGACGAGGGCGCTGGCGCGGGCCCAGTTTAAGCTGTATCTCTGTAATCTTTGACTTAATGAATGAAATGAAACTTTTTGAGTCCGCTTGTTTCCATCTCTTTCTCTGTCTTGCTTTCGAGTCCGTTCTAGGAATTCGCAGCGATCTCGAGAGTGATACCCCGGGCGAGGCAGCTAATTCGATTCAACCCTTTTTATTTTTAAAGTATATGCAAACGAAAAACTTCGGCATGCTCGTAAAAACTCAAGTCTCTGAGCCCGGAAAACGTTTAAGCAAAACGAAGGATTTCAAAAACTTCCCTACACTCAGAGACTAAAAACCATTTTTTTATTTTTAAATGAAACTAATAAGTGCTAGCTGCCCCCTGCCCGGTTAATTTCTCTCGATGATCCTGTTCGGCGGGCTCGCCCTTCGAGGGGTTTGCCAACGCCAGGATGCTTCCGTTCATGGCAGGTGAACGCGAAGGATCCTGGTTAGGTTTAGAGTCCACTTGGCAGCGGACTTCCCCGGGAAGCCCAAGGTCGCCCACTGGCTGCCTCTGAGGATCCCGGTCTTGCTTTAAGTCCGCACAACGGCGGACTACCCCGGAAAGCTCAAGGTCGCCCACTGGCTGCCTCTGAGGATCCCGGTCTTGTTTTAAGTCCGCACAACGGCGGACTACTCCGGGAAGCTCAAGGTCGCCCACTGGCTGCCTCTGAGGATCCCGGTCTTGTTTTAAGTCCGCACAACGGCGGACTACTCCGGGAAGCTCAAGGTCGCCCACTGGCTGCCTCTGAGGATCCCGGTCTTGTTTTAAGTCCGCACAACGACGGACTACTTTGTAGATAAAGCGAGCGCTTGCTGTGGCGAGCTCCCGAGTAGAATTCTTTGTTAAAAACCACATCATTCATTCATAACTTCAAACGATAATTTACAAAATTCCCTTATGCGTAGAACTTGCGAAGGTGCAAAGCATTCCAAGGTCGCTCTAACAGGTCGCCTTCAGCGGTCATCAACTGGTAAGCCCCCTGGCCTCGCGCTTCGCGTATTATGTAAGGGCCTTCCCAGTTCGCCGCGAGCTTTCCTGCATTAGGCTCTTGCGTGTTTGCGAACACCTTTCTCATCACCATGTCTCCGGCTTTGAATGCTCGATGGCGAACTCTTTTGTTGTAAGCGCGCTTTATTTCTTGTTGGTATCCAGCGAGATGTAGATTGGCGCGCTCTCGTCTTTCTTCGAGCTGGTCGAGGGAGTCGGTGAGCAGAGCGTCGTTATCGACCTCACCTGCGGCGAGCTTTCTTTCTGTTGGCAGCTCGGCTTCGATGGGCAGTACGGCTTCACATCCGTAAGTTAGGCTGAAAGGTGATTCGTCGGTTGAGCGACGTGGAGTGGTACGATAAGCCCACAGCACGCCGTCGAGCTCCTGCTCCCACAGTCCTTTCTTTCCTTCCAACCTTTTCTTGAGGTTGTCTAGGATTACTCGGTTCGTAGCTTCGGCCTGCCCGTTGCTTTGAGGGTACCTCGGGGATGAGAACCTTAGGTCGACCCCATATTCAACACAAAAGCTTCTGATCAAGCGATTGTCGAACTGGCGACCATTGTCGGTGATGAGTACTCGGGGCAGCCCAAAGCGGCAGAAAATATTCTTCCAAAGGAATTCCTTGACTTGCTTCTCACCAATCTTAGCTAGCGGGACCGCTTCCACCCATTTGGTGAAGTAGTCCGTAGCTACTAAGATGAATTTCTTCTGCCGGGTAGACATAGGGAAAGGTCCCACAATGTCCATTCCCCATTGCTGGAAAGGCCAGGGGCTCGCCAGAGGGTGCAGTTCTTCTGCAGGCATATGGTTTGTCGTTGCGTGCTTCTGGCATTGGATGCACCTCTGAGCGGCCTTCAAAGCGTCTTGCTCCAGAGTGGGCCACCAGTATCCTTGCCTTCGTACTTTCGCAGCTAGAGATCGCCCACCAGCGTGGTTTCCCAGCTCGCCAGAGTGGATGCAATTCAGAACTTCTTCGGTCTCCGGGCTCTCGATGCAGCGAAGGTTTGGCCCGCCAAACGACCTCCGAAAAAGGCGATCCCAGCGAATGAGATAGCGACCAGCGCATTTCTCCAATCGTCGGGCTTCCTCTTTACCTTCGGGAAGCTCGCCCTTCTGAAGGAAACGAAGAATGGGAGCGATCCACCCGCCAGGAGATACGTCGGCAGAAACTTGGTTAACTGCGAGCTCCGCCAGCTGGAGCCGAGACTGATTCTGGACTTCAATAAGAATATGGCGAGCTTCCGATGTTCCGAGTAGGGAGGCAGCATTTGCTAATGCATCAGCTCGCCTATTATCGGCTCGCGGAATTTGCTCGAAAGAGATCTTTTCGAACTCCGCGGCCTTGCTCTTCACCAGATCCATGTAGATCGCCATTCGTGCATCCCGGGAGGCGTACTCCCCATTGACTTGGCAAATAATTAGCTGGGAATCACTAAAGACTTTCAAGCGTTTAACGCCTACCTCTTGAGCGAGCTCCAGACCAGCCAGTAACGCCTCGTACTCCGCTTCATTGTTAGTAGCGGCGAAATCCAGTCAGACTGATTTCTCGAGCAGCACCTCTTGGGCGATCAGAGCGACCCCGATCCCAGCCCCCAAAGCGTTGGAGGAACCATCGACGAACAATTCCCATCCCATCGCCTCTGGATGCTCATTTGGAGGACGCTCGCCTTGGTTGTCCAAGAACCTCGCCTTCCCAGGGTGTGCCTCAGTTGGCTCATCCTCCTGGTACTGGACTGGTTCTTCTATGGGGAAGTCCGCCAAGAAATCGGCGAGAGCCTGCCCTTTGACAGCAACTCAAGGGACATACTCCAATCCATAGGCGGCGAGCTCGGCAGACCATCGATACAACCTGCCGGCTACCGAAGGCCTGGAGAGGGCGCTTTTCAGGGGGTGCTCCGTGATGACTTTGACGGTGTGCGCCGTGAAGTAGGGGTGAAGCTTCCTTGCGGTAAGGACCAAGGCCAAAGCGACCTTCTCGATTGGTCGATACCGGAGCTCGGCAGGAAGCATCGTGTGGCTCACAAAATAGACAGGCCGCTCTACCTTTGCTTCTTCCACTACCAGGACTCCGCTTACGGCGTTCTCCGTGACAGCGAGATACACGCCTAGCTCGGCGCCATCTTTTGGTGCCGCTAGGATGGGCGGGCTCGCGAGATAATCCTTGATCTTCTGAAAGGCGCGCTAGCAACTTTCATCCCAGCAAATGTTCGCTCCTTTGCGCAGCAGCTCGAAAAGAGGTCGGCAATTGTCTGAGGATTTGGATATAAACCGGTTGAGCGCGGCGATTCGTCCGCTCAATCTCTGGACTTCTTGCCGGGTTCTCGGCGTGGGCATTTCGACAAGTGCTCGGATTTGCCCAGGGTCGGCCTCGATCCCCCTGTGGGTGACCAGGTACCCGAGGAATTTCCCCGAAGTCACCCCGAATGCGCACTTCGCCGGGTTCAGCCTCATTTGGTACTTTCTCAATATCTCGAAGGTTTCGCGGAGGTCGGCAACATGTTCTCCTCGCTCTCGACTTTTTACCAGAAGGTCGTCAACATACACCTCGACATTTCTGCCGATCTGATTTTTAAACATGCGAGTGACTAACCTTTGGTAGGTCGCTCCAGCGTTCTTGAGTCCGAAGGGCATCACTCGATAGCAGTAGAGCTTCTGGTAGCCCGCTCCGGAGTAGAAGGCGGTCTTCTCTTGATCCTCGGGATGGAGGGGTATTTGGTTGTACCCTGAGTATCCATCCATGAAGGACAGAGCTCGGAAACCGACAGCTGCATCAACCAGCGCGCCAATTCTTGGAAGAGGAAAACCGTCCTTCGGGTATGCCTTATTGAGTTCAGAGAAGTCGATGCACACTCTGACCGCTCCGCTCTTCTTGGGCACCGCCACGATATTGGAGATCCACTCGGGGAAGTGCGCTTCGCGTATGAAGCCAGCTCGCTCTAGCTTGTCTATCTCCGCCGCTACTGCGATAGATTTCGCAGCAGGTATGTGCCGAGCTTTCTGCTTGACCGGCGGGAACTCCTTCACCGTGTGTAATCGATGACAGGCGACCTCCGGGTCAATCCCTGGCATGTCCGCGAAGCTCCAGGCGAATACGTCGCGGTATTCCCTGAGCAAGTCGGTTATGGCCTGGACCTCACCCTTGGTTAACGAGGTCCCGAGACTAACAACTCTCGGCCCTTCTACGCCGCCAATGTCGATCTCTTGCAGTGGTTCGGCAACCGGAAAGCTTCCTTTCCTGGGGGTTGTCAGGCGACCTTCCCCCGTCTTAAGATCCACACCGCTCCCACCCGGGGATGGAGCAGGTGACTTAGTCGAGGAGGTTCCTAACGGACTCCCAGGAGCTCGCTCGTAGCTGGCAGTAATTGCTAGGAGGGTGCTGGCCTTTTGGCCTCGGCGACCTCCATGTCCACGAGGTGAGGAGCATCCTGCTCGCATCTGGTTGCGGTTACCTGATCACCCCGAATGACTATGACCCCGCTCGTGGTTGGGAATTTGAGGGCCTGATGGTTGGGTGAAGATACCGCCTTCATCTGCCTTAGCCAAGGCCGCCCAAGGATGGCGTTAAAGGCCGAATTCCCGTCGACTACCGCGAAGCGGACTTGGCGAGCTTCCGGGCCCGCTGTCACGGTAAGGGTTATCTCTCCCGCTACTTTGGCGACCTCACCGGTGAATCCACTGAGGGAGCTCGTCGAGGGAGACAAGTCGGCGAGCCTCAAACCCATTCGTAGGTAGGCCGATAGAAAGAGGATGTCAACAGCGCTCCCTGAATCCACCAGAGCTCGCCTCACCTCGATGTTTGCCATCATCAGGCGTATAACGAGGGGGTCATTGTGGGGCGCAACAACCCCAGCCATGTCGTCCTCCGAAAACCAGAGGAAATCGCGGGCTTCCACCCTTGGTGCTTGAAGTAAAGTAGGAGTTAGCGAGACAGAAAATACCTTTTGTGCCCGCTCCGTCTCCCTGACTCGCCGGCGGGCTTCATTACTTGATCTGGGGCCGCTCAGCCGCCCGCTAATGGTGTGGCAGATCGCCGGTCCTCCCGGGGGCGGGGGAGGTAAGGCGGGCTCAGCGAGTCCTGGGCGATCTCCCTCCCGAGGAGCTCGTTCTGGAATCACCTCGAACCTCCTTGGGGGCGAGATGAATTGGGTCAAATGCCCCAGCGCGATCAAGTCTTCCAGGTGGTTTTTCAGAGCCCGGCATCTATTAGTGTGATGCCCAGGGCTTCTATGAAAAGCACACCGCCGCGAGTTGTCGGTTGAGCCGGGCTCTCCGACCAGTAGGGGTGGCGGATACTGGAAGAAAGGCTCACTCCGAATCTGATGGAAAATTTGCCCTGGCGAGTGGGTCAGCACGGTGAAGTCCCGCTCCCCGGGTCCCGGAGGCAAGCGCCAGTTCGCCGGCCTTCCAGCGACCGCCGCGGGTGCTTCCGTGGGCTGTACTGCAGGAGCTGCAGCCGGTCCGGGCAAGGGTACCGTAAGTGGCACCTCCCTCCTCTCCACGGCCTTAACGACAAGAGGTCGCAAAGCCGGAGGAGGTCGCTGCTCTACTGCCTTTCCCTTCCGATCTAGCACCGCATCTTCAAGCTTGATGTGTTGCTGGACCAGGGCGAATAGCTCGATCATTGTGCGAGGGTCCTTGATTACCAGAGCGTCATGAAGCTTGCCCCCCTCAGGAAGGGCGCTTCTGAAAGCACTCACCACGGTACGATCCTGGCCCGCCGCGTCTTCCAGAGCGAGATAAGCGCTTCGGAATCGCGTTGCGAAGCACCGGAGCGTTTCGCGAGCTCCCATGGTTAGAGTAAACAGGGACTCTATCCTCTTCGGGGGCTGCCTATTGCAGCGATACTGCTCCAGGAATAGCCTAGAGAGAGTCGGAAAGTTGGGGATCACGCCGGACGGCAATTTGTGGAACCAGTTCAACACCGATCCGGTCAGACTGCTCGGGAATGCTCGACACAGGACGTGGTCCTGGTCCCGAAAAAATAGAAGTTTCCTGTAGGCCAAGAGATGATCGACGGGATCTTGCGACCCGTCGAACAATACAAACTTCGGGGGGGTCCAGTGGTGCGGAAAACCCCCTCGATGGACCTCGCTGGTGAAGGGCGAGCTTCCTCCGTGAGCGGCGAGGTCTTCCAGTAAATCCACAGGCGCACTAGGTCGCTGCCAGGGCCCGGGGAGGAATCCCAAAGGCGGCTGCGCAGGTCCTAGGCGCTCGTGCGCACTCCCTCTAGGGAGGTTCGGATCCACCCCACGGCGACCCTCGGGAGCCACCGATCGGCGGCCTCCTGGCAGCTCGCGTGCGGATCCCTTCAGCGAGGCAGTTGGTCTGTGGGAGGCCGTCGCCTCTCGTGGTTCGGAAGGTATAGCCACCGCGGGCTCTTTCCCTCGTCGCCGATGGCGCGGGTCGCGATCCCTCTCTTGAGACCTCGCCTCCGATCCGTCAGAGTCGACGCTCCGGCTACGTCGACGAGGGATGGTCGCGCGTGAGGTCGCCTGGTTGCTGGACCGCTGGGTTACAAGCTTCTGTAACCTTGTGAGCGGAGTCTCCTTCGCTCCATGCACGACCGTCCTCTCAACCGGGGGTTCCGGGCGAGAAGTTCGCCGTGCTGGGACGGTCGTGGGCAGACGCGACGAGACTGGAGGTCGCACGGGAGACGCGGGCCTCGATGGTCCCGACCGCCGGCTAGCCGCCGGAGCCTGACGCAAGCGCGTCAACTCCTCCATCATCGCCCGCTGGGTGGCCAACATCTCCAACAGGAGCTGGTCACTGAGCGGGACAAGGGGCTGGGGAGTCTCAGCGGGGGGTTCGCTGTGCACAGACCCCATACGGGCTCTCGTCCGCCTGCGCCCCCTTGTCGCCGGAGCCATCTTCGGGGTTATGAAAGCTGTCTGCGCACAACCGTATGGTCGTGGGCGTTCTCACAGGAACCAGTCGAGATCCCACAGACGGCGCCAAATGTTTAGGGGATTTTTCACTGGTCCTTGCGAGCCACCTGTAAGACAGAAAAGAGAACGTGAGAACGGCTGGCTCCCTTCGGAGCGCAGACCCTCCGACGCTCAAGTCAGTTACGGTAGCACAACGGAGAGCTGTTGTATACCAAAGTGGTAGTGAAAGGGATTTCCAACCTGTACTTTGGAGCCAGGGGGTGTGCCTTTATAGACATGGGCGACCTATCGGTTTGCGACGCGTGGAAGCTCTTTCTGGTACCTTCTAGGCCCCCACGTTTCAGCCCACAATAGTCTCTGACAGTTCTTGGAACTTGGACCCCTGACATTATTTGTCGTCTAGCTCGCCTGACGAAGTAGTGGGGGACAGCAGCTGCTGTTCTGTTGTCGCCAGGGGAATCTTCTAGAATGTTCAAGTCTGGGAGGTCTCAAACCGACTCTGATGGGCTTCCGTGGACTGCAATCGTCCACGTAGCTTCAGTGGGTTCTCGACACCTGGTAATCTTTATGCTGCTTTTACTGGGGCGATCTCAAGGGGGAAACGAGGGCGAGCTCGCCCGGCACTGCTCCGTCCTTTCGCCCATATCTATCAAGAGTCGGACCTCTCGGGAGCAACCTCTTCGATAAACAGGGGTCGGGGCGAGCTTGGGCGAGCTCCTGAGCGAGCATGGGCGAGCTCCTGCGCGGGCTAGACGAGCTCCTGAGCGAGCATGGGCGAGCTCCTGTGCGAGCTAGGCGAGCTCCTGGGCGAGCTCAGGCGAGCTCCTGCGCGGGCTAAACGAGCTTCTGAGCGAGCTTGGGCGAGCTCCTGTGCGAGCTAGGCGAGCTCCTGGGCGAGCTCGGGCGAGCTCCTGCGCGGGCTAGACGAGCTTCTGAACGTGCATGGGCGAGCTCCTGTGTGAGCTAGGCGAGCTCCTGGGCGAGCTCCTGCGCGGGCTAGATGAGCTTCTGAACGAGCTTATCGAGCCCCTAAGCAAACTTAGCGAGCTCCTGAACGAGCTTGCCCTGGGCCCCTTCAGCCCAATGTGGATCCCGCTCCCTGTCAAGATGACTTGGTGAGCACGGGGGAGCGAACTCCTGATCGGGTTTCAGTCACCCCCAACAATTCGTATTAGAATGGAATAGCTCGTATGAATGAATTAGAATAGCTCATACGAATAAATTAGAATAGATCATGCGAATGAATTAGAATAGCTCGTATGAATGAATTAGAATAGATCGTGCAAATGAAATAGAGTGGATCGTACGAATGAATTAGAATGGGTCATACGAAAGAATTAAAATGGATACATTCGTACGAATGAATTAGAATAGCTCGTACATATTAATTAGAATAGATCGTACGAATGAATTAGAATGGATTGTTTGAATGAATTAGAATGGATCAAGCGAATGAATTAGAATGGGTCGTACGAATGATTTAGAATAGATACATTCGTACGAATGAATTGGAATAGCTCGTACGGATGAATTAGAATAGATCGTGCGAATGAATTAGAAAGGATCGTAGGAATGAATTAGAATGATAAATTCGTACGAATGAATTAGAATAGGTCGTACGAATGAATTAGAATAAATCGTGCGAATGAATTAGAATGGATTAGAATCGATCGTGCGAATGAATTAGAAGGGATCGTACGAATGAATTAGAATAGATACATTCGTACGAATGAATTAGAATAGCTTGTACGGATGAATTAGAATAGATCGTGCGAATGAATTAGAATGGATCATACGAATGAATTAGAATGGATCGTGTGAATGAATTAGAATGAATCGTCTGATTGAATTAGAATGGATACATTCATACGAATGAATTAGAATAGCTCGTATGAATGGATTAGAGTAGATCGTGCGAATGAATTAGAATGGATCGTACGAATAAATTAGATTGGATCGTGCAAATAAATTAGAATGGATCGTACGAATGAATTTAAATGGATACAATCATACGAATGAATTCGAATTGATCGTACGAAAGAATTAGAATAGATCATGTGAATGAATTAGAATGGATCGTGCGAATGAATTAGAATGGATCATGCGAATGAATTAGAATGGATCATGCGAATGAATTTGAATGGATCGTACGAATGAATTAGAACGGATCATACGAATGAAATAGAAGGATCGTGCAAATGAATTGGAATGGATCGTACGAATGAATTAGAATGGATATATTCTTACGAATGAATTAGAATATCTCATATGAATGAATTAGAATAGATCATGCGAATGAATTAGAATGGATTTGACGAATGAATTAGAATAGATCGTGCAAATGAATTAGAATAGCTCGTACGGATGAATTAGAATAGATCGTGCGAATGAATTAGAATGGATCGTACGTAAGAATTAGAATGGATCATGCGAATTAATTAGAATGGATCATATGAATGAATTAGAATGGATATATTCGTACGAATGAATTAGAATAGCTCATACGAATGAATTAGAATAGATCGTGTGAATGAATTAGAATGGATCGTTCGAATGAATTGGAATGGATCGTGCTAATGAATTAGAATGGATCGTACGAATGAATTATAATGGATCGAACGAATGAATTAGAATGGATACATTCATACGAATGAATTAGAATTGCTCGTATGAATGAATTAGAATGGATCGTGTGAATGAATCAGAATGGATCGTGCGAATGAATTAGAATGAATCGTACGAATGAATTAGAATGGATCGTACGAATGAATTAAAATGGATACATTCGTACGAATGAATTGGAATAGCTCGTATGAATAGATTAGAATAGATCGTACGAATGAATTAGAATAGCTCGTACGAATGAATTAGAAAGGATCGTACGAATAAATTAGGATGGATCGTGCAAATGAATTAGAATGGATCATACGTGAATGAATTATAATTGATCTATGAATAAATTAGAATAGATCAAACGTATGAATTAGAATGAATACATTCGTACGAATAAATTAGAATAGATCGTGCGAATGAATTAGAATGGATCATATGAATAAATTAGAATGGATCGTGCGAATTAATTAGAATGGATCGTACGAATGAATTAGAATGGATACATTCGTACGAATAAATTAGAATCAATCGTGCGAATGAATTAGAATAGATCGTGAGAATGAATTTGAATAGATCGTGAGAATGAATTAGAATGGATACATTCGTATGAATAAATTAGAATAGATCGTACGAATGAATTAGAATGGATAATTTATCCGTACTAGCTATTCTAATTCATTCCTATGAATATATCCATTCTAATTCATTCGTACGATCCATTCTAATTCATTCGCACGATCCATTCTAATTCATTCGTATAATCTATTCTAATTCATTCGCACAATCTATTCTAATTCATTCGTCCGATCCATTCTAATTATTTTGCACGATCTATTCTAATTTATTCATACGAGCTATTCTGATTCATTCGTACGATCCATTTTAATTCATTCGCGAGATCTATTCTAATTCATTCATACGAGCTATTCTAATTTATTTGTACGATCCATTCTAATTCATTTGCATGATTCATTCTAATTCATCCGCATGTGCTATTCTATTTCATTCGTACGAGCTATTCTAATTTATTCCTACGAATGTATCCATTCTAATTCATTCGTATGATCCATTCTAATTCATTCACACGATCTATTCTAATTTATTTGTACGAGCTATTCTAATTCATTCGTACGAATGTATCCATTATAATTCATTCGTACGATCCATTCTATTTCATTCGCACTATCCATTCTAATTCATTCGTAAGTTCTAATTTATTTGCTCGATCTATTCTAATTCATCCATACGGGCTATTCTAATTCATTCGTACGAATGTATCCATTCTAATTCATTCGTACGATCCATTCTAATTCATTCACATGATCCATTCAAATTCATTAGTACAAAATTATCCATTCTAATTCATTCATACGAATGTATCCATTCTGATTCGTTCGTACGATTTATTCGAATTCATTCATACGATCCATTATAATTTATTCGCTCGATCCGTTCTAATTCATTCGTACGATGCATTCTAATTCATTCGCACGATCTCACACGATTTATTCTAATTCATTTGTATGAGCTATTCTAATTCATTTGTACGAATATATCCATTCAAATTCATTCGTATGATCTATTCTACTTCATTCGCACGATCCATTCTAATTCAATTGTACAATCCATTCTAATTCATTCGCACGATCTATTCTAATTCTTTCGTACGAGCTATTCTAATTCATTCTTACTAATGTATCCATTCTGATTCATTCGTACGATCCATTCTATTTCATTCGTACGATCCATTCTAATTCATTTGCATGATCTATTCTAATTTATTCATACAAGCTATTCTAATTTATTCGTATGAATATATCCATTCTAATTCATTCATATGATCTATTCTAATTCATTCGCACAATCGATTCTAATTCATTCATATGATCTATTCTAATTCATTCGCACGATCCAATCTAATTCATTCACATGATCCATTCTAATTCATTCATACAATAAATTCTAATTCATTCATACAATCTATTCTAGTTCATTCGTACTAGCTATTCTAATTTATTCATACGAATGAATGTATTTTTATTCATTCGTCGATCGATTCTGATTCATTCACACGATCCATTCTAATTCATTCGTACGATCCATTCTAATTCGTTCACATGATCCATTCTAATTCATTCGCACGAGCTATTCTAATTCATTTGTATGAGCTATTCTAATTCATTCGTACGAATGTATCCATTCTAATTCATTAGTACAATCTATTCTAATTCATTCACACGATCCATTCTAATTCATTCATACTATCCATTCTAATTCGTTCGCACGATCTATTCTAATTCATTCGTATGAGCTACTCTAATTCATTCGTACGAATGTATCCATTCAAATTCATTCGTACGAACCATTCTAATTTATTCGCACGATCCATTCTAATACATTCGTATGATCCATTATAATTCATTCGCACGATCTATTCTAATTCATTCGTACGAGCTATTCTAATTCATTCGTATGAATGTATCCATTCTAATTCAATCGTACGACCCATTCTAATTAATTCGCACGATACATTCTAAGTCATTCGTACGATCCATTCTAATTTATTCGCACGATCCATTCTAATTCATTCGTACGATCCATAATTAGAATGGATCGTACGAATGAATTAGAATGGATCGTGCGAATGAATTAGAATGGATCGTACGAATGAATTAGAATGGATAGATTCGTATGAATAAATTAGAATAAATCGTGCGAATGAATTAGAATGAATCATACGAATGAATTAGAATGGATCGTGCGAATGAATTAGAATTGATCATACAAATAAATTAGAATGGATACATTTATACGAATAAATTAGAATAGATTGTGCGAATGAATTATAATGGATTGTGCGAATTAATTAGAATAGATCGTACGAGTGAAATAGAATAGATCGTATGAATGAATTAGAATTGACCGTGTGAATGAATTAGAATGGATCATACGAATGAAATTGAATAGATCGTGCGAATGAATTAGAATACATCGTGCGATTGAATTAGAATAGATTCATTTACAAATGAAATAGAATGGATCGTATGAATAAATTAGAATAGATCGTGCGAATGAATTAGAATGGATTGTACGAATGAATGACAATCGGTCGTACGAATGAATTAGATAGATCGTGCGAATGAATTAGAATGGATCGTACGAATGAATTAGAATGGATCGTACGAATGAATTAGAATAGATCATACAAATGAATTATAATGGATATATTCATACGAATGAAATAGAATAGCTCGTACGGATGAATTAGAATAGATCGTTCGAATGAATTAGATTAGACCGTACGAATGAATTAGAATGGATCGTGCGAATGAATTAGAATGGATCGTACGAATGAATTAGAATGGATATATTTGTACGAATGGATTAGAATAGCTCGTACAAATGAATTAGAATAGATCGTTTGAATGAATTTGCACGATCTATTCTAATTTATTCATACGAGCTATTCTGATTCATTCGTACGATCTATTTTAATTCATTCGCACGATCTATTCTAATTCATTCATACGAGCTATTCTAATTTATTTGTACGATCCATTCTAATTCATTTGCACGATTCATTCTAATTCATCCGTATGTGCTATTCTATTTCATTTGTATGAGCTATTCTAATTCATTCCTACGAATGTATCCATTCTAATTCATTCGTATGATCCATTCTAATTCATTCGCACGATCTATTCTAATATATTTGTACGAGCTATTCTAATTCTTTCGTACGAATGTATCCATTATAATTCATTCGTACGATCCATTCTATTTCATTCGCACTATCCATTCTAATTCATTCGTACGTTCTAATTTATTTGCACGATCTATTCTAGTTCATCCATACGGGCTATTCTAATTCATTCGTATAAATGTATCCATTCTAATTCATTCGTACGATCCATTCTAATTCATTCACACGATCCATTCAAATTCATTAGTACAAAATTATCCATTCTAATTCATTCATATGAATGTATACATTCTAATTCGTTCGTAAGATCCATTCAAATTCATTCATACGATCCATTATAATTTATTCGCTCGATCCATTCTAATTCATTCGTACGATGCATTCTAATTCATTCGCATGATCACACACAATTTATTCTAATTCATTTGTATGAGCTATTCTAATTCATTTGTATGAATGTATCCATTCAAATTCATTCGTACGATCTATTCTACTTCATTCGCATGATCCATTCCAATTCAATTGTATAATCCATTCTAATTCATTCGCATGATCTATTCTAATTCTTTCGTACGAGCTATTCTAATTCATTCGTGCTAATGTATCCCTTCTGATTCATTCGTACGATCCATTCTATTTCATTCGTACGATCCATTCTAATTCATTTGCATGAACTATTCTAATTTATTCATACAAGCTATTCTAATTTATTCGTTTGAATATATCCATTCTAATTCATTCGTACGATCTATTCTAATTCATTCGCACAATCGATTCTAAGTCATTCATATGATTTATTCTAATTCATTCGCACGATCCAATCTAATTCATTCGCATGATCCATTTTAATTCATTCGTACGATAAATTCTAATTCATTCACACAATCTATTCTAGTTCATTCGTACGAGCTATTCTAATTCATTCATACGAATGAATCTATTTTTATTCATTCGTACGATAGATTCTGATTCATTCACACGATCCATTCTAATTCATTCGTACGATCCATTCTAATTCATTCACATGATCCATTCTAATTCGTTCGCACAAGCTATTCTAATTCATTCGTATGAGCTATTCTAATTCATTCATACGAATGTATCCATTCTAATTGATTAGTACAATCTATTCTAATTCATTCGCATGATCCATTCTAATTCATTCGTACTATCCATTCTAATTCGTTCGCACGATCTATTCTAATTCATTCGTACGAGCTACTCTAATTCATTCGTACGAATGTATCCATTCAAATTCATTCGTATGAACCATTCTAATTTATTCGCACGATCCATTCTAATACATTCGTATGATCCATTATAATTCATTCGCACGATTTATTCTAATTCATTCGTACGAGCTATTCTAATTCATTCGTATGAATGTATCCATTCTAATTCAATCGTACGATCCATTCTAATTAATTCTCACGATACATTCTAAGTCATTCGTACGATCCATTCTAATTCATTCACACGATCCATTCTAATTCATTCGTACGATCCATAATTAGAATGGATCGTACGAATGAATTACAATGGATCGTGCGAATGAATTAGAATGGATCGTACGAATGAATTAGAATGGATAGATTCATACGAATAAATTTGAATAGATCGTGCGAATGAATTAGAATGAATCATACGAATGAATTAGAATGGATCGTGCGAATGAATTAGAATGGATCATACAAATGAATTAGAATGGATACATTCGTACGAATAAATTAGAATAGATTGTGCGAATGAATTAGAATGGATTGTGCGAATTAATTAGAATGGATCGTACGAGTGAAATAGAATAGCTCGTATGAATGAATTAGAATTGACCGTGCGAATGAATTAGAATGGATCATACGAATGAAATTGAATAGATCGTGCGAATGAATTAGAATAGATCGTGCGAATGAAATAGAATGGATACATTTACAAATGAAATAGAATGGATCGTATGAATAAATTAGAATGGATCGTGCGAATGAATTAGAATGGATTGTACGAATGAATGACAATGGGTCGTACGAATGAATTAGATAGATCGTGCGAATGAATTAGAATGGATCGTACGAATGAATTAGAATGGATCGTACGAATGAATTAGAATGGATCATACAAATGAATTAGAATAGATATATTCATACGAATGAAATAGAATAGCTCGTACGGATGAATTAGAATAGATCGTTCGAATGAATTAGATTAGACCGTACGAATGAATTAGAATTGATCGTGCGAATGAATTAGAATGGATCGTACGAATGAATTAGAATGGATACATTCGTACGAATGGATTAGAACAGCTCGTACGAATGAATTAGAATAGATCATTTGAATGAATTTGAATAGATCATACGAATAAATTAGAATGAATCATGTGAATGAATAAGAATGGACCGTACGAATGAATTGGAATAGATGCATTCGTACGAATGAATTAGAATGGATCGTATGAATGAATTAGAATAGATCGTGCGAATGAATTAGAATGCATCATAGGAATGAAATAGAATAGATCGTGCGAATGATTGGAATAGATTGTACGAATAAGACAGAATGGATCGTGCGAATGAATTAGAATGTGTCGTACGAATGAATTAGAATGGATACATTCGTACGAATGAATTGGAATAGCTCGTACGGATGAATTAGAATAGATCGTGCAAATGAATTAGAATGGATCATACGAATGAATTGGAATGGATCGTGTGAATGAATTTAAATGGATCATATGAATGAATTAGAATGGATACATTTGTATGAATGATTTAGAATAGCTCGTACGAATGAATTAGAATAGATTGTGCGAATAAATTAGAATGAATCATGTGAATGAATAAGAATGGACCGTACGAATGAATTGGAATAGATGCATTCGTACGAATGAATTAGAATGGATCGTATGAATGAATTAGAATAGATCGTGCGAATGAATTAGAATGCATCATAGGAATGAAATAGAATAGATCGTGCGAATGATTGGAATAGATTGTACGAATAAGACAGAATGGATCGTGCGAATGAATTAGAATGTGTCGTACGAATGAATTAGAATGGATACATTCGTACGAATGAATTGGAATAGCTCGTACGGATGAATTAGAATAGATCGTGCAAATGAATTAGAATGGATCATACGAATGAATTGGAATGGATCGTGTGAATGAATTTAAATGGATCATATGAATGAATTAGAATGGATACATTTGTATGAATGATTTAGAATAGCTCGTACGAATGAATTAGAATAGATTGTGCGAATAAATTAGAATGGATCGTACGAATGAATTAGAATGGATCGTGCGAATGAATTAGAATAGATTGTACGAATGAATTAGAATGGATACATTCGTACGAATGAATTAGAATAGCTAGTACGGATGAATTAGAATACATTTGCACGATCTATTCTAATTCATTCGTACGAGCTATTCTAATTCATTCGTACGAGCTATTCTAATTCATTCGTACGATTTATTCTAATTCATTCGCACGATCTATTATAATCCATATGTATGATCCATTCTAATTCATTCGTATTAGAATGGAATAGCTCGTACGAATGAATTAGAATAGCTCATACGAATGAATTAGAATAGCTTGTACGAATAAATTAGAATAGATCGTGTGAATGAATTAGAATGGATCGTATGAATGAATTATAATGGATACATTCGTACGAATGAATTAGAATAGCTCGTATGGATGAATTAGAATAGATTGTGCGAATGAATTAGAATCGATCGTACTAATGAATTATAATGGATCGTGCGAATGAATTAGAATGGATTTTACGAATGAATTAGAATGGATACATTCGTATGAATGAATTGGAATAGCTCGTACGGATGCATTAGAATAGATCATGCGAATAAATTAGAATGGATCGTACGAATGAATTTGAATGGATAAATTCGTACGAATAAATTAGAATAGCTCGTACGACTGAATTAGAATAGATCGTGCGAATGAATTAGAATGGATCGTACGAATGAATTATAATGGATCGTGCGAATGAATTAGAATGGATAATATGAATGAATTAGAATGGATACATTCGTACAAATGAATTTAAATAGCTCGTACGGATGAATTAGAATAGATCGTGTGAATGAATTAGAAGGGATCGTACGAATGAATTAGAATGGATCGTGCGATTGAATTAGAATGGATCGTACGAATGAATTAGAATTGATACATTCGTGTGAATGACTTATAATGGATCATACGAATGAACTAGAATTGATCGTGCGAATGAATTAGAATGTATCGTATGAATGAATTAGAATGGGTCGTATGAATGAATTAGAATAGCTTGTACAAATGAATTAGAATGGTTCGTACGAATGAATTGGAATGGATCGTGCGAATGGATTAGAATGGATCGTACGAATAAATTAGAATGGGTCGTACGATTTAGAATGGATACATTCGTGCGAATGAATTAGAATGGATCATGCGAATGAATTAGAATGATTACATTCGTGCGAATGAATTAGAATGGTTCGTACAAATGAATTAGAATGGATCGTACGAATGAATTAGAATGGATCGTATATCCATTCTAATTCATTCATACGATCCATTCTAATTCATTCGCACGATCAATTCTAATTTATTCGTACGATCCATTCTAATTTTTTCGCACGATCTATTCTAATTCATTTGTACGAGCTATTCTAATTCATTCGTACGAATGTATCCATTTTAAATCATTCGTACGATCCATTCAAATTCATTCGCACGATCCATTCTAATTCATTCGTACGATCCATTCTAATTCATTCGCACGATCCATTCTAATTCATTCTTATGATCCATTCTAATTCATTCGCACGATCTATTCTAATTCATTCGTATGATCTATTCAAATTCATTCGTATGAATGTATCCTTTCGAATTCATTCGTTACGATCCATTCTAATTCATTCGCACGATCCATTCTAATTTATTCGTACGATCCATTCTAATTCATTCACACGATCTACTCTAATTCATTCATACGATCCATTCTAATTCATTCGCACGATCTATTCTAATTCATTAGTACGGATCCATTCTAATTCATTTATACGATCCATTCTAATTCATTCGCACGATTCATTCTAATTCATTCGCACGATCTATTCTAATTCATTCGTACGATCCATTATAATTCATTCACACGATTTATTCTAATTCATTCAGATGATCCATTCTAAGTCATTAGTACGATCCATTCTCATTCGTACGATCCATTCTAATTCAATCGTACGATCCATTCTAATTTATTCGCACGATCCATTCTAATTCATTCGTACTATCCATTCTAATTCATTCTCATGATCCATTCTAATTCATTCGTACGATCCATTCTAATTCATTCTCATGATCCATTCTAATTCATTCGTACGATCTATTCTAATTCATTTGCATGATCTATTCTAATTCATTCGTACAAGCTATTCTAATTTATTCGTACGAATGTATCCATTCTAATTCATTCGTACGATCCATTTAATTAATTCGCATAGTCCATTCTAATTCGTTCGTACGATCCATTCTAATTCATTCGCACGATTTATTCTAATTCATCCGTACGAGCTATTCTAATTCATTCGTACGAATGTATCTATGCTAATTCATTCGTATGATCCATTGTAATTCATTCGCACGTACGAATGAATTAGAATGGATCGTGAAAATGAATTAGAATGACTCGTACGAATGAATTAGAATGGATACATTCGTACGAATGAATTAAAATAGCTCCTACGAATGAATTAGAATAGATCGTGTGAATGAATTAGAATGGATAATGCAAATGAATTAAAATGGATCATGCGAATGAATTAGAATAGATCGTACGAATGAATTAAAATGGATACATTTGTACGAAATGAATTAGAATGGAACGTGCGAATGAATTAGAATGGATCGTACGAATGAATTAGAATGGATCGTGCGAATGAATTAGAATGGATACATTCATATGAATGAATTAGAATGACTCGTATGAATGAATTAGAATGCTCATACGAATGAATTAGAATGGATCGTGCGAATGAATTAGAATGGATCATACGAATGAATTAGAATAGCTTCGTACGATCAATTCTAATTCATTCGCACGATCTATTCCAATTCATTCATGCGATCCATTCTAATTCATTCGCACGATCCATTCTAATTCATTCGTACGATCTATTCTAATTCATTCGTACGAGCTATTGTAATTCATTCGTCCGAGTGTATCCATTCTAATTCATTCGTACAATCCAATCTAATTCATTCGCACGATTCATTCTAATTCATTCGTATGATCTATTCTAATTCATTCGCACGATCAATTCTAATTCATTCGCACGATCCATTCTAATTCAGTATCATGATCTATTCTAATTCATTCGTATGAGCTATTCTTATTCATTCGTACGAATGTATCCATTCTAATTCATACGTACAATCCATTCTAATTCATTTGCATGATCCATTCTAATATATTCGTACGATCCATTCTAATTCATTCATATTAGAATGGAATAGCTCATACGAATGAATTAGAATAGCTCATACGAATGAATTAAAATAGATCGTGCGAATGAATTAGAATAGCTCATATGAATGAATTAAAATAGATCGTGCGAATGAATTAGAATGGATCGTACGAATGAATTAGAATGAATCGTACGAATAAATTAGAATAGCTCATACGAATGAATGAAAATGGATCTTGCGAATGAATTAGAATGGATCATGCGAATGAAATATAATAGATCGTATGAATGAATTAGAATGGTTACATTCGTACGAATGAATTGGAATAGCCCATACGGATGAATTAGAATAGATCGTGCGAATGAATTAGAATGGATCGTACGAATGAATTAGAATGGATCGTGCGAATGAATTAGAATGGATCGTACGAATGAATTAAAATAGATCGTGCAAATGAATTAGAATGGATCGTACTAATGAATTAGAATAGAACGTGCTAATGAATTAGAATGTAATTCATTCGCACGATTTATTCTAATTCATTCGTACGAGCTATTGTAATTCATTCGTACGAATGTATCCATTCTAATTCATTCGTACGATCCATTCTAATTCATTCGCACGATCCATTCTAATCCATTCGCACGAGCGATTCTAATTCATTCGTATGAATGTATCCATTCTAATTTATTCGTACAATCGATTCTAATTTATTTGCATGATCCATTCTAATTCATTCGTACGATCTATTCTAATTCATTCGTACGAGCTATTCTAATTCATTCGTACGAATATATCCATTCTAATTTATTCGTACGATCCATTCTAATTCATTCGCATTATCCATTCTAATTCATTCGTATGATCCATTCTAATTCATTTGCATAATCTATTCTAATTCATCCGTACGAGCTATTCTTATTCATTCGTACGAATGTATCCATTTTAATTCATTCATACGATCCATTCTATTTCATTCGCACGATCCATTCTAATTCATTCGTACGAACCATTCTAATTCATTCGCACGATCTATTCTAATTCATTCGTATGAGCTATTCTAATTCATTCGTACAAATGTATCCATTCTAATTCATTCGTACGATCCATTCTAATTCATTCGCATGATCTATTCTAATTCATTCGTACGATCCATTCTAATTCATTCGGACGATCCATTCTAATTCATTTGCATGATCTATTCTAATTCATTCGTACGAATGTATCCATTCTAAATCATTTGTACGATGCATTCTAATTCATTCGCATGAACGAATTAATTAGAATGAATCATTCGAATGAATTAGAATCGATCGTGCGAATGAATTAGAATGGATCGTACGAATGAATTAGAATGAATACACTAGTATGAATGCATTAGAATAGCTTATACGAATGAATTTGAATAGCTCGTACGAATGAATTAGAATAGATTGGTCAAATGAATTAGAATAGCTCGTACGAATGAATTAGAATAGATTGTGCGAATGAATTAAAATGGATTGTATGAATGAATTAGAATGGATCGTACAATCCATTTAGAATGAATACATTCGTACGATTGAATTAGATTTGGTACGATCCATTCTAATTCATTCGCACGATCTATTCTAATTCATCCGTACGATATATTCTAATTCAGCTATTCTAATTCATTCGTATGATCCATTCTAATTCATTTGCACGATCCATTCTAATTCATTCGTACGATCCATTCTAATTCATTCGCACGATCTATTCTAATTCATTCGTACGAGCTATTCTAATTCAATCGTACGAATGTATCTATTCTATTTCATTCGTACGATCCATTATAATTCATTCGCATGATCCATTCTAATTCATTCACATGATCTATTCTAATTTATTCATACGAATGTATCCATTCTGATTCATTCGTTCGATCCATTCTAATTCATTCGCATGAACTATTTTAATTCATTCGTACGATCTATTCAAATTCATTCGCACGATCTATTCTAATTCATTCGTACGAGCTATTCCAATTCATTCGTATGAATATATCTGTGGGGGAAAAATCTTCGTGCCGACCCGAAGACCTCGCCTCACCAGTCAATTGAAGTTGAAGTTGAAGACCGTTGGTCGATCTGTTGATTGGAAGGTAGGTTTGAAGGTTGACGTCTCGATGGCTTAGAGTTAGTGCTTTAAGCATACAAGTAGAGAGAAGGTTGACACAAGTGTGATCTCGGAGTTCAGCTGAAGCCTACGTCTCCGTGCTATAGGGAGCAACCCGAATTCACTAACACTTCGTTTGAAGTGACCTCGACAGGCCGAGTGTCACTGAAGTCTCTCCGATCTCTTCAGAGACAAGAAGAAGATCGAGGAGAGGTGGAGGATATGAGAAGATAGAAATTCCAGAGCTCTGGTTTCTGGATTTTGACCTGGATCTTAGATTTCGATCCCTTCTCCTTCTGAAGGCTCTGCTATTTATAGGATTCTCTGGTGGTAAATTGCGGTTTTCTGCTGTTGTATCTGGGGATCCTCCAGGTAAGGCTGGTGGGCTCCGCTGCCGTCTTAGAGGGCCCACCAGGCAGGGCCGGTGGGTCCCGTTGTGGTCTTCGGGGGCCCACCAGGCAGGGCCGGTGGGTCCTGCTGTGGTCTTCGGGGGCCCACCAGGCAGGGCCGGTGGGTCCCGCTGTGGTACTCGGGGGCCCACCAGGCAGGGCCGGTGGGTCCCTCTGTTGTCTTCGGGGGCCCATCAGGCAGGGCCGGTGGGTCCCGCTGTGGTAATCGGGGGCCCACCAAGCAGGGCCGGTGGGTCCCGCTGTTGTCTTCGGGGGCCCACCAGGCAGGGCCGGTGGGTCCCGCTGTGGTACTCGGGGGGCCCACCAGGCAGGGCCGGTGGGTCCCGCTGTTGTCTTCGGGGGCCCACCAGGCAGGGCCGGTGGGTCCCGCTCTGGTACTCGGGGGCCCACCAGGCAGGGCCGGCGGGTCCCGCTGTTTGCAGACTTCTTGCCAAAATTTGCACCCACAGTTACCCCCTGCAAATTAGGTAAGAGGCCACCTTGGCTGGCTTGGATTCGTGGTGCAAAGCTAACGACCCCCTGCCACGAAAAAATTTAAAGAAGCTTATCGAGTGTTAGCGCCAAAGGACTGATCGGTCAATCTTGACCGATCGGTCAAAGTTGACCGATCGGTTAAAGTTGAGTGATCGGTCAAAGTGATCGGTCAAGGTGATCGGTCAAAGTGATCGGTCACGGTGATCGGTCAAATTCAACCGGTCTAGGTCGAAGTGATCGGTCAAAAAACATAGTTTTTTGACCGATCCAGTAGAAATTCGACCGATCGGTCAAGGTGATCGGTCGAAGTGATCGGTCAAAGTGATCGGTCAAGGTGATCGGTCAAAGTGATCGGTCACGGTGATCGGTCAAATTCAACCGGTCGAGGTCGAAGTGATCGGTCAAAAAACATAGTTTTTTGACCGATCCAGTAGAAATTCGACCGATCGGTCAAAGTGATCGGTCGAAGTGATCGGTCAAAGTGATCGGTCAAGGTGATCGGTCAAGGTGATCGGTCACGGTGATCGGTCAAATTCAACCGGTCGAGGTCAAATTCAACGAAAGACCCTCTACCAGGGTCGCGGATTAGATCTGATGGATTAGATCGAAGAGGGGAGGATTGATTGCAGCTATAGATGACCCATTGAGAGAAGAAGGTTGATTGATCGGGTGCAAATCGCCGATCGGGTGGAGGTAGCCGATCGGGTGCAGATCACCGTTCAGGAGAATTTCGCCGATCGGGTGAATTTCACCGATCGGACAAAAACAGCCGGTCAGGAATTGGTTGATCGGTTGGATATCCACGTTTGGCGTCAGATCCAGTAGGATTTTGGCCGATCAGGTGGAGGATGAAGGGGAAAAAGGGGATCGAGGTTGCCGATCGGCAAATTTTGACCGATCGAAAGAACTGATCGGCAAATATTTACCGATCGGAAGCACTGATCGGCAAATTTTTACCGATCGAAAGCACTGATCGGCAAATTTTTACCGATCGGAAGCACTGATCGGCAAATTTTGAACTAAATCTGTAGAAAAACCCCCTTGGCGACCGATCACTGAAACCTTGACCGGTTGGTTTTGCCCGATCGGTCGCCGGCAGCCAATCTACGGTGGAGTTGCCATTGTCGGTGAAGATAGGGGACGCTGCAGCTGTGCTCGATTGGGAGGGGCGGAGCTTCATCGCTTCGTGGTCGTCGGTGGGAGAGAAGAAGATCTTTATCCACTGTAAAACCACGGGATGAAATCACGGGCTCTGCTGCCTTGATTGGAGGGTATCACTTCTAGCCGTCGATCGGGTCAATGGGTCCATGACCGATTGCCACGCAGAGGCTGTGATTGATGGCACAAATTATGGCCGTTGATGTCTTTTGAAAGGTGGGTAGTGGGCAACAGCTGCATTGCTTTGTTGACACCGGAGAATAGAAGATCTGAGCCACTGTACAGTCATGGGTCGGGGGATCACAATCTTCAGCGGCTACTCAAACCTCACTGTGCAGTCACGGGTTGGGACTGCTCAAACTCTGCTGTGAAGTCACGGGTTGTGACTTCACAAGAGGAGGGCTGCTCTAATTTAATTGTGCAGTCACGTTGTGACTTCATGAGCTGCTCTTGATCCGGGTTGACGGGACGGCAATGGATGGCTTTGCCATCTCCACGTGATGAGGAGTGCTGGTGGACTCTCATTTGGTGGAGCATGATGTGGCAACATAGCCAACTCGTTTTGCCATCTTGTGTTGCCAACTCCATCATGTGGTGCATGTCCTCATTGCTGCTGGAAACATTTGAAGGGGGCCATGAGATGCCATACAAACTTTGTGCTTTAGGTGAATGCCATGCCAAGTTGGCAACCCCAAACAATGGATAACGAATCATGGCCATTGATGTTGCTTTGATGGGGAGGTGAAAGTAATGGATGTTGGGAATGTGATTATGTACTCGCAGCGAGTTGAATTAGGTGGCTGATAGCTCAATGCATGCGATTGAATGCACCTGTTCTCTTCAAGTTTGAGAGGTCCCCCACGTAATGAAAGTGTGTAGTCTTGTCCATTGTTTGCGAGCATGATTCTTCGATCGAGTAAAGTCGTCTTTAATTGGTGTTCATCAAGCATCGAACATGTGGGAAGACATAAGCAACCCCCGCTCAAATGTTAGCCAATCGATTTATGGGTAACAATCTAGGGGATCAATATATTTGTTGTACTTCGAAGAAGTTGCAGCGAGTTTTGACCGATCAGTCGTGACAATCAGCTATTGTCGAAAGGTTGAAGGTAGTCGGAAGATCGACCATCGATCGACCATTTGTAGCACTGAACATCATGTTGTGATCGCAAACCCTCTCACAGTAGTTGGTGCTTGCTAACTTAGAAAAGCAATTGAATGTTTGGGTGTTCTGAATAGAATTTGAATGTCTTGCTAATGGATAGTGTTGAGGCCATGAGCGAAGATTTCGATTGAATGCCGAGACTCAGGTCTCGGACTTTGCTGCCACGCGCCAAGGTTGCAAGCTTGGACTTTCGACCAAATGCCAAGATGTCGGTCTCGGACTTTGCTACCAAATACTAGGACTAAATTTGGACTTTGTTCGAATGCTGCGGTTCATGCCTCAGACTTTGCCCTTGAATGATTGATGAGTCTTCGTCTGTAAGTTGTTGGAGGATTGTTTCTCCTATCTCCTCAGTTCATAGGAGTTGGGTTGCAACGTTCTCTTAACTAATTTGGAGCGCGGAGCACATGTCTTTGTATGTAGATGCTAGCTATAGAAGAGTGTAGATTCACCCCCTCATCGGTGGTGGACTTCTAGAACGCGTCTTCCTCGAGCATGAGAGCGCGTGATGCTCTCTTATTCGAGTGTCGAGTGGTAGAAGTCTTCTGTAGTGACTTGGTAAGTTTGAGGGATGTCCTGCCTTTGGAGCGACGTTGGCTGAATGCTGCAGAACGCGTTGGACCTTGATCTTTATGTCGAGATGTGTTGGGGCTGAGAGCTTGGGGCTTCGCTAGGGTGCCGAGAGCAAGTCTCGGATTTTGGACTTGCTGAGTGCCAAGGCGATGGTCGCCTCGGACTTTGTCTGCGAGTCGAGGCAGCGAAGGTGCCTCGGATTATGTATCTGAGTGTTGATATTCTGAATAGAATATAATGAATTTAATAGGTTTAACATTTGCACATAAGGGGTCGTGTCGCAACACGAGGCCCCAAACTTGTTAAACGACCTGGTAGCTTTATATTGAGAGTTGTGCTGTTTCACAACCCGAAACCGTTTAACATTTGCACGTAAAGGGTCGTGTCGCAACACGAGACCCTAAACTTGTTAAACGACCTGGTAGCTTGAAATTGAGAGTTGTGCTATTTCACAACCCAAAACCGTTTAACATTTGCACGTAAAGGGTCGTGTCGCAACACGAGGCCCTAAACTTGTTAAACGACATTGGAGATTGAAATTGAGAGTGTGTGCTGTTTCACAACCCGAAACCGTTTAACATTTGCACGTAAAGGGTCGTGTCGCAACACGAGGCCCTAAACTTGTTAAACGACCTTGTTGCTTGAAGGTTGAGCTGGCTCAACTTGAATTTGCTTGAAGGTTTGAAACTGAATGTTGCGCTGTCTCATAACTCAGAATTTGAATGGACAAGTAGACGTTTGAGAGCAATCTTTATTCAGCATAGAAATTACATCAGAGACGGAAATCTATCTCTTTTTGGCGAGATCAGTCGATAAGGTCCTTTGCTTGCGATAGATTCGACGGTGTAGGTTCCTTCCCAGTTGGGAGTTAGTTTCCCACTGCTCCTCTCTTGTATTGGAAAAGACTGCTCTGAGTACCGGGCTTTCGATAGGAAATTGTCTTGACAACCCTATGGTCATAGGCTCGCTTGATCTTCTATTGGTAGTTCGCAATACGAAAGATCGCCTGATCTCGCAGTTCTTCGGAGAAGTCAAGATCGTCGATTCGGAGCTCATCGTTTATCCCTTCTTCGACTGCTCTGGTCTTCAAGGTGTTGGAGATGGTTTCTATTGGGAGAACTACTGTTGGGAGTACTGCCTCCAATCCATACGTCAGGCGAAAGGGTGAGGACCCAGTCGATCTTCTCGGGGTAATTTGATAGCCCCACAAGACTTCTGGTAGAACCTTCTCCCACAGCTCCATATGAGGCTTCGGCTTGTCCATTGCATTGAGGGTACCTCGATGTTGAGTAGACCCAAGAATTCTAACCCCCATTGGTAGAAGGGCCATGGACTCGTCAGTGGATAGAGTTCATCTGCTGGGAGATGGATGGCTCAAGCTTGTCGTTGACAAGGCTCGCACCTTTGAACTATTTCATGGGCATCTCTTGCCATAGTTGGCTAGTAGTAGCCTTGTAGCTTCGTCTTGGCTTCGAGAGACCTTCCTCTGGAATGATTTCCACAGGATCCAGAGTGGACGTTGATTGGAATCGCCTTTGCTTGTGTGGGGCCAACACATTTGAGCAGTATCCCATTGTGTGACCTGAAGTAGAGATCTGCATCTTGAAGATTGTAGTATGGAAGTTTTCTTTGAAGTCTTCTGGCTTGAATTGAATATTCTGCATTCGGCCTTCTTTGAAGAAGTCGAAGATTGGCTATCTCCAATCTTCGAGTTCGTGCGCCATAGTAAGATTGAAGGTTGGGAGTCTCCAACCCCCAGACCTATCTGTGGAGGCGATAATTTGTTGTTCGATGGTAACTTTAGGCGACTCTTGATAGTCGATTTGTATTTGCCTAGATAAGCGCTTCGGACTTTGCATTCGATTGCCAAGGCTGTCTCCTTGAGGTTCGTCGAATGTCGAGGCAACGAGTGCACCTCAGACTTTGCATTCGAGTGCCAAGGCTGTCTCCTTGGGCTTCGCCGAATGTCGAGGCAGCGAGTGCACCTCGGACTTTGTGGATATATAGCACATGCCTTTGCCAATCACCTCGTTGTAGTCTTTAGGTGAGCCCTTTCGTTCCAAACATCACCCCCAATATAGGGATTGGAGGAGAGTCAGAATTGAAAGGCTTAGGATATCAATGGCAGATGTCGACGACTGATTGTCTAGAAAGAATGGGTTGTTGGATTGAAGTTGAGCCACCGACTCATTGAGTGAGTCTCGGGTCAAAACTGATATCGTTCTGAGTAACTTCCCTCTGGATGATCCTGATAGAGTCTTCGCCATTCAGTGAAAGCGGAGGAAGCAACCAGATCGCTCATGTCCATTCGGTTGTCTGCTCAACTGAGGGAGCTTAGAAGTTTGACTTTGAAGATCAGTTGTCTGCTCAACCGATCCGATATTGTCATCGAGTGCACTGAGCTTTTTGAACGGATCCCACAGACGGTGCCAAACTGTGGGGGAAAAATCTTCGTGCCGACCCGAAGACCTCGCCTCACCAGTCAATTGAAGTTGAAGTTGAAGACCGTTGGTCGATCTGTTGATTGGAAGGTAGGTTTGAAGGTTGACGTCTCGATGGCTTAGAGTTAGTGCTTTAAGCATACAAGTAGAGAGAAGGTTGACACAAGTGTGATCTCGGAGTTCAGCCGAAGCCTACGTCTCCGTGTTATAGGGAGCAACCCGAATTCACTAACACTTCGTTCGAAGTGACCTCGAACGATAGAAATTCCAGAGCTCTGGTTTCTGGATTTTGACCTGGATATTAGATTTCGATCCCTTCTCCTTCTGAAGGCTCTACTATTTATAGGATTCTCTGGTGGTAAATTGCGGTTTTCTACTGTCGTATCTGGGGATCCTCCAGGTAAGGCTGGTGGGCTCCGCTGCCGTCTTAGGGGGCCCACCAGGCAGGGCCGGTGGGTCCCGTTGTGGTCTTCGGGGACCCACCAGGCAGGGTCGGTGGGTCCTGCTGTGGTCTTCGGGGGCCCACCAGGCAGGGCCGGTGGGTCCCGCTGTGGTACTCGGGGGCCCACCAGGCAGGGCCGGTGGGTCCCGCTGTTGTCTTCGGGGGCCCATCAGGCAGGGCCGGTGGGTCCCGCTGTTGTAATCGGGGGCCCACCAGGCAGGGCCGGTGGGTCCCGCTGTTGTCTTCGGGGGCCCACCAGGCAGGGCCGGTGGGTCCCGCTGTGGTACTCGGGGGGCCCACCAGGCAGGGCCGGTGGGTCCCGCTGTTGTCTTCGGGGGCCCACCAGGCAGGGCCGGTGGGTCCCGCTGTGGTACTCGGGGGCCCACCAGGCAGGGCCGGCGGGTCCCGCTGTTTGCAGACTTCTTGCCAAAATTTGCACCCACAATATCCATTCTAATTCATTCATACGATCCATTCTGATTCATTCGCACGATCAATTCTAATTCATTCGCACGATCCAATCTAATTCATTCATACGATCCATTCTAATTCATTCGCACGATCCGTTATAATTCATTCGCACGATCCATTCTAAATAATTCGTACGATCTATTCTAATTCATTTGCATGATCCATTCAAATTCATTCGTACGAGCTATTCTAATTCATTCGTACGAATGTATCCATTCTATTTTTTTTCGTACGATCCATTCTAATTCATTCACAGAATCCATTCTAATTCATTTGTACGATATATTCTAATTCATTCGTACGAGCTATTCTAATTCATTCGTATGATTTATTCTAATTCATTCGTACGAATGAATCCATTCTAATTCATTCGTACGATCCATTCTAATTCATTCGCATGATCCATTCTAATCCATTCGAACCATCCATTCTAATTAATTCGCACGATTTATTCTAATTTATTCGTACGAATGTATCCGTTCTAATTAATTCTCACGATCCATTCTTATTCATTCGCACGATCCATTCTAATTCATTCGTACGATCCATTCTAATTCATTCGCATGATCTATTCTAATTCATCCATACAAGCTATTCCAATTCATTCGTATGAATGTATCCATTCTAAATTCATTCGCACGATCTATTTAATTCTTTCGCATGATCCATTCTAATTAATTCGTACGATCCATTCTAATTCATTTACACGATCTATTCTAATTCATTCGTACGAGCTATTCTAATTCATTAGTACGAATGTATCCATTCTAATTCATTCGTACGGGATACATTTGAATAGCTCGTATGAATGAATTAGAATAGTTCATAGGAATGAATTAGAATAGATCGTGCGAATGAATTAGAATGGATCATACGAATGATTTAGAATAGCTCGTACAAATGAATTAGAATAGATCGTGCGAATGAATTAGAATGGATCGTACGAATGAATTAGAATCGATCGTGCGAATAAATTAGAATGGATCATACGAATGAATAAGAATGGATCGTGCGAATGAATTAGAATGGATCATAAGAATGAATTAGAATGGATACTTTCGTACGAATGAATTAGAATAGCTCGTACGAATGAATTAGAATGGATCGTGCTTATGAATTTTAATGAATCGTACGATTGAAATAGAATGGATCGTGCGAATGAATTAGAATGGATCGTATGAATGAATTAGAATGGATACATTCGTACGAATGAATTAGTATAGCTCGTACGAATGAATTAGAATAGATCGTGCGAATGAATTAGAATAGATCGTGCAAATTAATTAGAATGGATCGTACGAATGAATTAGAATGGATACATTCGTACGAATGACTTAGAATTGCTCGTACGAATGAATTAGAATGGATCATGCGAATGAATTAGAATTTGTCATACGAATGAATTAGAATGGATACATTCGTACAAATGAATTGGAATAGCTCGTACGAATGAATTAGAATAGATCGTGCGAATGAATTAAAATGGATTGTACGAAAGAATTAGAATGGATCGTGTGAATGAATTAGAACGGATTGTACGAATGAAGTATAATGGATACATTCGTACGAATGAATTAGAATAGCTTGTATGAATGAATTAGAATAGATCGTATGAATGAATTAGAATAGCTTGTATGAATGAATTAGAATAGATTGTATGAATGAATTAGAATGGATCGTGCAAATGAATTAGAATGGATCATACGAATGAATTATAATGGATACATTCATATGAATGAATTAGAATAGCTCGTATGAATAAATTAGAATAGATTGTGCGAATGAATTAGAATGGATCGTACGAATGAATTAGAATGGATCGTGCGAATGAATTAGAATAAATCGTACGAATGGATTAGAATGGATATATTTGTATGAATGAATTAGAATAGCTCGTACGGATGAATTAGAATAGATCGTGCAAATGAATTTGAATGGATCATACGAATGAATTAGAATGGATCGTGCGAATGAATTAGAATGGATACATTCGTACGAATGAATTAGAATAGCTCGTACGAATGAATTAGAATAGATCGTGCGAATGAATTAGAAGGGATCATATGAATGAATTAGACTGGATCGTGTGAATGAATTTGAATGGATCGTACAAATTGATTAAAATTGATACATTCGTATAAATTAATTAGAATAGCTTGTACGAATGAATTAGAATAGTTCGTGCGAATGAATTAGAATGGATCATATGACTGAATTAGAATGGATCATACGAATGAATTAGAAAAGATACATTCGTACGAATGAATTGGAATAGCTCGTGCAGATAAATTAGAATAGATAGTGCGTATGAATTAGAATGGATCGTACGAATCAATTAGAATGGATCATAAGAATGAATTAGAATGGATACATTAGTACGAATGAATTAGAATAGCTCATACGAATGAATTAGAATAGATCGTGCGAATGAATTAGAATGGATCGTACGATTAAATTAGAACGGATTGTGCGAATGAATTAGAATAGATCGTACGAATGAATTAGAATATCTCGTACGAATGAATAAGAATAGCTCATACGAATGAATTAGAGTAGATCGTGCGAATGAATTACAATAGATCGTGCAAATGAATTAGAATGGATCATACGAATGAATTAGAATGGATCATGCGAATGAATTAGAATGGATCGTACTAATGAATTAGAATGGATCGTGCGAATGAATTAGAATGGATCGTACGAATGAATTAGAATAGCTTGTACGAATGAATTAGACAAGATCATGCAAATGAAATAGAATGGATCTTACAAATGAATTAGAATAGCTCATACGAATGAATTAGAATAGATCGAGTGAATGAATTAGAATAGATCATATGAATGAATTAGAATGGATCGTGCGAATTAATTTGAATAGATCATACGAATAAATTAGATTGGATACATTCGTACGAATGAATTACATTAGCTCGTACGAATGAATTAGAATAGATCGTACGAATGAATTAGAATAGATCGGACGAATGAATTAGAATAGCTCGTACGAATGAATTAGAATAGATCGTGTGAATGAATTAGAATGGATCGTACGAATGAATTAGAATAGATCGTGCGAATGAATTAGAATAGATCGTACGAATGAATTAGAATGGATCGTGCGAAAGAATTAGAATGGATCGTACAAATGAATTAGAATGGATACATTCGTACGAATGAATTAGAATAGCTCGTACGAATGAATTAGAATAGATAATGCGAATGAATTAGAATAGATCATGCGAATGAATTAGAATGGATCGTACGAATGAATTAGAATAGATCGTACGAATGAATTAGAATGGATACATTCGTATGAATGAATTAGAATAGTTCGTACAAATGAATTAGAATAGATCATGCAAATGAATTAGAATAGCTCGTACAAATAAATTAGAGTAGATCGCACGAATGAATTAAAATGGATCGTACGAATGAATTAGAATAGCTCGTACGAATGAATTAGAATAGATCGGGCGAATGAATTAGAATGGATCGTACGAATGAATTAGAATAGATCGTGCGAATGAATTAGAATAGATCGTACGAATGAATTAGAATGGATACATTTGTACGAATGAATTAGAATAGCTCGTACGAATGAATTCGAATAGTTCATATGAATGAATTAGAATGGATCGTGTGAATGAATAAAAATGGATCGTACGAATGAATTAGAATAGATACATTCGTATAAATGAATTAGATTAGTTTGTACGAATGAATTAGAATAGAGCGTGTGAATGAATTAGAATGGATCGTACGAATGAATTAGAATGGATCGTGCGAATGAATTAGAATGGATCGTACGAATGAATTAGAATGGATACATTCGTACGAATGAATTAGAATAGCTTGTAGGAAACAATTAGAATAGATCGTACGATCCATTCTAATTCATTCGCACGATTCATTCTAATTCATTCATACAATCCATTCTAATTCATTCTCATGATCTATTCTAATTCATTCGTACGAGCTATTCTAATTCACTCGTACGAATGTATCCATTCTAATTCATTTGTACGATCCATTCTAATTCATTCGCACGATCCATTCTAATTCATTCGTACGATCCATTCTAATTCATTCGCACGATCTATTCTAATTCACTCGTACGAGCTATTCGAATTCATTCGTACAAATGTATCCATTCTAATTCATTCGTACGATCCATTCTAATTCATTCGCATAATTCATTCTAATTTATTCGTACGATCCATTCTAATTCATTTGCATGATCTTTTCTAATTCATCCGTACGAGCTATTTAATTCATTCGTACGAATGTATCAGTACTAATTCATTCGTACGATCCATTCTAATTCATTTACACGATCGATTCTAATTCATTCGTATGATTCATTCTAATTCTTTCGCACAATCTATTTTAATTCATTCGTACGATCCATTCTAATTTATTCGCACGATCCATTCCAATTCATTCGTACGATCCATTCTAATTCATTTGCTCGATCTATGAATAGTTCATTCCTACGAGCTATTTTAATTTATTTGTACGAATGTATCCATTCTAATTCATTCGTACGATCCATTCTAATTCATTCGCACGATCCATTCTAATTCATTCGTACGATCCATTCTAATTCATTCGGACGATCCATTCTAATTCATTCGTACGATCCGTTCTAATTCATTCGCACGATCATAACTAATTCATTCATACGATCCATAATAATTCATTCGTACGAGCTATTCTAATTTTTTCGCACGATCTATTCTAATTTATTCGTACGAATGTATCTTTTTTAATTCATTCGTATGATCCATTCTAATTCATTCGCACGATCTATTCTAATTCATTCGTACGATCCATTCTAATTCATTCGCATGATCTATTCTAATTCATTCGTACGAGCTATTAAAATTCATTCAGACAAATGTATCTATTCTAATTCATTTGTATGATCCATTCTAATTTATTCGTATGATCAATTCTAATTCATTCGTACGATCCATTCTAATTCATTCGCACGATCTATTCTAATTCATCCGAACAAGCTATTCCAATTCATTCGTACGAATATATCCATTCTAATTCATTCGTACGATCCATTCTAATTCATTCGCACGATCCATTCTAATTCATTCGTACGATCCATTCTAATTCATTCGCGGGATCCATTCTAATTCATTCGTACGATCCATTGTTATTCATTCGTACGAGCTATTCTAATTCATTCGTACGAATGTATCCATTCTAATTCATCCGTACGATCCTTTCTAATTCATTTGCACGATCCATTCTATTTCATTCGTACGATCCATTCTAATTCATTCGTATGATCCATTCTAATTCATTCGCATGATCCATTCTAATTCATTCATACCAGCTATTCCAATTCATTTGCACGATCTATTCTAATTTCGATCCATTCTAATTCATTCTCATGATCTATTCTAATTCATTCGTACAAGCTATTCTAATTCATTTGTATGATTGTATCCATTCAAATTCACTCGTACGATCCATTTTAATTCATTTGCACGATCTATTCTAATTCATTCGTACGATTCATTCTAATTCATACGCTCGATCTATTCTAATTCATTCGTACGAGCAATTCTAATATATTCGTACAATGGATACATAATGAATTAGAATGGATCGAATGAATGAATTGGAATAGTTCGTACGAATGAAATAGAATAGTTCGTACGAATGAATTAGAGTGGATCGTGGGAATTAATTAGAATAGTTCGTATGAATGAATTAGAATAGTTCATACGAATGAATTGGAACAGATTGTGCGAATGAATTAGAATGGATCGTATGAATGAATTAGAGTGGATCGTGCGAATGAATTAGCATGGATCGTACGAATGAATTAGAATGGATACATTCGTACGAATGAATTAGTATAGCTTGTACGGATGATTTAGAATGGATCGTACGAATGAATTAGAATGGATCGTACGAATGAATTAGAATGGATACATTTCTACGAATGAACAAGAATAGCTCGTACGAATAAATTAGAATGGATCATGTGAATGAATTTGAATGGATCACAAGAATGAATTAGAATAGTTCGTACGAATAAATTAGAATGAATCGTACGAATGAATTAGAATGGATTGTGCGAATGAATTAGAATGGATCATACGAATGAATTAGAATGGATACATTCGTACGAATGAATTAGAATAGCTCGTATGAATGAATTAGAATTGATCGTGCGAATGAATTAGAATGGATCGTACGAATGAATTAGAATGGATCGTACAAATAAATTAGAATGGATCGTATGAATGAATTGGAATGGATCGTACGAATGAATTAGAATAGATACATTCGTGCGAATGAATTAGAATAGATCGTACGAATGAATGAATTAGAATGGATCGTATGAATGAATTAGAATGGATCGTACAAATGAATTAGAATGGATACATTCGTAAGAATGAATTAGAATAATTCGTATGAATGAATTAGAATAGATCGTGCGAACGAATATGAATGGATTGTACGAATGAATTAGAGCGGATCGTGCGAATGAATTAGCATGGATCGTACGAATAAATTAGAATGGTACATTCGTACGAATGAATTAGAATAGCTCGTACGGATGAATTAGAATAGATCATGCAAATGAATTAGAATGGATCGTACGAATTAATTTGAATGGATCATACGAATAAATTAGAATGGATCGTACGAATGAATTATAATGGATACATTCGTACGAATGAATTAGAATAGCTCGTACGAATGAATTAGAATAGATCGTGCGAATGAATTAGAATGGATCTTATGAATGAATTAGAATAGCTCATACAAATGAATTAGAATAGGTCGTGCTAATGAATTAGAATGAATCGTGCGATGAATTAGAATGGATCGTACTAATAAATTAGATTAGATCCATTCGTATGAATGAATTAGAATAGATCGTACAAATGAATTAGAATAGATCGTGCGAATGAATTAGAATGGATCGTACGAATGAATTAGAATGGATCGTACGAATGAATTAGAATGGATCGTAGGAATGAATTATAATGGACACATTCGTACGAATGAATTAGAATAGCTCGCACGAATGAATTAGAATAGATCATGCGAATGTATTAGAATCGATCATACGAATAAATTAGAATGGATCGTGTGAATGAATTAGAATGGATCGTATTAATGAATTAGAATGGATACATTAGTATGAATGAATTGGAATAGCTTGTACAGATGAATTAGAATAGATCCTGTGAATGAATTAGAATGGATCGTATGAATGAATTAGAATGGATCGTGCGAATGAATTAGAATGGATCATACGAATGAATTAGAATGGATACATTCGTACGAATAAATTAGAATAGATCTTGCGAATGAATTAGAATGGATCGTACGAATGAATTAGAATGGATCGTACGAATGAATTAGAATAGATCTTACGAATGAATTAGAATGGATTGTACGAATGAATTAGAATGGATACATTCGTACGAATAAATTAGAATAGATCATATGAATGGATTAGAATGTATCGTGAGAATGAATTAGAATGTATCGTGCGAATGAATAAGAATGGATCATACGAATGAATTAGAATGGATACATTCGTACGAATGAATTAGAATAGCTTGTCCGAATAAATTAGTATAGATCGTGCGAATGAATTAGAATGGATCGTACGAATGAACTAGAATAGATCGTGCGAATGAATTAGAATGGATTGTATGAATGAATTAGAATGGATCGTGCGAATGAATTAGAATGGATTGTACGAATGAATTAGAATAGGTACATTCGTACGAATGAATTAGAATAGCTCGTATGAATGAATTAGAATAGATCATGCGAATGAATTATAATGGATCGTACGAATGAATTAGAAAGGATCATATGAATGAATTAGAATAGCTCGTACGAATGAATTAGAATGTATTATATGAATGAATAAGAATGGATCGTACGAATGAATTAGAATGGATACATTCGTGCGAATGAATTAGAATGGATCGTACGAATGAATGAATTAGAATGGATTGTACGAATGAATGAATTAGAATGGATCGTACGAATGAATTAGAATGGATACATTCGTACGAATGAATTATAATAGTTTGTATGAATGAATAAGAATGGATCATGCGAATGAATTAGAATGGATCGTATGAATGAATTAGAATAGATACATTCGTACGAATGATTTAGAATAGCTCGTACGAATGAATTAGAATATATCGTGGAAATGAATTAGAATGGATCGTACGATTTAGTTAAAATAGATCGTGCGAATGAATGAGAATGGATCGTACGAATGAATTAGAATGTATACATTCGTAACAAATGAATTTGAATAGCTTGTACGAATGAATTAGAATAGATCATGCAAAGAATTAGAATGGTTCGTACGAATGAATTAGAATATCTCGTACGAATGAATTAGAATAGGTCGTGCGAATGAATTAGACTGGATCGTGCGAATGAATTAGAATGGATCATACGAATGAATTAGAATGGATATATTCATACAAATGAATTAGAATAGCTTGTACAAATGAATTAGAATAGATTGTGCGAATGAATTAGAATGGATCGTATGAATGAATTAGAATAGCTTGTACAAATGAATTAGAATAGATTGTGCGAATGAATTAGAAAGGATCGTACGAATGAATTAGAATAGATCGTGCGAATAAATTAGAATGGATAGTGCGAATGAATTAGAATGGATCATATGAATGAATTAGAGTGGATCGTACGAATGAATTAGAATGGATTGTGCAAATGAATTAAAATGGATCGTATGAATGAATTAGAATGGATACATTCGTACGAATGAATTATAATTGATCGTGCGAATGACTTAGAATGGATCGTACGAATGAAATAGAATGGATCGTGCGAATGAATTAGAATGGATCATACGAATGAATTAGAAAGGATCGTGCGAATGAATTAGAAAGGATCGTGCGAATGAATTAGAATGGATCGTACGAATGAATTAGAATGGATCGTACGAATGAATTAGAATGGTTCGTATGAATGAATTAGAATGTATCGTGCGAATGAATTAGAATGGATCGTAAGAATGAATTGGAATGGATACATTCGTACGAATAAATTAGAATAGATCGTGCAAATGAATTAGAATAGCTTGTACGAATGAAATAGAATGGATCATGCGAATGAATTAGAATAGATCGAAGGAATGAATTAGAATGGATTGTACGAATGAATTAGAATTGATCGTGCGAATGAATTAGAATGGATCATACGAATGAATTAGAATGGATCGTGCAAATAAATTAGAATGGATCGTACGAATGAATTAGAATGGATACATTCGTACGAATGAATTAAACTTGCTCGTACGAATGAACTATTCATAGATCATGCGAATGAATTAGAATGGATCGTACGAATGAATTAGAATAGATCGTGCGAATGAATTAGAATGGATCGTACGAATGAATTAGAATAGCTCGTGCGAATGAATTAGAATGGATCGTATGAAAGAATTAGAATGGATCGTGCGAATGAATTAGAATAGGTCGTACGAATGAATTATAATGGATACATTCATACAAATGAATTAGAATAGCTCGTACGGATGAATTAGAATAGATCGTGCAAATGATTTAGAATGGATCATGCGAATGAATTAGAATGGATCGTATGAATGAATTAGAATGGATATATTCGTGCGAATGAATTAGAATAGCTCGTACGAATGAATTAGAATAGATCGTGCGAATGAATTAGAATGGATCGTACGAATGATTTAGAATGGATCGTACGAATGAATTAGAATGGATCAAACGAATGAATTATAATAGATACATTCGTATGAATGAATTAGAATAGCTCGTACAAATGAATTAGAATGGATCGTACGAATGAATTAGAATAGTTCGTGCGAATAAATTAGAATGGATCGTACGATCTATTCTTATTCTTTCGTACGAGCTATTCTAATTCATTCGCACGAATGTATACAATCTAATTCATTCGTACGATCCATTCTAATTCATTCGCACGATCCATTCTAATTCATTCGTACGATCCATTCTAATTCATTTGCAAGATCTATTCTAATTCATATGTACGATCTATTCTAATTCATTCGTACGAGCTATTCTAATTTATTCATACGAATGTATCCATTCTAATTTATTTGTACGATACATTCTAATTCATTCACACGATCTATTTTAATTCATTCGCATGATCCATTCTAATTCATTCGTACGATCCATTCTAATTCGTTCGCACGATTTATTCTAATTTATTCGTATGAATGTATCCATTCTAATTCATTCGTACGATCCGTTCTAATTCATTCGCACGATCTATTCTAATTCATTCGTACAATCCATTCTATTTCATTCGAACGATCCTTTCTTATTCATTTAGACGAGCTATTCTAATTCATTCGTACGAATGTATCCATTCTAATTTATTCGTATGATCCATTCTAATTCATTCGTACGATCCATTCTAATTCATTCGCACGATCTATTCTAATTAATTCGTACGAATGTATCTATTCTAATTCATTCGTACGATCCATTCTAATTCATTCGTACGTGCTATTCTAATTCATTCATATGAATGTATCCATTCCAGTTCATTCGCACGATCCATTCTAATTCATTCGTACGAATGTATCCATTCTAATTCATTCCTACGATCCATTCTACTTTATTCGCACAATCCATTCTAGTTCATTCATACGATTCATTCTAATGTATTCACATGATTTATTCTAATTTATTCAGACGAATGTATCTATTCTAATTCATTCGTACGGTCCATTCTAATTCATTCGCGTGATCCATTTTAATTCATTCGCATGATTTATTCTAACTCATTCGCACGATCCATTCTAATTCATTCGTACGATCCATTCCAATTCATTCACATGATCTATTCTAATTCATTCGTACGACCTATTCTAATTCATTTGTACGAATGTATCCATTCAAATTAATTCATACGATCCATTCTAATTCAGTCGCACGATCCATTCTAGTTCATTCGCAAGATCCATTCTAATTCATTCGCACGATCCATTCTAATTCATTCATACAAATGTATCCATTCTAATTCATTCGTATAATCCATTCTAATTCATTTGCACGATCCATTCTAATTGATTCGTACGATTCATTCTAATTAAATCGCACGATCTATTATAATTTATTCGTACGAATGTATCCATTCTAATTCATTTGTATGATCCATTCTAATTCATTCGCTCGATCCATTATATTTCATTCATTCGATCCATTCTAATTCATTCGTACGAGCTATTCTAATTCATTCGTACGAGCTATTCTAATTCATTCGTACGAATGTATCGATCCTAATTCATTCGTACGATCCATTCTAATTCATTCGCACGATCCATTCTAATTCATTCGCACGATCCATTCTAATTCATTCGTACGATGCATTCCAATTCATTCGTACGAATGTATCTATTCTAATTCATTCGTACGATCCATTTTAATTCAATCGCTTGATCCATTCTAATTCATTCGTACGATCCATTCTAATTCATTCGCACGATCTATTCTAATTCATTTGTACAAGCTATTCTAATTCTTTCATACTAATGTATCTATTCTAATTCATTTGTATGATCTATTCTAATTCATTCGCACGATACATTCTAATTCATTCGTACGATCCTTTATAATTCATTCGCACGATCCATTCTAATTCATTCGTGCGATCCATTCTAATTCATTTGTACGATCCATTCTAAGTCATTTGCATGATCCATTCTAATTCATTCGTATGAGCTATTCTAATTCATTCGTACGAATGAATCTATTCTAATTCATTCGTACGATCCATTCTAATTCATTCGCATGATCCATTCTAATTCATTCGTAAGATCCATTCTAATTCATTTGCACTATCCATTCTAATTCATTTGTATGAGCTATTCTAATTCATTCGTACAAATGTATTCATTCTAATTCATTTGAACGATCTATTCTAATTCATTCACACGATCCATTCTAATTCATTCGTACGATCTATTCTAATTCATTCATTCGGGTTATTCTAATTCATTCGTACGGATGTATCCATTCTAACTCATTCGTACCATCCGTTCAAATTCATTCGCACCATCCATTCTAACTCATTCATGCGATCCATTCTAATTCATTTGCGTGATCTATTCTAATTCATCCGTACGAGCTATTCTAATTTATTCGTATGAATGTATACATTCTAATTCATTTGTACGATCGATTCTAATTCATTCACACTATCCATTCTAATTCATTCGTACAATCCATTCTAATTCATTCGCACGATCTATTTAAATTCATTCATAAGAGCTATTCAAATTCATTCGTACGAATGTATCCATTCTAATTCATTCGTACGATCCGTTCTAATTCATTCGCACGATCCATTCTAATACATTCATACAATCCATTCTAATTCATTTGCACGATCTATACTAATTCATTCGTACGAGCTATTCTAATTCATTCATACTAATGTATCCATTCTAATTAATTCGTATTATCCATTCTAATTCATTCGTACTATCCATTCTAATTCATTAGCACGATCTATTCTAATTCATTCGTATGAGCTATTCTAATTTATTCGTACGAATGTATCCATTCTAATTCATTCATACGATCCATTCTATTTCATTCGCACAATCCTTTCTAATTCATTCGTATGATCCATTCTAATTCATTCGCACGATCTATTCTAATTCATTCGTACGAGCTATTCTAATTTATTCGTACGAATATATCCATTCTAGTTCATTCATACGATCCATTCTAATTCATTCGCATTATCCATTCTAATTCATTTGCACGATCTAGTCTAATTCATCCGTACGAGCTATTCTAATTCATTCGTATGAATGTATCCATTCTAATTCATTCGTACGACCCATTCTAATTCATTCGCACGATCCATTCTAATTAATTAGTACGATCCATTCTAATTCATTCGCACGAGCTATTCTAATTCATTCGTACGATCCATTCTAATTCATTCGCACGATCCATTGTAATTTATTCGTACGAATGAATTAGAATGGATCATACGAACGAATTAGAATGGATCGTTCGAATGAATTAGAATGGATACATTCGTACGAATGAATTAGGATAGCTCATACGAATAAATTAGAATAGATCGTGCGAATAAATTAGAATAGATCATACGAATGAATTAGAATGGATCGTGCGAATAAAATAGAATGGATCGTACGATCTATTCTAATTCATTCGTATGAGCTATTCTAATTCATTCGTACAAATGTATCCATTCTAATTCATTCGTACGATCCATTCTAATTAATTCGTACGATTCATTCTAATTCATTCGCACGATTTATTCTAATTCATTCGTACGAGCTATTCTAATTCATTCGTACGAATGCATCCAGTCTAATTCATTCGTACGATCCATTCTAATTCATTCGCAGGATCCATTCTAATTCATTCATACGAGCTATTCTAATTCATTCGTTCGAATGTATCCATTCTAATTTATTTGTACGATCCATTCTAATTCATTCGCACGATCCATTCTATTTAATTCGTACGATCCATTCTAATTCATTCACACGATCTATTCTTATTTATTTGTACAAATGTATCTATTCTAATTCATTCGTATTATCCATTCTAATACATTCACAAGATCTATTCTAATTTAGATATTCTAATTCATTCGTACGATCCATTCTAATTCAATCGTACGATCCATTCTAATTCATTCGCACGATCCATTCTAATTCATTCGTACGATCCATTCTTATTCATTCGCACGATCTATTCTAATTCATTCATACGAGCTATTCTAATTCATTCGTTCGATCCATTCTAATTCATTCGCACGATCTATTCTAATTAATTCGTATGATCCATTGTAATTCATTCGCACGATCTATTCTACTTTATTCGTACAAGCTATTCTAATTCACTCGTACGAATGTATCCGTTCTAATTTATTCGAACGATCCATTCTAATTCATTCTTACGAATGTATCCATTCTAATTCACTCGTACGATCCATTCTAATTCATTCTTACGAATGTATCCATTCTAATTCATTCGTACGATCCATTCTAATTCATTGCACGATCCATTCTAATTCATTCGTATGATCCATTCTAATTCATTCCCACAATCCACTCTAATTGATTCATATGAGCTATTCTAATTCATTCGTACGAATGTATCCATTCTAATTCCTTCGTACGATCCATTCTAATTCATTCACATGATCCATTCTTATTTATTCGTACGATCCATTCTAATTCATTCGCACGATCTATTCTAATTCAGCAATTCTAATTCATTCATATGATCCATTCTAATTCTTTCGCACGATCCATTCTAATTCATTCGCATGATCCATTCTAATTCATTCTCACGATCTATTATAATTCATTCGTACGATCCATTCTAATTCATTCGCACGATCCATTCCAATTCATTCGTATGAATTTATCTATTCTAATTCATTCGTACGATCCATTCTAATTCATTCGTACGAGCTATTCTAATTCGTTCGTACAATTCATTCTAATTCATTTGTACGATCCATTCTAATTTATTCGCCCGATCTATTCTAATTCATTCGTACGAGCTATTCTAATTCATCCATACGAATGTATCTATTCTAATTCATTCGTACGATGCATTCTAATACATTCGCACAATCCATTCTAATTCAATTGTACGATCCATTCTAATTCATTCGCACGATCTATTCTAATTCATTCGTACGAGCTATTTTAATTCATTCGTACGAATGTATCTGTGGGGGAAAATCTTCGTGCCGACCCGAAGACCTCGCCTCACCAGTCAATAGAAGTTGAAATGGAAGATCGTAGTTCGATCTATTGATTGAAGTTGAAACCTTTGATATGTAAACAGAGAAAATTGGACACGAGAGATGTGATCTCGGAGTTCAGCCGAAGCCTACGTCTCCGTGCTATAGGGAGCAACCCGAATTCACTAACACTTGTATCGAACTGATCTCGATAGGCCGAGTATCACTGAAGGCACCCTTTACCTCTTCAAAGAGAAGATGAAGATCAAAGAGAGGGGAAGGATGGGAAGTTGGAAATCCCAGAGCTCTAGTTTTTGAAATCAGAAATCAAGTGATGGCACTGATCTCCGGATCCATTTACATTCGAAGTCTCTGCTATTTATAGGATTCTCTGGTGGTAAATGGTGGTTTTTTGCTGTCGTATCTGGGGATCCTCCAGGTAAGGCTGGTGGGCTCCGCTACAGTTTTAGGGGGCCCACCAAGCAGGGCCGGTGGGTCCCGCTGTTGTCTTTGGGGGCCCACCAGGCAGGGCCGGTGGGTCCCGCTGTGGTACTCGGGGGCCTTCATGGGCCCACCGGGCAGGGCCGGTGGGTCCCGCTGTGGTACTCGGGGGCCCACCAGGCAGGGCCGGTGGGTCCCGCTGTTTGCAGACTTTTTGCCAAAATTTGCACCCACAGTTACTCCCTCCAAGTTAGCTAAGAGGGCACCTTGGCTGGCTTGGATTCGTGGTGCAAAGCTAACGACCCCCTGTCTCACATGTAGAGGAGCTCTGTCGAGTGTTAGCATAAAAAAGACTGATCGGTCAATTTTGACCGATCGGTCAATTTTGACCGATTGGTCAAGTTTGACCGTTCGGTCAATTTTGACCGTTCGGTCAAGTTTGACCGTTCGGTCAAGTTTGATCGTTCGGTCAATTTTGACCGTTCGGTCAAGTTTGACCGTTCGGTCAATTTCAACCGGTCAAGGATCCGGTGATCGGTCAAAAAACATGGTTTTTTGATCGATCCAGTAGAAAATCGACCGATCGGTTGATTTTGACCGATCGGTCAAATTTGACCGAACGGTCAAATTTGACCGAACGGCTAAAATCAGCCGGTCAAGGTTTGGGTGATCGGCAAAAAAAAACATGGTTTTTCGCCAGATCTAGTAGAAAATTGACCGATCGGTTGATTTTGACCGTTCGGTCAAATTTGACCGAACGGTCAAATTTGACCGAACGGCTAAAATCAGCCGGTCAAGGTTTGGGTGATCGGCAAAAAAACATGGTTTTTCACCAGATCTAGTAGAAAATTGACCGATCGGTTGATTTTGACCGATCGGTCAAATTTGACCGAACGGCTAAAATCAGCCGGTCAAGGTTTGGGTGATCGGCAAAAAAACATGGTTTTTCGCCAGATCTAGTAGAAAATTGACCGATCGGTTGATTTTGACCGATCGGTCAAATTTGACCGAACGGTCAAATTTGACCAAACGGCTAAAATCAGCCGGTCAAGGTTTGGGTGATCGGCAAAAAACATGGTTTTTTCGCCAGATCTAGTAGAAAATTGACCGATCGGTTGATTTTGACCGATCGATCAAATTTGACCGAACGGTCAAATTTGACCGAACGGCTAAAATCAGCCGGTCAAGGTTTGGGTGATCGGCAAAAAACATGGTTTTTCGCCAGATCTAGTAGAAAATTGACCGATCGGTTGATTTTGACCGATCGGTCAAATTTGACCGAACGGTCAAATTTGACCGAACGGCTAAAATCAGCCGGTCAAGGTTTGGGTGATCGGCAAAAAACATGGTTTTTCGCCAGATCTAGTAGAAAATTGACCGATCGGTTGATTTTGACCGATCGGTCAAATTTGACCGAACGGTCAAATTTGACCGAACGGCTAAAATCAGCCGGTCAAGGTATGTCTCGAACCTGCACTTTTGAGGAAGTCGTGTAGCTTGTTCTTCTCCTTTGATATTTGGTAATGGATTTTGATTTTTTCTGCTTTGAATCTTCAGTTTGCCTAAATGTGGCTTTGAACCGGTGGTCCGGTTCACTCAGACCGGTGGTTTGCTTGGACCGTCGGATCTGACGCTTCGTCTGGTCCGACGGTTCATCTGATTTTGCGCTTGCTACAGATGGATGCCACGTGTACCTAAAAAAACATGCGATTTGATATGGTGAAGACACGTGTCTTCTCGATTTGCGTACCTTTTTACCCTGGGTATATAAGTTCTTTCTTGCTGTCACTTTTTGCCTCACGCTTTCAGAATTTTTCGAAGTCCAGACTCTTTGCTTCCAATCTTTCGTTCTTCATCTCCTTTCGATCGGTCAAATGGCATCTTCGGGTAGTTCGAAGAAGAGTGCAGTTCCTTCGGGCAGTTCGAAGAAGAGTGCAGTTCCTTCCAAGAGGAAGGGCAAGGAAGTTGTCGAGGTCTCTTCTGTTCCGAAGGGTCGAGGCAAAGGCAGGGCCGAATTGATCGAACTTGGTCAACTTGGTAAGAGGCACCAGGGAGTTGGATTTGCTTCTCCACCATCAAGGCCAGAGCAGATCCCTAAGGCAAAGTTTGCCCTCTGCCCGCAGCTACCTTTGGAAGCGGAGCCTGAGTTTGGGTACAACATCGGCAGCAAACTTACAGATGTAAAGAGGGAGAAGCTGCAGGAGTTGCTGGCATGTTTCACAGAGGGAAAGGCTCGACCAGCGCTTCCGGGAGTTCTAACTGCTTTCGGCGTTGATAGGCGGACAATCTTTGTCTCGTGGGCGAGCAAGGAGCAAGTGATGGGAACCATAGTCACGATCGGCCAGCTCAACTGTGGACTGTGCCTTCCGCTACCGCCTTTCGCCGTGAGGTTGCTGAACACCTCCGGTCTCTGTCCTGGGCAGGTTACCGGGAACTCCTGGAGGATCATCTACGCTTTCTGTCGCGTAGAGTCGGATTTCCAGAAGGAGCTTAGGGAATGCTACTCCAGCCTCCCTGAAGGTGAAGAAGCCCGAATCGAGCTGGGGTATTTCTTCTACCATTACCGATGGGCTTGGAGGAAGGACAGCCTGTTCTACTACTTGACAGGTGTTACTGCCCTTCGCCCGATAGCTGACACCATCGGCTCCGACAAACTCTACACTGACTGGCCGCTGTCGGTGTCTAGTGCATGGACTCCTGTGTCGGTACCGGAGGTTCCTCGATATAAGGTGCACCAAGAGATCGACATGTATTGCACAGGAGGAGCTCTCTCTTGGCCTTCAGAGCGAGTAGGGGCCCTGGACAACCTCTTCTTGGAGTTGACATGCGGGACTCGATCTTGGAAGCAATTCTCGAATTGCCCGGTTCGACACGGCAATGCCAACCTCCTCCATCGATCGAAGCTTCGCTATGAAGATAATGAGGTCATCTACTCAGATTACGAGGAGGACCCTCAGTCTGGAAAAATTATTAGAAAGATTCGATTCGAGAAGAAGGCTTATGGAGCCAGGCGCGCACTTCCCACAGAGGAGAAATTGGTGATTCAGAAGGGCCCGACGAAGAAGAAGAGAAAAATCCCCATCAAACAGGAGGAGGATGTGGAGAAAAAGGAGAAGGAAGATGAAGAAGAGGAGGTAGAGAGGGAGGAGGAGGAGATGAGGAGGATGAGGGCACAGGCAGCGACGGGGAAGAAGATAGAGAAGATGATGATGATGAAGATGGGGGTGGTGAGGAAGAGATTCCTCCTACCCCCACTGATGGTGGTCAAGGACATGGGGGTGGCGAGGAAGAAATTCCTCCCACCCCCACTGGTGGTGCTGATGAGGATTCGCAGCCGATCTTCATAGACGAGGCAAAGGCTCGCAAAATGGAGGGGGTAATGGACGCAATGGGCGATGGCCCTAAGGTGATTCCCACCTACGACTTCGGGGAGTTGAAAAAGAACCCGCTGCGCTTCAAGATCAAGATATCAGGGAGTGGTGGGGTTGGAAGCAACCCTACACCCCTCGATCAGATACCTCCCGAGGTTCCCCGTCTCGAAGGGGCAACTACAAGTGGGGGAGTGGAGGTTGAACAACCCCCACCCCCCTCACGATCTCTGGCTGAGGAGGTAGCTGCCATGGTGGCAGGGCTCGATAACTCGAGCGGGCGAGAAGACGAAGGGGGAGCTTCACCTCCTCGAGATGTTCCCTCTCCTGCTCAATTGGAGAGAGGAAGCCGGGTGGGTGAGGCTACCCCCCAACCCTTGCCAGAGCCAACCCCCATCAAGGAGAAGTCGACCCCCAAGGGTAAGAGCTCCGACCGTGGGAAGGGAAAGGCTCCTCAGGTCGAGGCTTCAAGTATCTGCACTAATTCCCTTCGATTGCCTCGTCGTTGAAGTTCGAAAATATTCTAACACTTTGAATTCTTGTGTCGATTGTAGGTACGCCTGCTGGCTCGACTCCGAAGATAAGGAGTTTGGGTGATGTTGACATCAACCACCCTACTAGCGTGATCCGGAAGCTCTGCAATATTCCGGAAGCTACTTTTGAAGAAGCCTTTGATCGGCTAGATGTAGTGGTATGTGTCTTCTTGATCGAATATTTGAATTGTACCTTTGGAATAATTCTAACTTTCTATTCATCTGCAGAGCTCAGCAGTTTTGAGAATCACAAGCTCTCTCTCTAGGAAGGCAGGAGAACGGGAGGCCGCATCTGAAGTATCCCGTTTGACCGCCGAACTGAAGGCTGTGAGCGAGGAGAGAGAGAGGCTGAGGGAGCTCCTGACTTCGAAGAAGACCTCTCTCAAGGCCAAGATCGAAGATCTTCGGAAAGGGAAGCAGGAGATCAAGGGGCTGCAGGACCGTTGTGAGGCGCAGAGTCACGAACTTGAATCTTTGAAGACTCGACTCTCCAAGGTTGAGGACGTGTTCTGTGCTCGTACAAACGAGATTAAAGAGTTAAAAGAACAACTTGCTGCTCAGCATGCTGCTTTCACTGCCAAAGAGGAAACTTCCAAGAAGGCACTGGAGCATGCACTGTCTGAATGCCAGAGCTACAGGGAAACGGCCGAGAAAGCGGCAGAAGCACTCAGGGTCCATGCTGCCAGCGTCCGATCTTCTAAGGCTTCAGTGGCGAGCAAAGCTCGTGCTGGATCTGAGGGAGAGAAGTCGCACGCGCAAAGTGTGGCCAAGCCTTGAGATCTTCTATCTTCTTTCTTTGTTGTACTTTGTAAACTTGTGATATGAAAAGGCTCACTCCTGTATTCCGCAATTTTTGATAATAGAAATCTTTGATGTTTGAAGATTGAATGTCTTGTGTTGAATGCCTTTGAATGTTGTGCTTGAATGGTATTGGAATGTTGAATAGATACAAACAATTGAATGTAAGGGGTCGAGTCGTAACTCAATTACCCATACTTATTGTAACTTGAAAATTATAACTTGAATTCGTGTAACATTGAATGTAAGGGGTTGAGTCGCGACTCAAGCACCCAAACCTGTTAGACGATATAGAATTTGATTGAAATTGAATATTTGAAATTTGAAGGTCAGTTTAACATTTGGCAGTAAGGGGTTGAGTCGCAACTCTAATACCCAAACTTGTTAAAAGACTTGGTAACTTGAATATGGTCAGTTTAACATTTGCTAGTAAGGGGTTGAGTCGCAACTCTAACGCCCAAACTTGTTAAAAGACCTGGTAATTTGAATATGGATGACTTGAAACTGCTTCAGAACTTGAATTGAAAAACTGAACACTTGTACATTTGAACATTTGAAAGAGATCTTTATTCATCACAGAATTTACATCATTGATAGAACAACTTGAGGTGTCTAGAATTCCAAGCTCGAGGCAATCTATCTCCTTCTGGTGAGATCAGTCTGTAAGAGCCTTTGCCTCCTACTGATTCGACAATGTAGGGTCCTTCCCAGTTGGGAGCTAGTTTTCCACTGTTATGCTCCTTACTGTTGTAGAAAACAGCTCTGAGAACCAGACTGCCGATTGGGAATTGTCTCTTGTAAACCTTTTGGTCGTATGCTCGTTTGATCTTCTGCTGGTACTTGGCCACACGAAGGGAGGCTTGGTCTCGTAGTTCTTCAGAGAAGTCTAGATCATTGATCCGAAGTTCTTCATTGATTCCTTCTTCAACTGCCCTGGTCTTTAGAGTATTTGATATGTTTTCTGTTGGGAGTACTGCTTCTGATCCATATGTTAGGCGAAAAGGCGAGAACCCAGTTGATCGTCTTGGAGTTGTGCGATATCCCCAAAGAACTTCAGGTAGGACCTGTTCCCACAATCCTTTCTTGTCATTGAGTTTCTTCTTGAGTATACCAAGAATAGCTCTATTTGAGGCTTCAGCTTGACCATTGCACTGAGGGTATCTTGGAGTTGAATAGAATAACTTGATACCGTGGTTCAGACAGAACTCTCGGAACTTATCGGAGTCAAATTGAGCTCCATTGTCAGCAACAAGAGCTTGAGGTGTACCGAACCTTGAGAAGATGTTGTGCCGAATGAATTTGATCACTTCATCGTCAGTCTCTCGGAAGAGGGGCACAACTTCAACCCATTTGGTGAAGTAATCTGTGGCCAGCAGGAGATACTTCTTCTTGCTTGGAGTTGGAGGGAAAGGACCCAAGAAATCTAACCCCTATTAATGGAAAGGCCAGGGACTTGATAGTTGGTGAAGCTCATCTGCAGGGAGGTGGATAGCTCGAGCGTGTCGTTGGTATGGCTCGCATCTTTGAACAACTTGTCGAGCATCCTTTGCCATTGTAGGCCAGTAGTAACCTTGTAGCTTTGTCTTAGCTTCAAGAGATCTTCCTCCCGAATGATTCCCACAAGCTCCAGAGTGGATATCAATCAGGATTGCTTGTGCTTGCTCGGGACCAAGGCATTTGAGCAACATCCCGTTGTGAGATTTGAAATATAGATCTTCTTCTTGTAGAATGTAGCATGAGAGCTTCCTTTGAAGTCTTCGGGTTTGATTTGGGTCTTCCGGCATTTTGCCATGTTTGAAGAAGTTGAAAATTGGTAGTCTCCAGTCTTCAAGCTCACTTGTAGTAGTGAGGTTCGATCTCAGCTGATCTCCACCCCCAGATCCATTTGTAGTAGCAAGGATCTGTTGATCGGGGATGGTCTTGGGCACTGCTTGATAATCAATTTGTATTTGCCTTCCTCCAAGCGAGTCTCCAAGGACGGAGGCAGCATTAGCTAAAGCATCTGCTTCACGATTCTCTGCCCTTGGGATTTGAATGAATTCAGTATTGGTGAAGCGTTGTTGAAGACTTCGTACTAAGGTCAGATAGAGTTGCATTCTTTCTTCACGAGCTGTGTACTCTCCATTGATTTGTCTTATGATCAACTGGGAGTCGCTATAGACGATGATTCGATCTACCCCTAGGGATTCCGCCATTTCGAGTCCGGAAATGAGTGCCTCGTATTCGGCTTCGTTGTTGGTGGCGTTGAACCCTAGAAGAGTAGCCTTCTGTAGATGATCAAGTTTGGGGGATATTAATACTATCCCAGTTCTCGAACCGATTGAACTTGAAGCTCCATCAGTATAAAGCTTCCATGGAGGAGTTGCAGCAGTAGCTTCGAGATTTGGATCAATTTTTGTTGCAAGGTTGATCAGAGTATTGTCCTCATCTTCTAAGCGCATGTCGGCATCTCCTTCCCAAGTGATAGGGTCTTCAACTGGAAAGTCAGCTAGAAAATCAGCAATAGCTTGACCTTTGATAGAAGTGCGAGCTTCGAACTGAATCCCCAGAGCACTCATTTCGATCACCCATTTGGTCATTCGACCAGCTCGACCAGCTCTGTCGACGATATCTTTGAGCGAGTGTTCTGAAATAACAGTGATCTGGTGGGAGACGAAGTATGGTTGGAGACGACGCGATGCAGTGAGCAAGGCCAGGATGACCTTTTCAGTTTTTGAGTAGCGAGTTTTAGCCGGAAGAAGAGTATGGCTGATGTAGTAGACTGGATGTTCGACGCCTTCTCTTCTACTGACTAGGACTGCGCTGATTGCTTGATCGGTTATGGCGAGATAGAGCCACAAATCTTCTTTTGGAAGTGGAGCAGTCAGGATAGGAGCTTGCACCAGATATTTCTTAATGCTTTGAAAAGCTTCTTCACAGATCGGACTCCAGCCAGAGGTATCCGCCTTTCGTAATTTGTCGAAGAGGGGTTTGCACTTGTCGGAAGATTTTAAGATGAATCGATTGAGTGCTGCTAACCTTCCAGTGAGGCGTTGAACTTCCTTCCTATTGGTAGGCGATGGCATGTCGAGGATAGCTCGAATTTGGTCGGGGTTGGCTTCAATACCTCTTCTGGTCACAAGGTGACCCAGAAATTTGCCCGATTGAACTCCGAAAGCGCACTTAGCTGGATTGAGCTTCATACGATATTTTCGAAGGATTTGGAAGGTTTCTGCCAGATCAGACAGATGACCCCCTCGATTGGAGCTTTTAGTAAGCAGATCGTCTACATAGACTTCGACATTGCGACCGATTTGGTCTTCGAACATCTTGGTGACTAGCCTTTGATAGGTAGATCCAGCATTTTTGAGACCGAATGACATTACATTGTAGCAGTAGAGACCTCGGCTAGTCACGAAGCATGTCTTCTCTTGATCATCCGGATGAAGCGGGATTTGATTATATCCAGAATAGCCATCCATGAAAGACAATAGCTCGTGGCCAACAGTGGCATCGACGAGTCTATCGATCCTTGGCATGGGAAATGGGTCTTTGGGGCAGGCTTTGTTGAGATTGGTAAAGTCGATGCAGACTCTGACCTTCCCATTCTTCTTTGGAACAGCAACTATGTTAGAGATCCAGGTAGGATACTCTACTTCACGAATGAAGCCTGCTGCGAGTAGCTTGGTAATTTCTTCTTGAACAGCAACTTGCAGCTCTGGTCGGATGGTGCGTGGTTTTTGCTTGACAGGCTTTATGTCTTCTTTGATCGCAAGTCGGTGACAAGCGTCATCTGGATTGATCCCAGGCATGTCTTCGAAGCACCAAGCGAAGACGTCGATATTGGACTGGAGGAAGGATACCATGTCTTGCGCTTCTGCGTCGCTAAGACCAGTACCAATGAAAGTTTGTCGAGGGAGATCTCTACTGTCTATGTTGATTGGGATGATTTCTTCAATTGAAGGTGATGCTTCCCATTCGATTGGTGGAGGTTCGGTCAGTGGGATCTCCTTTGATTGCTATTTGGAAGAGGGACCAGCTTCTTCTCGTGGCCGCTTTGGAGGAGCAATGTTGATCTTACGATCTGTTTTTGCAGCAGCAGCTTCACAAGATCTTCCAGCTTGCTGATCGCCTCGAATGCATATGATGCCTTCTCCAGTTGCAAACTTGAGTAGTTGGTGGTATGAAGAAGAGATGGCATTGATCTGGTGGAGGAATGGACGCCCGAGTATGGCGTTGTAACTAGACACTCCTTCGACAATTGCAAACCTCACCGAGACTCGAGTCTCTCGGCTAAGGTCAAGAGTGAATCTTGATTCGCCCACAGTGATGCTTTGTTCGCCATTGAAACCAGTGATCACAGTTGGAACGACGTCAAGGCTTTGATATTTATGTCCCAGACGTTTGAAGCAGTCTGAGAACATAATGTCGATGGAACTCCCGGTGTCGATGAGGATCCGATTGACGGTGCTTCCGTCGATGATGAGTTTCAAAACCAGGGGGTCTCGATGTGGAGTATGAACTCCTTGAAGATCGGTGTCGTTGAAGACGATGGACGGCCAAGCAAAACCTTCGATGGGCTTCTCGATCCAGGTATCTGTGGGGGAGAATCTTCGTGCCGACCCGAAGACCTCGCCTCACCAGTCAATTGAAGTTGAAGTTGATGTTGAAGATCGCTGGTCGATCTGTTGATTGAAGTTGAAGCCTTTTGATATGCCAATAGAAAGAGATATGCAATCAGAGAATAGACACGAGAGGTGATTTCGGAGTTCAGCCGAAGCCTACGTCTCCGTGCTATAGGGAGCAACCCGAATTCACTAACACTTATGACGAAGTGATCTCGACAGGCCGAGTATCACTAGAAACACTCTGATCTCTTCGAAGAAGAGAAGAAGATCAAAGAGAGATGGTAGATGGGAAGTTGGAAATCCCACAGCTCTGGTTTTAGAATTGAGAGTTTCGATCTTTTTACATTCGAAGGCTCTGCTATTTATAGGCTTTCCGGGTGGCGAATGGCGGTTTCTGCTGCAGTATCTGGGGATCCTCCAGGTAAAGCTGCGGGCCCCGCTACCATCTTCTGGGGGGATTCCACAGGCTCTTGGTCCCACAGGGCAGGGCCGGTGGGTCCTGCGGTGGTCCTCGTGGGCCCACCAAGCAGGGCCGGTGGGTCCTGCGGTGGTCCTCGTGGGCCCACCAGGCAGGGCTGGTGGGTCCCGCGGTGGTCCTTGTGGGCCCACCAGGCAGGGCTGGTGGGTCCCGCGGTAGTTGGTAAACTTCTGTCATAATTTGCACCCACAGTTACCCCCTCCAAGTTAGCTAGAGTTCATTCTGGCTGGCTTGGATTTGGTGCAAAAAACAGCAACTCCCTGTCGCAAAAAGCCACGAAGAAGCTTGTTGCATGTTAGCATAAATAAGGACTGATCGGCTTATTTTGATCGATCGGTCAATTTTGACCGATCGGTCAAAATTCAATCGGTCAAGAATCAGGTGATCGGTCAAAAAACATGGTTTTTTGACCGATCCAGTAGGAAATTTGACCGATCGGTTGAATTTTGATTGATCGGTCAAATTTTGACCGATCGGTTAAAATTCAACCGGTCAAGATTCGAGTGATCGGTAAAAACCCTCGGTTTTTTGCCAGATCCAGTAGAAATTTGACCGATCGAATGATTTTTGCCGATCGGTCAAGTATGACCGATCGGTAAAAATTATCCGGTCAAGCTTCGAGTGATCGGCAAAAAACCTTGGTTTTTTGCTAGATCCAGTAGAAATTTGACCGATCGAATGATTTTTGCCGATCGGTCAAATATGACCGATCGGTAAAAATTATCCGGTCAAGCTTCGAGTGATCGGCAAAAAACCTTGGTTTTTTGCCAGATCCAGTAGAAATTTGACCGATCGAATGATTTTTGCCGATCGGTCAAGTTTGACCGATCGGTAAAAATTATCCGGTCAAGCTTCGAGTGATCGGCAAAAAACCTTGGTTTTTTGCCAGATCCAGTAGAAATTTGACCGATCGAATGATTTTTGCCGATCGGTCAAGTTTGACCGATCGGTAAAAATTATCCGGTCAAGCTTCGAGTGATCGGCAAAAAAACCTTAGTTTTTTGCTAGATCCAGTAGAAATTTGACCGATCGAATGATTTTTGCCGATCGGTCAAATATGACCGATCGGTAAAAATTATCCGGTCAAGCTTCGAGTGATCGGCAAAAAACCTTGGTTTTTTGCCAGATCCAGTAGAAATTTGACCGATCGAATGATTTTTGCCTATCGGTCAAGTTTGACCGATCGGTAAAAATTATCCGGTCAAGCTTCGAGTGATCGGCAAAAAACCTTGGTTTTTTGCCAGATCCAGTAGAAATTTGACCGATCGAATGATTTTTGCCGATCGGTCAAGTTTGACCGATCGGTAAAAATTATCCGGTCAAGCTTCGAGTGATCGGCAAAAAACCTTGGTTTTTTGCCAGATCCAGTAGAAATTTGATCGATCGAATGATTTTTGCTGATCGGTCAAGTATGACCGATCGGTAAAAATTATCCGGTCAAGCTTCGAGTGATCGGCAAAAAACCTTGGTTTTTTGCCAGATCCAGTAGAAATTTGACCGATCGAATGATTTTTGCCGATCGGTCAAGTTTGACCGATCGGTAAAAATTATCCGGTCAAGCTTCAAGTGATCGGCAAAAAACCTTGGTTTTTTGCCAGATCCAGTAGAAATTTGACCGATCGAATGATTTTTGCCGATCGGTCAAGTTTGACCGATCGGTAAAAATTATCCGGTCAAGGTTCGACCAGATTAAAATTTTGAACCTGCCCTTCGGAGAAGGTTCTACAACTGTTTTGTTCTTCGATCTTCTGGCAGAGTTTTGATCATTGATGGACGTTAGATCCTTCCTGTTTTGAGTCTCTGGTTGGCTTGAATGAGGCTTTGAACCGGCGGTCCGGTTTACTCAGACTGGTGGCTCACTTGGACCGGTAGGTTCGACGTTTCGTCTGGGTTGACGGTTCGCCTGATTTTGCGCTTGCTATGGATGGATGCCACGTGTACCTACAAAAACATGCGATTTGATATGGTGAAGACACGTGTCTTCTCGATTTGCGTACCTGTTTCACCCTGGGTATATAATTTTCACTGGCTGTCATTTTTGCCTCACGCTTCCAAAATTTTTCGAAGTCCAGACTCTTTTGCTCCTGATTTCTGCTCTTTGCTCGATCGATCAGATGGCGTCTTCTGGAAGTTCAAAGAAGTCAGGCGGGGTCCCTTCGAAGAGGAAAGGGAAGGAGGTTGTTAAGGTTCCATCCCCTTCAAAGGGTCGTGGCAAGGGCAAGGCCGTGCTTGCCGAACATGGACAGCTGGGTAAAAGACACCAAGGAGTAGGGTTTGCTTCGGCGCCATCAAGGCCAGAGTATATCCCTAAAGTAAAGTTTGTTTTGGGCCCGCTCATGTCTCTGTATGAGGAAACGGAGTACGTGTACAATACCGGTGGTGAGCTCACGGATTCGAAGAGAAAGAAATGGCAAGCACTGCTCTCTTTCTTCACAGAAGGGAAGGTGCAGCCTTCACTCCCTAGCATTCAGACTGCTTTTGGTATCGACAAGAAGACCGTCTTCACCAGTTTTGCCAGTAATGAAAAGGTCATGGGAACCATTGTGACCATCGGCCAACTCAACTGCGGTCTGCGTCTTCCGTTGCCACCCTTCGCGGCGAGGTTATTGAATACTTCTGGCCTTTGCCTGGGGCAGGTCACTGGGAATGCTTGGAGAATTATCTACGCTTTCTGCCGCGTAGAGTCGGATTTCCAGGAGGACTTGAAGGCATGTTACTCCAGCATTCCAGAAGGTGAAGTTGCTCGGATCGAGCTTGGATACTTTTTCTTTCATTATCGATGGGCTTATAGGAGGGACAGTCCATTCTACAACTTGACCAGCGTATCTCCGCTGCGCCCGCTCACTGATACAGTCCCTTCGGACAAATTATACACAGATTGGCCCATCTCTGTTTCTGGTGCATGGACACCCATCTCAGTACTCGACACCCCCCAAGACGAAGTGCACGATGCAGTGAAGATGTACTGCGAGGGAGGCATCTTTGCCTGGACTTCTGAGAGGGCTGGAGCTATCGACAACTTATTCCTCGAGTTGACCTGCGGGACCAGGTCATGGAAACAGTTCTCCAACTGCCCAGTGAGATATGGCAAGGCCAATCTCCTCCATCGATCAAAAGACAGATACGAGGATAATGAAGTTTTATACTCTGACTATGAGGAAGATCCTCATTCAGGTAAGATTATCCGGAAGATTCGGGCTGAGAAGAAAATTTATACTGCAAGGCACCGATTGCCTACTGTGGAGGAGAAGCTGGTGATACAAAGAGGCCCAGCGAAGAAGAAAAGAAAAACCCTCATCAAGCAAAAGGAAGATGAAGATGAGGAAGAAAAGAAGGGGAGCGACGAGGAAGACGAACAGACCGAGAATGTCAGCCACGAAAACAGTGGTAATGACGAAGACGAGGGGGATGGGGATGGTGAGAATGATTTTTCTTCCACCCCCTCTGGTGGAGATGGTGAGAATGGGGGTGGTGAGGAAGAAATTCCTCCCACCCCCACTGGTGGTGCTGAAGAGGAAGATTCAATTCCTATCCCCATTGACGAGGTTAGAGCCCGTCAAATGGAAGAAGTCATTGACATAGAAGGTGATGGCCAAAAGGTGGTTCCCACCTACAAGTTCGACGAATTGAAGAAACCAATGCGCCTCAAAATAAAATTGTCGAGGAGTGGTGGGGTTGGAAGCAACCCCACGCCCCTCGATCAAATTCCTCCTGAAGTACCCCGTCTCGAGGGAGCGACAACGAGCGGGGGTATGGAGGTTGAGCAACCCCCACCCCCCTCTCGGTCTCTGGCTGAGGAGGTGGCTGCCATGGTGGCGGGACTCATCAAGCCAGTCGGGCAACAAGAGGAAGAAAGGGTCTCACCTCCTCGGAATGTTTCCTCCCCTATCCATTTGGAGAGGGAAAGTCGAGTGGGTGATGGGGCTCCTCAACCTCAACCAGCGCCAACTCCTACTCAGGAGAAATCGACCCCTCAGGGTGGCTCTGATCGCCGGAAGGGCAAGGAGCCGAGGGTTGAAGCCTTAGGTAATTGAGCTAACTTGCTTCGATTGTCTTACCTTTGAAGCTTGGAAATAATCTAACACTTTGGTCTCTCATTGATTGCAGGTGCACCTGTTGGCTCGACTCCGACAATGAAAAGCTTGGGTGACGTTGACATCAACCACCCCACTGCTGTTATCCGGAAACTCTGCAACCTCCCGGGGGCTACTTTGGATGAAGCCTTCGACAGACTTGAACTGGTGGTAGGTGCATCTACTCGATTGATCATCTGAGTTGCTCATTCAGAATAATTCTAACTCTTTAGTTCTTTTGCAGAACTCAGCAGTTTTGAATGTCGCGACCAAGCTCTCCATGAAGGCGGGAGCAAAAGAAGCTTCAGCTGAAGTATCCCGCTTAACTGCCGAATTGGGGGCTGTAAGCGAGGAGAGAGACAAGCTGAGGGAGCTCCTAACCTCAAAGAAGGAGGCATTGAAGGCCAAGATCGAGGCCCTCCGCAAGGAAAAATTAGAGAGCCAGGGGTGGAAAAATGGCTATGAAGCTCGGGGTCACGAGCTTGAAGAATTGAAGAATCGATTCTTCAGGGTCGAGAACTTGGGTTTCGATCGTGCGGCTAAAATAAAGGAGCTGGAGGCTCAAATTACTGCTTCAGCGGCTAAGGAGGAGACTCATAAGAAGGAGCTGGAGCACATGCGGAGTGAATGCCAGATCTACAGAGAAACAGCTGAGAAGGCGGCAGAAGCACTCAGGGTCCATGCTGCTAGTGTCCGATCTTCCAAGGCATCGGTTGCGAGTAAAGCTCGCGGTGGATCCGAGGGAGAGAAGTCACGAGCACAGAGTGTGGCCAAGCCTTGATGCTCTTCTATCTTCTTCTTTGTTTTTGACACTTGTAAACCTTTGATATGTAGCAGCTCCATTTTATACTTGGCAAGTTTTGATAATAGAAATCTTTTTGGTGTTTGAAAATTGAATGTCTTCTGAGTTGTATGCCTTCGAATATTATGTTCTGGATATCATCAAAATAGGTACAATCTTTGAAACGTAAGGGGTCGAGTCGCAACTCGATTATCCAAACTTGTTGTAACTTGAAGATTTGAACTTGAATTCGTGTAACATTTGAATGTGAGGGGTTGAGTCGCAACTCAAGCACCCAAATTTGTTAGACGATATAGAATTTGATTGAAATTGAATATTGAAATTTGAAAGTCAGTTTAACATTTGCCAGTAAGGGGTTGAGTCGCAACTCTAACACCCAAACTTGTTAAAAGACTTGGTAACTTGAATATGGTCAGTTTTTAACATTTGCTAGTAAGGGGTTGAGTCGCAACTCTAACACCCAAACTTGTTAAAAGACCTGGTAATTTGAATATGGATAACTTGAAACTGCTTCAGAATTTGAATTGAAAAGCTGAACACTGGCCCATTTGAATACTTGAAAGAGAACTTTATTTATCACAGAATTTACATCATGGATAGAACATCTTGAGGTGTCTAGAATTCCAAGCTCGAGGCAATCTATCTCCTTCTGGTGTGATCAGTCTGTAAGAACCTTTGCCTCCTACTGATTCAACGATATATGGACCTTCCCAGTTGGGAGCTAGTTTTCCACTGCTATGCTCCTTGGTGTTATAGAAAACAGCTCTGAGGACCAGACTGCCCACTGGGAACTGTCTCTTGTAGACTTTCTCATCGTAGGCTCGTTTGATCTTCTGTTGATACTTGGCCACACGAAGGGAGGCTTGGTCTCTTAGTTCTTCAGAGAAGTCTAGATCATCGACTCGAAGCTCTTCATTGATTCCTTCTTCAACTGCCTTGGTCTTCAGAGTACTTGATATGTTTTCTGTTGGGAGTACTGCTTCTGATCCATATGTTAAGCGAAAAGGCGAGAACCCAGTTGATCTTCTCGGGGTTGTGCGATACCACCAAAGAACTTCAGGTAGGACCTGTTCCAACAATCCTTTCTTGTCGTTGAGTTTCTTCTTGAGTATACCAAGAATAGCTCTATTGGAGGCTTCAGCTTGACCATTGCATTGAGGATATATTGGAGTTGAATAAAATAGCTTGATACTGTTGTGCAGACAGAACTCTCGGAATTTATCGGAATCAAACTGAGCTCCATTGTCAGCAACAAGAACTTGAGGTGTACCAAACCTTGAGAAGATGTTGTGCCGAATGAATTTGATCACTTCATCGTCAGTCTCTCGGAATAGGGGCACAGCTTCAACCCATTTGGTGAAGTAATCTGTGGCCAGCAGTAGATACTTCTTTTTACTCGGAGTTGGAGGGAAAGGACCCAAGAAATCTAACCCCCATTGATGGAAAGGCCAGGGACTTGATAGTTGATGAAGCTCATCTGCAGGGAGATGGATAGCTCGAGCATGCCGTTGGCATGGTTCGCATCTTTGAACAACTTGTCGAGCATCTTTTGACATAGTAGGCCAGTAGTAACCTTGTAGCTTTGTCTTAGCTTCAAGAGATCTTCCTCCCGAATGATTCCCACAAGTTCCAGAGTGGATATCAACCAGGATTGCCAGTGCTTGCTTGGGACCAAGGCACTTGAGCAACATCCCGTTGTGAGATTTGAAATATAAATCTTCACCTTGTAAAATGTAGCATGGGAGCTTCCTTTGAAGTCTTCGGGCTTGATTTGGATCTTCCGGCATTTTGCCATTCTTGAAGAAGTCGAAGATTGGTCGTCTCCAGTCTTCAAGTTGATCTCCACCCCCAGATTCTTTTGTAGTAGTAAGGATCTGTTGATCGGGGGTGGTCTTGGGCACTTCTTGATAATCGATCTGTATTTGCCTTCCTCCGAGCGAGTCTCCAAGAACTGAGGCAGCATTGGCTAAGGCATCTGCTTCTCGGTTCTCTGCTCTGGGGATTTGAATGAATTCAGCGCTAGTAAAACGTTGTTGAAGACGTCGTACTAAGGCCAAGTAGAGTTGCATTCTTTCTTCTCGAGCTGTGTACTCTCCATTGATTTGCCTTATGATCAACTGGGAGTCGCTGTAGACGAGGATTCGATCTACCCCCAGGGATTCAGCCATTTCGAGTCCCGGAATGAGTGCTTCGTATTCGGCTTCGTTATTGGTGGCGTTGAACCCTAGGAGAGTGGCCTTCTGTAGATGATCAAGTTCGGGGGATACTAAGACTATCCCAGTTCCCGAACCGATCGAACTTGAAGCTCCATCAGTATAAAGCTTCCATGGAGGAGTTGTAGCAGTAGCTTCGAGATTTGGATCAATCTTTGTTGCAAGGTTGATCGGAGTATTGTCCTCATCTTCCAAGCGCATGTCGACATCTTCTTCCCAAGTGATGGGGTCTTCAACTGGGAAGTCAGCTAGGAAATCAGCAACTACTTGACCTTTGATAGAAGTGCGAGGTTCGAACTGAATCCCCAGAGCACTCATTTCGATCACCCATTTGGTCATTCGACCAGCTCGACCAGCTTTGTCGACGATGTCTTTGAGCGAGTGTTCTGAAATAACAGTGATCTGGTGGGAGACGAAGTAAGGTTGTAGACGACGTGATGCAGTGAGTAGAGCCAGTATGACCTTCTCAGTTTTTGAGTAACGAGTTTCAGCTGGAAGGAGAGTATGGCTGATGTAGTAGACCGGATGCTCGATGCCTTCTCTTCTACTGACTAAGACCGCACTGATTGCTTGATTAGTGACGGCGAGATAAAGCCATAAGTCTTCTTTTGGAAGTGGAGCCGTTAAGATAGGAGCTTGCACCAGATATTTCTTGATGCTTTGAAATGCTTCTTCACAGATTGGACTCCAGCCGGATGTATCCGCCTTTCGTAGTTTGTCGAAGAGAGGTTTACATTTGTCAGAAGACTTTGAGATGAACCGATTGAGGGCAGCGAGTCTTCCAGTGAGACGCTGTACTTCTTTTCGATTAGTAGGTGATGGCATGTCGAGGATGGCTCGAATTTGATCAGGATTGGCTTCAATACCTCTCCTGGTCACAAGATGACCCAGGAATTTGCCAGATTGAACTCCGAAAGCGCATTTGGCAGGATTGAGCTTCATACGATACTTTCGAAGGATTTGAAAGGTTTCAGCCAGATCAGATAGATGCTTCCCTCTAGTGGAGCTCTTGGTGAGGAGATCATCGACATAGACTTCGACGTTGCGACCGATCTGATCTTCGAACATTTTGGTGACTAGTCTTTGATAGGTAGATCCAGCATTCTTGAGGCCAAATGGCATTACATTGTAGCAGTAGAGACCTCGGCTAGTCACGAAGCAAGTTTTCTCTTGATCGTCGGGATGAAGTGGAATTTGATTGTACCCAGAGTATCCATCCATGAAAGATAATAGCTCGTGTCCAGCAGTGGCATCGACGAGTCTATCAATCCTTGGCATGGGGAATGGATCTTTGGGACAAGCTTTGTTGAGATTGGTGAAGTCGATGCAGACTCTGACTTTCCCGTTCTTCTTTGGAACAGCAACTATGTTAGAGATCCAGGTAGGATACTCTACTTCACGGATGAAGCCTGCTGCGAGTAGCTTGGTGATTTCGTCTTGAACAGCAACTTGCAGCTCTGGTCGAATGGTGCGTGGCTTTTGCTTGACGGGCTTCATTTCTTCTTTGATCGCAAGTCGATGACAAGCGTCTTCTGGATTGATCCCAGGCATGTCTTCGAAGCACCAAGCGAAGACGTCGATATTGGACTGGAGGAAGGATACCATGTCTTGCGCTTCTGCGTCGCTAAGACCGGTACCAATAAATGTTTGTCGAGGGAGATCTCCACTGCCAATATTGATTGGGATGATTTCTTCAATTGAAGGTGATACTTCCCATTCGATTGGTGGAGGTTCGGTCAGCGGAATCTCCTTTGATTGCTATTTGGAAGATGGACCAGCTTCATCTCGTGGCCGCTTTGGAGGAGCAATGTTGATCTTTCGATCTGTTTTAGTCGCAGCAGCTTCACAAGACCTTCCAGATTGTTGATCGCCTCGAATGCAGACGATGCCCTCTCCCGTTGCAAACTTGAGAAGTTGGTGGTAAGAGGAGGAGATGGCATTGATCTGGTGGAGGAAGGGTCGCCCGAGGATGGCGTTGTAGCTAGAGACCCCTTCGACAATGGCAAACCTCACCGAGACTCGAGTCTCTCGGCTGAGGTCCAGAGTGAATCTCGATTCGCCCACCGTGATGCTTTTTTCGCCGTTGAATCCAGTGATCACGGTCGGGATGACGTCGAGGCTTTGATACTTATGTCCCAGACGTTTGAAGCAGTCTGAGAACATAATATCGATGGAACTCCCGGTGTCGATGAGGATTCGATTGACGGTGCTTCCGTCGATGATGAGTTTCAAAACCAGGGGGTCTCGATGTGGAGTATGAACTCCTTGAAGATCAGTGTCGTTGAAGACGATGGATGGCCAAGCAAGACCTTCGATGGGCTTCTCGATCCAGGTATCCTCTTTATTCGCAGTGGAACGAACGTGGAAGATGCGTCGAACTTGTCGATCCACCTCTTTCCCGGTCAAAGCTTGATTGTGCAATATTCCATGAATACCAAAGACATTGGCATTCACAGAGATAAGTTGCCGGTCAGAGGAGATTTGATGTATCCAACACACTTCTTTCCCCTTTGCAGAGGTCCGACGTTGATCGTGCCCGTTGTTGACGAATTCTTGAAGGTGGCCCTCTCGCAGTAAGTCTTCAAGATGGTACTTCAACCGATAGCATCGGTCAGTAGAGTGGCCGTGACTTCGATGGAATTCGCAGTAGACAGTTTTGTCTGCTGTGAATTTGGAGTTTGGCTGAAGAGGATTGGGCCTCCGAAGATACTCGTCGTGTTGAATGCGGTCGAGTATTTGTTCGACTGGTAAGTTCCACTCAGTGAAAGTGGTCTTCGTTGGAGATCGACGCCCATCATTCTTTGATCTTTTGTTAGCCGGAGGGGCTGCTGCTTCAGCGTTGTGAGCCTTTGCAGCATACTTAGGAGCTTCTCTTTCAGCAGGCCTTCTCTTAGTTTCTCGCCCTTTCTGAGCGACTTGGTCGTCTTCGACCTCAATCTCTCTCTGGATTCGATCGAACATAGCTCCCAGAGAAGGAGGGGGATTGCGGATGAAGTCGTTGTAGATGTGTAGATCGAAACGGAGAGCGTTCTGGAAAGCCAACATGATGGCTTCATCATCCAGATGTCTTCCCGAGAGGGCAGCATGCTCGGTGCGAAACCTCCTAGTGAAACTTCGGAGAGTTTCGTCAGCACCCATCCTTAGTCGATAGAGAGAGTCGAGCTTCTTCTCGGGCTTCAGATTAAGCTGATAGTGCTGCACGAAGAGTTTAGCCAAAACATCGAATTGGGTGATGGACCCAGCTCGAAGATTATGATACCAGTCGAGCGACGGCTCATCGAGACTTCCCGCAAAGGTGCGGCAGAGCACATTGTTTTCTTCTTCGTGCGGCGTTAGAGCTTGCTTGAATACGAGGATGTGGAGAGTAGGATCTCCTCGGATGCAATTGAATTTGGGAAGGATAGGAGTTCTCCATCCTCTTGGGAATGCTGATTCGAAGCGGCTTCGATGTAGAGGCCCGACAGAGGAATAGCTATCCCTACGACCATGTCCTCGACCTAGAGGTGGGTCAAGAGGCAAGATCGCAAGGTCTTGCTCTGGCATCGAAGTGTTTGCCGGTTGAAGTCGGTGTCGAAGGTCTGATCCGAGTCCGCGTTGAAGTGGAATGGATGGGGAAACTCGACTCTTTGAAGGAGCGCCTTTCATTTGGTGCTTCCTTGGTATGTCGAGCTTTGAGGGTGCCTTATTGTCGTAGTTGCGGCCGGAAGACGATTGGGAAGACTCGTCATCGAGGCGATCCCAAACACTCTGCTTCCAAGGGGTCGCAGAGGGAGTTGGGTCGCGTCGAATCCTCTCGAGGGCAGCAGTGCCCATTGACCTCCGTTGCTCAGAGTGAGTTGAATGTCGAGGAAGATCGACTCTCTCACTTGTGGAGGGGATCGGAAGAGCGATTCCAGCCTCAGAAGCTGCCCTCTTAAGTGCATCCCTCTCGGCGGTGAGGGTGGCGTTTTGCTTCGCCAATTGGAGCAGCTAGAAGTCGATCGCAGAGATTTGATAGGTTGATGGAGGGTCTTCAGCAGGAGCTGGTGTTGTTTGCCCAATCGACTGTCGCGCGGGGTGGGCGATAGGTCGATCGACAGATCTGCCACTCCCTGAACGAACTCCCATCTCGGGGACAGCAAGGGGCTGTCCGAAGTTGAGCCTTTGACTCATTGAACGAGTCTCAGGACGAGGTTGTTGTTGAGTGTTACTTCCTTCTGGTTGACCTTGATGTTTCGTCCTCGCCATTCAGAGAGCGAAAGGTGCAATGAGAGTGCCGACGTCCGATCAGTCGTCTGATCAACCGAGGGGGCGAGGAAGTTTGACTATCAAGATTGGTTGTAGGTTCAACCGATCAAGTAGTAGCGGAGAGTTGGACTTTTTGATCGGATCCCACAGACGGCGCCAAACTGTGGGGGAGAATCTTCGTGCCGACCCGAAGACCTCGCCTCACCAGTCAATTGAAGTTGAAGTTGATGTTGAAGATCGCTGGTCGATCTGTTGATTGAAGTTGAAGCCTTTTGATATGCCAATAGAAAGAGATATGCAATCAGAGAATAGACACGAGAGGTGATTTCGGAGTTCAGCCGAAGCCTACGTCTCCGTGCTATAGGGAGCAACCCGAATTCACTAACACTTATGACGAAGTGATCTCGACAGGCCGAGTATCACTAGAAACACTCTGATCTCTTCGAAGGAGAGAAGAAGATCAAAGAGAGATGGTAGATGGGAAGTTGGAAATCCCAGAGCTCTGGTTTTAGAATTGAGAGTTTCGATCTTTTTACATTCGAAGGCTCTGCTATTTATACGCTTTCCGGGTGGCGAATGGCGGTTTCTGCTGCAGTATCTGGGGATCCTCCAGGTAAAGCTGCGGGCCCCGCTACCATCTTCTGGGGGGATTCCACAGGCTCCTGGTCCCACAGGGCAGGGTCGGTGGGTCCTGCGGTGGTCCTCGTGGGCCCACCAAGCAGGGCCGGTGGGTCCTGCGGTGGTCCTCGTGGGCCCACCAGGCAGGGCTGGTGGGTCCCGCGGTGGTCCTTGTGGGCCCACCAGGCAGGGCTGGTGGGTCCCGCGGTAGTTGGTAAACTTCTGCCATAATTTGCACTTACAGTATCTTCCTTGTTCGCAGTAGAACGAACGTAGAAGATGCATCGAACTTGTCGATCCACTTCCTTCCCGGTCAGATTTTGATTGTGCAATGTTCCGTGAATACCAAAGACGTTGGCATTCACAGAGATAGGTTGCCGGTCAGATGAGATTTGATGTATCCAACAGACTTCTTTCCCCTTTGCAGAGGTTCGATGTTGATCGTGCCCGTTGTTGACGAATTCTTGAAGGTGGCCCTCTCGCAATAAATCTTCAAGATGGAACTTCAACCGATAGCACCGATCGGTGGAGTGACCGTGACTTCGATGGAATTCGCAGTAGACTGTTTTGTCTGCTGTGAATTTGGAATTTGGCTGAAGAGGATTGGGCCTTCGAAGATACTCGTCGTGTTGAATGCGGTCGAGTATTTGTTCGACTGGTAAATTCCACTCGGTGAAAGTGGTCTTTGTTGGAGATCGACGCCCGTCATTCTTTGATCGTTTGTTGGCTGGAGGGGCTGCTGCCTCAGCGTTGTGAGTCTTGGCAGCATACTTGGGAGCTTCTCTCTCCGCAGGTCTTCGCTTTGTTTCTCGCCCTTTTCGAGCGACTTGATCATCTTCGACCTCGATCTCTCTCTGGATTCGATCAAACATAGCACCCAGAGAAGGAGGGGGATTGCGGATGAAGTCGTTGTAGATGTGTAGATCGAAGCGGAGAGCGTTCTGGAAAGCCAACATGATGGCTTCATCATCCAGATGTCTTCCAGAGAGGGCAGCATGCTCGTTGCGAAACCTCCTAGTGAAACTTCGGAGAGTCTCGTCAGCACCCATCCTTAGCTGATAGAGAGAGTCGAGCTTCTTCTCGGGCTTCAGATTGAGCTGATAATGCTGCACAAAGAGTTTAGCCAAAACATCGAACTGGGTGATGGACCCAGCTCGAAGATTGTGATACCAGTCGAGTGACGGCTCATCGAGACTTCCTGCGAAGGTGCGGCAGAGCACGTTGTTTTCTTCTTCGTGCGGCGTTAGAGCTTGCTTGAAGGCAAGTATATGGAGAGTTGGATCTCCTCTAATGCAGTTGAATTTGGGGAGGATAGGAGTTCTCCATCCCCTTGGAAATGTTGTCTCGAAGAGACTTCGATGGAGAGGTCCGGCGGAGGAATACCCGTCCCTACGACCATGTCCCCGACCTAGGGGTGGGTCAAGAGGTAAGATCGCAAGGTCTTGCTCTGGCATCGAAATGTTTGCCGGTTGAAGTCGGTGTCGAAGGTCCGATCCAAGTCCGCGTTGAAGTGGAATGGATGGGGAAACTCGACTTTTTGAAGGAGCGCCTTTCATTTGGTGCCTCCTTGGTGCATTGAGATTTGAGGGTACCTTCTTGTCGCAGTTGCGGCCGGAAGACGATTGGGAAGACTCGTCATCGAGGCGATCCCAAACACTCTGCTTCCAAGGAGCAGCAGAGGGAGTTGGGTCGCGTCGAATCCTCTCAAGGGCAGCAGTGCCCATTGATCTCCGTTGCTCGGAGTGGATTGAATGTCGAGGAAGATCGACCCTCTCACTTGTAGAGGGAATAGGTAGAGTGATCCCAACCTCGGAAGCTGCTTTCTTAAGAGCATCCCTCTCGGCGGTGAGGGTGGAGTTTTGCTTCGCCAATTGGAGCAGTTGGAAGTCGACCGCAGAGATTTGGTAGGTCGATGGAGGGTCTTCAGCAGGAGCGGGGGTTGTTTGCCCAATTGACTGGCGTGCAGGGTGGGCGATAGGTCGATCGACAGATCTCCCACTCCCTGAACGAACCCCCATCTCAGGAACAGCAAGGGGCTGTCCGAAGTTGAGCCTTTGACTCATTGATCGAGTCTCAGGACGAGCTTGTTGTTGAGTGTTACTTCCTTCTGGTTGACCCTAGTGTTTTGTCCTCGCCATTCAGAGAGCGAAAGGTGCAACTAGAGTGCCGACGTCCGATCAGTTGTCTGATCAACTGAGGGGGCGAGGAAGTTTGGCTATCAAGATCGGTTGTATGCTCAACCGATCAAGTAGTAGCGGAGAGCTGGACTTTTTGCTCGGATCCCACAGACGGCGCCAAACTGTGGGGGAAAATCTTCGTGCCGACCCGAAGACCTCGCCTCACCAGTCAATAGAAGTTGAAATGGAAGATCGTAGTTCGATCTATTGATTGAAGTTGAAACCTTTGATATGTAAACAGAGAAAATTGGACACGAGAGATGTGATCTCGGAGTTCAGCCGAAGCCTACGTCTCCGTGCTATAGGGAGCAACCCGAATTCACTAACACTTGTATCGAAGTGATCTCGACAGGCCAGTATCACTGAAGTCACCCTTTACCTCTTCAAAGAGAAGATGAAGATCAAAGAGAGGGGAAGGATGGGAAGTTGGAAATCCCAGAGCTCTAGTTTTTGAAATCAGAAATCAAGTGATGGCACTGATCTCCAGATCCATTTACATTCGAAGTCTCTGCTATTTATAGGATTCTCTGGTGGTAAATGGCGGTTTTCTGCTGTCGTATCTTAGGATCCTCCAGGTAAGGCTGGTGGGCTCCGCTACCGTTTTAGGGGGCCCACCAAGCAGGGCCGGTGGGTCCCGCTGTTGTCTTTGGGGGCCCACCAGGCAGGGCCGGTGGGTCCCGCTGTGGTACTCGGGGGCCTTCATGGGCCCACCGGGCAGGGCCGGTGGGTCCCGCTGTGGTACTCGGGGGCCCACCAGGCAGGGCCGGTGGGTCCCGCTGTTTGCAGACTTCTTGCCAAAATTTGCACCCACAGTATCCATTCTGATTCATTCGTACGATCTATTCTAATTCATTCACACGATCCATTCTAATTCATTCGTATGATCCATTCTAATTCATTCGCACGATCTATTCTTATTCACTCGTACGAGCTATTCTAATTCATTAGTACGAATGTATCCATTCTAATTCATTCGTAAGATCCATTCTAATTCATTCGCATGATCCATTCTAATTCATTCGTACGATCTATTCTAATTCATTCTCACGATTTATTCTAATTTATTCGTACGAATGTATCCATTCTAATTCATTCGTACGATCCATTGTAATTCATTCGCACGATCAATTCTAATTCATTCGTACGATCCATTCTAATTCATTCGAAAGATCCATTCTAATTTATTCGTACGAGTTATTCTAATTCATTCGTACGAATGTATCCTTTCTAATTCATTCGTACGATCCATTCTAATTCATTTGCACGATTCATTCTAATTCATTCATAGATCCATTCTAATTCATTCGCATGATCTTTTCTAATTCATTCGTCGAATGTATCCATTCTAATTCATTCGTACGATCCATTCTAATTCATTCGCATGATCCATTTTAATTCATTCGTACGATCCATTCTAATTCATTCGGACGATCTATTCAAATTCATTCGTACGATCCATTCTAATTCATTCGTACGATCCATTCTAATTCATTCGCACGATCTATTCTAATTCATTCATTTGATCCATTCTAATTCATTCGCACGATCTATTCTAATCATTCGTACGAGCTATTATAATTCATTCGTATGAATGTCTAATTCATTCGTACGAGCTATTCTAATTCATTCGTACGATCCATTCTAAATCATTCGTACGACCCATTCTACTTCGTTTATACGATCTATTCTACTTCATTTGCACGATCCATTCTAATTCATTCATGTGATCCATTCTAATTCATTCGCACGATCTATTCTAATTCATTCGTATGAGCTATTCTAATTCATTCGTACGAATGTACCAATTCTAATTCATTCGTACAATCCATTCTAATTTATTCACACGATCCATTCTAATTCATTCACACGATCTATTCTAATTCATTCGTACGAGCTACTCTTATGAATGTATCCATTCTAATTCATTCGTCTGATCCATTCTAATTCATTCACACGATCCATTCTAATTCATTCGTACGATCCATACTAATTCTTTCGCATGATCTATTCTAATTCATTTGTATGAGCTATTCTAATTCATTCGTATGAATATATCCATTCTAATTCATTCGTACGATCCATTCAAATTCATTCGCACGATCCATTCTAATTCATTTGTACGATCCAATCTAATTCATTTGCACGATCTATTCTAATTCATTCGTACGAGCTATTCTAATTCATTCGTACGAATGTATCCATTCTAATTCATTCGTAAGATCCATTCTAATTCATTCGCACGATCCATTCTAATTCATTCGTAAGATCCATTCTAATTCATTCGCACGATCGATTCTAATTCATTCGTACGAGCTATTCCAATTCATTCGTACGAATGTATCAATTCTAATTCATTCGTATGATCCATTCTAATTCATTCGCACGATCCATTCTAATTCATTCCTACGATTCATTCTAATTCATTCGCACGATCTATTTTAATTTATTCGTACGACCTATTCTAGTTCATTCGTACGAATGTATCCATTCTAATTCATTCGTACGATCCATTCTAATTAATTTGCACAATCCATTCTAATTCATTCGTACGATCCATTCTAATTCATTCGCATGATCCATTCTAATTCAATCGCACGATCCATTCTAATTCATTCGTACGATCCATTCTAATTCATTTCCATGATCCATTATAATTCATTCGTATGAGCTATTCTAATTCATTATTATGAATGTATCCATTCTAATTTATTAGTACGATCCTTTCTAATTCATTTGCATGATCCATTCTAATTGATTCGTACGATCCATTCTAATTCATTTGCATGATCCATTATAATTCATTCGCACGAGCTATTCTAATTCATTCGTACAAATGTATCCATTCTAATTTATTCGTACGATCCATTCTAATCCATTCGCACGATCCATTCTAATTCGTTCGTACGATCCATTCTAATTCATTCACACGATCTATTCAAATTCATTTGTACGAGCTATTCTAATTCATTCGTACGAATATATCCAATCTAATTTATTCGTATGATCCATTTTAATTCAGTTGCACGATCCATTCAAATTCATTCGTACGATCCATTCTAATTCATTCATACGATCCATTCTAATTCATTCGCACGATCTATTCTAATTCATTCGTACGAGCTATTCTAATTCATTCGTACGAATGCATTTATTCTAATTCATTCTTACGACACATTCTAATTCATTCGTACGATACATTCTAATTTATTCGTTCGATCCATTCTAATTCATTCGCACGATCTATTCAAATTCATTCGTACGTTCCATTCTAATTCACTCGTACGATCTATTCTAATTCGTTCGAACGATCAATCCTAATTCATTCATACGAGCTATTCTAATTCATTCGTACAAATGTATCCATTCTAATTCATTCGTACGATACATTCTAATTCATTTGAACGATCTATTTTAATTCATTCGAAGGATCTATTCTAATTCATTCGCACGATCCATTCTAATTCATTCGTATGAGCTATAGAATTCATTCATATGAATGTATCTATTCTCATTCATTCTTACGGTCCATTCTAATTTATTCGCACGATCCATTCTAATTCATTCATACGATCTATTCTAATTTATTTGTACGAGCTATTCTAATTCATTCGTACGAATGTATCCATTCTTATTCATTCGTACGATCCATTCTAATTCATTCGCACGATTCATTCTAATTCATTCCTACGATCCATTCTATTGATTCGCACGATCCATTCTAATTCATTCGTACGAGCTATTCTAATTCATTCGTACTAATGTATGCATTCTAATTCATTCGTACGATCCATTATAATTCAATCGTACGATCCATTATAAATTATTTGCACGATCTATTCTAATTCATTCGTACGAACTATTATAATTCATTCGTACGAATGTATCCGTTCTAATTCATTCGTACGATCCGTTCTAATTTATTTGCACGATCCATTCTAATTCATTCGTACGATCCATTCTAATTCATTCGTACGAGCTATTCTAATTCATTCGTACGAATGTATCCATTCTGATTCATTCGTACGATCTATTCTAATTCATTCACATGATCCATTCTAATTCATTCGTATGATCCATTCTAATTCATTCGCACGATCTATTCTTATTTATTCGTATTAGCTATTCTAATTCATTAGCACGAATGTATCCATTCTAATTCATTTGTAAGATCCATTCTAATTCATTCGCATGATCCATTCTAATTCATTCGTACGATCTATTCTAATTCATTCTCACGATCTATTCTAATTTATTCGTATGAATGTGTCCATTCTAATTCATTCCTACAATCCATTCTAATTCATTCGCACGATCAATTCTAATTCATTCGTACGATCCATTCTAATTCATTCGAACGATCCATTCTAATTCATTCGTACGAGTTATTCTAATTCATTCGTACAAATATATCCTTTCTAATTCATTCGTATGATCCATTCTAATTCATTCGCACGATTCATTCTAATTCATTCATATGATGCATTCTAATTCATTCGCATGATCAATTCTAATTCATTCGTCGAATGTATCCATTCTAATTTATTCGTACGATCTATTCTAATTCATTCGCACGATCCATTCTAATTCATTCGTACGATCCATTCTAATTCATTCGGACGATCTATTCAAATTCATTCGTACGATCCATTCTAATTCATTCGTATGATCCATTCTAATTCATTCGCACGATCTATTCTAATTTATTTGTTCGATCCATTCTAATTCATTCGCACGATCTATTCTAATCATTCGTACGAGCTATTCTAATTCATTCGTATGAATGTCTAATTCATTCGTACGAACTATTCTAATTCATTCGTACGATCCATTCTAAATCATTCGTACGACCCATTCTACTTTATTTGTACGATCTATTCTACTTCATTTGCATGATCCATTCTAATTCATTCGTGTGATCCATTCTTATTCATTCGCACGATCTATTCTAATTCATTCATATGAGCTATTCTAATTCATTCGTACGAATGTATCAATTCGAATTCATTCATACGATCCATTCTAATTTATTCACAAGATCCATTCTAATTGATTCACACGATCTATTCTAATTCATTCGTACGAGCTACTCTTATGAATGTATCCATTCTAATTCATTCGTACGATCCATTCTAATTCATTCGCACGATCCATTCTAATTCATTCGTACGATCCATTCTAATTCATTAGCACGATCTATTCTAATTCATTCGTATGAGCTATTCTAATTTATTCGTACGAATGTATCCATTCTAATTCATTCGTACGATCCATTCTAATTCATTCGCACAATCCTTTCTAATTCATTCGTACGATCCATTCTAATTCATTTGCACGATCTATTCTAATTCATTCGTATGAGCTATTCTAATTCATTCATACGAATATATCCATTTTAGTTCATTCACACGATCCATTCTAATTCATTCGCATTATCTATTCTAATTCATTTGCACGATCTTTTCTAATTCATCCGTACGAGCTATTCTAATTCATTCGTATGAATGTATCCATTCTAATTCATTCGTACGACCCATTCTAATTCATTCGCATGATCCATTCTAATTAATTAGTACGATTCATTCTAATTCATTCGCACGAGCTATTCTAATTCATTCGTACGATCCATTCTAATTCATTCGCACGATCCATTCTAATTAAATCGTACGAATAAATTAGAATGGATCGTACGAACGAATTAGAATGGATCGTTCGAATGAATTAGAATGGACACATTCATACGAATGAATTAGGATAGCTCATACGAATAAATTAGAATAGATCGTGCGAATAAACTAGAATGGATCATACGAATGAATTAGAATGGATCGTGCGAATGAATTAGAATGGATCGTACGATCTACTCTAATTCATTCGTATGAGCTATTCTAATTCATTCGTACGAATGTATCCATTCTAATTCATTCGTACGATCCATTCTAATTAATTCGTACGATTCATTCTAATTCATTCACACGATCTATTCAAATTCATTCGTACGAGCTATTCTAATTCATTCGTACGAATGCATCCATTCTAATTCATTCGTACGATCCATTCTAATTCATTCGCAGGATCCATTCTAATTCATTCATACGAGCTATTCTAATTCATTCGTTCGAATGTATCCATTCTAATTCATTTGTACGATCCATTCTAATTCATTCACACGATCCATTCTATTTAATTCGTACGATCCATTCTAATTCATTCACACGATCTATTCTTATTTATTTGTACGAATGTATCTATTCTAATTCATTTGTATGATCCATTCTAATACATTCGCAAGATCTATTCTAATTCATTCGTACGATCCATTCTAATTCAATCGTACGATCCATTCTAATTTATTCGCACGATCTATTCTAATTCATTCGTACGATCCCTTTTTATTCATTCGCACGATCTATTCTAATTCATTCGTACAAGCTATTCTAATTCATTCGTTCGATCCATTCTAATTCATTAGCACGATCCATTCTAATTAATTCGTATGATCCATTCTAATTTATTCGCATGATCTATTCTACTTTATTCGTACAAGCTATTCTAATTCACTCGTACGAATGTATCCATTCTAATTTATTCGTACGATCCATTCTAATTCATTCTTACAAATGTATCCATTCTAATTCACTCGTACGATCCATTATAATTCATTCTTACGAATGTATCCATTCTAATTCATTCGTACGATCCATTCTAATTCATTGCACGATTCATTTTAATTCATTCGTGTGATCCATTCTAATTTATTCGCACAATCCACTTTATTTCATTCATATAAGCTATTCTAATTCATTCGTACGAATGTATCCATTCTAATTCCTTCGTACGATCCATTCTAATTCATTCACATGATCCATTCTAATTTATTCGTACGATCCATTCTAATTCATTCGCACGATCTATTCTAATTCAGCAATTCTAATTTATTCATATGATCCATTCTAATTCATTCGCACGATCCATTCTAATTCATTCGCAAGATCCATTCAAATTCATTCTCATGATCTATTATAATTCATTCGTACGATCCATTCTAATTCATTCGCACGATCCATTCTAATTCATTCGTATGAATTAATCTATTCTAATTCATTCGTACGATCCATTTCAATTCATTCGTATGAGCTATTCTAATTCGTTCATACGATTCATTCTAATTCATTTGTACGATCCATTCAAATTTATTCGCCCGATCTATTCTAATTCATTCATACGAGCTATTCTAATTCATCCATACGAATGTATCTATTCTAATTCATTTGTACGATGCATTCTAATACATTCGCACAATCCATTCTAATTCATTCGTATGATCCATTCTAATTCATTTGCACGATCCATTCTAATTCATTCGCACGATCTATTCGAATTCATTCATACGAGCTATTTTAATTCATTCGTACGAATGTATCCATTCTGATTCATTCGTACGATCTATTCTAATTCATTCACACGATCCATTCTAATTCATTCGTATGATCCATTCTAATTCATTCGCATGATCTATTCTGATTCATTCGTACAAGCTATTGTAATTCATTAGTACGAATGTATCCATTCTAATTCATTTTGTAAGATCCATCCTAATTCATTCGCATGATCCATTCTAATTCATTCGTACGATCTATTCTAATTCATTCTCACGATCTATTCTAATTTATTCGTACGAATGTATCCATTCTAATTCATTCGTACGATCCATTGTAATTCATTCGCACGATCAATTCTAATTCATTCGTATGATCCATTCTAATTCTTTCGAAAGATCCATTCTAATTCATTCGTACGAGTTATTCTAATTCATTCGTACGAATGTATCCTTTCTAATTCATTCGTACGATCCATTCTAATTCATTTGGATGATTCATTCTAATTCATTCATAGATCCATTCTAATTCATTCGCATGATCTATTCTAATTCATTCGTCGAATGTATCCATTCTAATTCATTTGTACGATCCATTCTAATTCATTCGCACGATCCATTTTAATTCATTCGTACGATCCATTCTAATTCATTCGGACGATCTATTCAAATTCATTCGTACGATCCATTCTAATTCATTCGTACGATCCATTCTAATACATTCGCACGATCTATTCTAATTCATTCGTTCGGTCCATTCTAATTCATTCGCACGATCTATTCTAATCATTCATACGATCTATTCTAATTCATTCGTATGAATGTCTAATTCATTCGTACGAGCTATTATAATTCATTCCTACGATCCATTCTAAATCATTCGTACGACCCATTCTACTTCATTTATACGATCTATTCTACTTCATTTGCAGGATCCATTCTAATTCATTCGTGTGATCCATTCTAATTCATTTGCACGATCTATTCTAATTCATTCGTATGAGCTATTCTAATTCATTCGTACGAATGTACCAATTCTAATTCATTCGTACGATCCATTCTAATTTATTCACACGATCCATTCTAATTCATTCACACGATCTATTCTAATTCATTCGTACGAGCTACTCTTATGAATGTATCAATTCTAATTCATTCGTACGATCCATTCTAATTCATTCGCACGATCCATTATAATTCATTCGTACGATCCATACTAATTTTTTCGCACGATCTATTCTAATTCATTTGTATGAGCTATTCTAATTCATCCGTATGAATATATCCATTCTAATTCATTCGTACGATCCATTCAAATTCATTCGCACGATCCATTCTAATTCATTTGTACAATCCAATCTAATTCATTTACAAGATCTATTCTAATTCATTCGTACGAGCTATTCTAATTCATTCGTACGAATGTATCCATTCTAATTCATTCGTAAGATCCATTCTAATTCTATCGCACGATCCATTCTAATTCATTCGTAAGATCCATTCTAATTCATTCGCACGATCGATTCTAATTCATTCGTACGAGCTATTCCAATTCTTTCGTACGAATGTATCCATTGTAATTCATTCGTATGATCCATTGTAATTCATTCGCACGATCTATTCTAATTCATTCGTACGATTCATTCTAATTCATTCGCACGATCTATTCTAATTTATTCGTACGACCTATTCTAATTCATTCGTACAAATGTATCCATTCTAATTCATTCGTACGATCCATTCTAATTCATTCGCATGATCTATTCTAATTCAATCGCACGATCCATTCTAATTCATTTCCATGATCCGTTATAATTCATTCGTATGAGCTATTCTAATTCATTCGTATGAATGTATCCATTATAATTTGTTAGTACGATCCATTCTAATTCATTTGCATGATCCATTTTAATTGATTCGTACGATCCATTCTAATTCATTTGCACGATCTATTCTACTTCATTCGCACGAGCTATTCTAATTCATTCGTACAAATATATCCATTCTAATTTATTCGTACGATCCATTTTAATTCATTCGCACGATCCATTCTAATTCGTTCGTACGATCCATTCTAATTCATTCACACGATCTATTCAAATTCATTTGTATGAGCTATTCTAATTCATTCGTACGAATATATCCATTCTAATTCATTCGTATGACCCATTTTAATTCATTTGCACGATCCATTCAAATTCATTCGTACGATCCATTCTAATTCATTCATACGATCCATTCTAATTTATTCACACGATCTATTCTAATTCATTCGTACGAGCTATTCTAATTCATTCGTACGAATGTATCCATTCTAATTCATTCGTACGACACATTCTAATTCATTCGTACGATACATTCTATTTCATTCGTATGATCCATTCTAATTCATTCGCACGATCTATTCAAATTCATTCGTATGATCCATTCTAATTCACTCGTACGATCCATTCTAATTCATTCGCACGATCCATTCTAATTCATTCGTACGAGCTATTTTAATTCATTCGTACAAATGTATCCATTCTAATTCATTCGTACGATACATTCTAATTCATTCGAACGATCCATTCTAATTCATTCGAACGATCTAGTCTAATTCATTTGCACGATCCATTCTAATTCATTCGTATTAGCTATAGAATTCATTCATACGAATGTATCTATTCTAATTCATTCTTACGGTCCATTCTAATTTATTCGAACGATCCATTCTAATTCATTCATACGATCTATTCTAATTTATTCGTACGAGCTATTCTAATTCATTCGTACGAATGTATCCATTCTAATTCATTCATACGATCCATTCTAATTCATTCGCACGATTCATTCTAATTCATTCCTACGATCCATTCTATTTATTCGCACGATCCATTCTAATTCATTCGTACGAGCTATTCTAATTTATTCGTACTAATGTATGCATTCTAATTCATTCGTACGATCCATTATAATTCAATCGTACGATCCATTATAAATTATTTGCACGATCTATTCTAATTCATTCGTACGAACTATTATAATTCATTCGTACGAATGTATCCATTCTAATTCATTCCTACGATCCATTCTAATTCATTCACACGATCCATTATAATTCATTCGTACGATCCATTCTAATTAATTCGCACGATCTATTCTAATTCATTCGTACGAGCTATTCTAATTCATTCGTACGAATGTATCCATTCTGATTCATTCGTACGATCTATTCTAATTCATTCACACGATCCATTCTAATTCATTCGTATGATCCATTCTAATTCATTCGCACGATCTATTCTTATTTATTCGTACGAGCTATTCTAATTCATTAGCACGAATGTATCCATTCTAATTCATTTGTAAGATCCATTCTAATTCATTCACATGATCCATTCTAATTCATTCGTACGATCTATTCTAATTCATTCTCACGATCTATTCTAGTTTATTCGTACGAATGTATCCATTCTAATTCATTCGTACAATCCATTCAAATTCATTCGCACGATCAATTCTAATTCATTCGTACGATCCATTCTAATTCATTCGAACGATCCATTCTAATTCATTCGTACGAGTTATTCTAGTTCATTCGTACGAATGTATCCTTTCTAATTCATTCGTACTATCCATTCTACGGAACGCAGACCCTCCGACGCTCAAGTCAGTCTCAAGTGATTGATGGAGTGTGGACGTAAGAAAAAATGATAATGGTGAGGGTTTCCAACCTGTACTTTGGAGCCTGGGGGGGGTATTTATAGACATTGGCGACCTACCGTTGCCCAACACGTGGAGGTTCTTTCCAGCGACTTCTAGGCCCCCACGTTCTGGCTCGCGTGGGTCTCTGACGGTCTTTGGAACTCGTGCCCCTGACATTCTTTATCGTCTAGCCTGCCAGGCGGTTTGAGTGGGGGAGAGCATCTAACCGACTCAGGCGGGCTTCCGTGGACTGCAATTGTCCACGTAGCTTCAGTGAGGTTTCGACACCTGGCAGCCCTTTATGTTGCTCTATTGTGGGCGACCTCAGGGGGGAAGCAAAGGCGAGCTCGCCCTCCGTTGCTCCGTCTTCTCCTCCATATCTATCAAGAGTCGGACCTCGCGGGAGCGACCTCTTCGATAAACAGGGGAGTCTCGGCGAGCTTGGGGCGAGCTCCTGGGCGAGCTTGGGCGAGCTCCTGAGCGAGCTTGGGCTAGCTTCTGAACGAGCTCTTTGTCTAAGCAATTTACCGAGCTTAGATGTATTGTACCAAGAAGCACAAAGGTCCATTCAGCCCAATGTGGATCTCGCTCCCTGTTAAGATGATTTGGTGAGCTTGGGGGGGGGGGGGGGGGGGCGAGCTCCTTGCGAGCTGGGGGACGAAGGCGCGCCCCTGCGTGAGTTCCCCATCCCTTGGAATCCTGGGGTCTATGAGATCCATAGGCAAGGGCGAGCTGGTGGCGAGCGCGCAGAGCTAGGGGTGAGCTCTTGGCGAGCTTGGAGGCGGGCTCCTGGCGAGCTAGGGGCGAGCTCCTTGCGAGCTAGGGGGCGAGCTTCTTGCGAGCTCCATGTGAGCTGGGAGGCGAGCTCTTTTGCGAGCTGGGGGGCGAGCTCTTTTGCGAGCTGGGGGGCGAGCTCCTTTGCGAGCTGGGGCGAGCTCCTTGCGATTCACCGAGCTGTAGATGTAATGCACTCAGATACCAGGTCCCCGTGCATCCCAATGTGGATCTCGCTCCTGATAGCCGTTCGATCGAGCTCATACGGATAAGGGTTCCAACTTCTGGACGGATTTCAGCTACCACCAACATTACCCCCTCCTGAGGGAGCCACCAAGGAAACTTTGACGCTTGCTCAGGAGTCTTATTGCCCACGCCGGGCGGACTGAGAGCACCATTCATTGGCGTCCTCCATCCTGTGAGCTGCGGGCACCTGCCGTGGGTGATCTGCGCCGAGAGTTTTGACACCCAGTATTTCATAAACGCCGAGCGGTTCGGGAGCATCAGCCACGAGCGATCTCCTTCCGGTGCGAGCTTGCCACACGCGGTCAGGGTCTACTTCGGGCGAGCTGCGGGGACCTGCCATGGGCGATCTTCGCCGAGAGTTTTGACACCCAGTATTTCACAAACGCCGGGCGCTTCGGGAGCATCAGCCACGAGCGATCTCCTTCCGGTGCGAGCTTGCCACACGCGGTCAGGGTCTACTTCGGGCGAGCTACGGGGACCTGCCATGGGCGATCTTGTGACTTGGGTATCGCTCCAAATCTCCGACGGTCGTTTCATCTTAAATGCGGCCCGAGACTCGAGATATGAAACTGATACAATGAATCTCATCATGAGATCTCGATCAGCGTGGTACACATGTCGTGCTCTAATTTGCTCCTCTTTCTGTCAGTAAAGGACAGCTTCGATGCCGGCGCAGCCTTTTCCACGCGTGGCCCACGTGGCGCTTCGTTACTGGAAAGAAGCGAGCTGTCGCTTCAACAACCGTCACGTCGCCTCGTCGGGCGCGCTCGGGCATTAACTGCGGCCCGATTCACCCGCCTCTCGCCTGCCTATAAATAGGAGACGGGGGGGGGGGGGTTATTTCCCTTCTGCGCAAACAAGAAACAGCTCTCCCTTCTCCCCTGATTTCGCATTAGCTCGCTCTTCCTCTTTCCCTCATGGCCTCCGCTGCCGATGTCGCTGCTACTGTTGCTGCTGCTGCCGCCGCCACCCAAGCTTCTGAGCCCGCCGCTGAGAAAGCGGTGGTCTGGCTGCAAAACCCCGTCGGGGTGCCCGTCGGGGACAGTATCCGGGCAGCGATCGATCTCCCTCGGGAGATCCTCGTCACCGAGATGCCACTCACGGGGAGGCCGCCCTAGGGCACAGTAGCTTTTGTCGGGCTGCTGTGGTCCGGGCTACGGTTCCTCCTGAGTCATCTCGCTGGGGAGCTCCTGGAGTTGACGGGGCTTTGTCCTGCCCAACTCTCAGGAAACTCCTGGGGGATACTCTATGGGCTGTCCCAGCTGGAGACCGCCCTGAAGGTGAGGATCCCATTGAGCTACTTGCTCAAGAAGTGGCTCCTCAAACCCGGGCCGGTCTTCAGCACCGCGGGCTGCGGCTACTTCTACCTCGCCGGGCGGCCTGGCGAGGTGCTCCCCTTCTCCGCCATCGAGAACAAGGATCGCCATTAGAAGGACTATCCTTTCGTGGCGGTTGGCGACTGGCGCGGGCGGCACAGCGGAGTCCCGGCTTACCCCGGGGTTCCCACGACGGCGGTCTTCCGGGAGATCTCCTTCTTCCGGGCGGGGAAGAAGAAGTGCATCGCGCCCGATCGGGAGCGATCTCTGGACGAGGCGTTCCTCCACTACCTCGGTGGGCGAACTCCGGAGAAGATCACCGCCCCGGACTTCGCCTTCCAGCTGAAGGACGGGAAGACCGGCTCGATCCTGCCCAAGCAGAAGGTCGTCCGGAAGAAGAAGGATGCCCCTCCTCCCTCCGAAGGGACCAGCAAGGGGGCAGGGAGCTCGGGGGGTAACCCCCGCAAGAAGGTGGTCCGGAGGCGGGCCTCGCCCATCCGCCTCAACGACCCCGACACAATGGAGATACTCCGCCAGGAAGCGGCCTCCGTGCCTCCGCAACCTCCTCGCCCGGACGCCGGCACAGGTCAGCCATCCGCCCTGATCCCAACTATCCATCGCAAGCTTCAATTCCTCGAGCCCGACGATCTGAACATCGAACTCCTGCTATCCATGGCGGAGGTCGAATCCGGGATGGCTTGAATACTCATAGGCCACTTCCCTGGCGATCTGACAGTCCCTCTCCGTGTGGCAGTGATGATGCCGGAAATGGAAGGCGGCGGGAAGAAGAAGGCCAAGCGCGTGAGGCCCGCACCTTCAAGCGCCCAGGCGGAGCTGCGGCGAAAAGAACTGGAGGAGGCGAGCTTGGACTCGGAGCCCAATTGGATGGACTCCGAGGAGGAGGCATCGGACTCCGAGGAGGAAGAGCCTGCCCCTCAACCTTCCCGGACGGAACCTGCCACCCCTGCCCAAGTGGAGAAGCTCCCAGCTCCACCAGCTCCCGCACAAGGGGTGGGACCGAGCGGGCAGGAGCTTCCCTCTCCTGCCGCCGGGGTAGGGGTCCAGCAGGGCGAAACTACTACCACCGCTGCGACCTCTACGCCGCCAGCAGCTCCAGCACTCGTCCCTCTGGCCTCGCCTCCTGCAGGGGGATGGAGGGAACGGGCTCCCAGGAGGGCCTGGGGGACCTGGTCTACAGGTCCCCCAGCTTTGTGGACATTGGCTCCGACTCCGAGTCCTCCAGCTTGGAGTCGGAGGCCAAAGAGGCCAGGGCGGACCCTCCAAGCCTGCCAGCAGCCGGAGCTCGCCCGGGAGAGGTGCCAGCCCCCACTCCTTCTCTCGGCGTGCCACCTCCTACCGAAGCTCCGGCTGGTCCCAGCGCAGGCTCCTCTGCGGAAGAGGGGAGGGCGCCCTACTACATGCGGCAGCTGCTGGGCCGCAACGTCTTCGCCCGAGCCCCCTTCGCTTCCATAAGCGAACGCCTGGCCGAGGTATCTCTCGCTTTCTCTACCCCTATGCAAAAATGTTATTTTTTGCTAACTTTTTCATCTTCCTTATACAGGCAGAAAAACAGAGCCAGGCATTGGCCACGGAGGTCGCTAGGGCCGGGAAAGCGCTGGCCGCCTTGTTCGACGATTCCCTTCGGGGGTTCGAGCGCAAGGTGGACGAGCACATTCACGAGCTCCAGCGGGCTACGCACGCCGTGGCGCTGAAAGAGGCGAAGGAGCTTCGGCAGAGGGTCGCGACCCTCGTGTCGGGCATGGCCGAGCTGGAGATGGCCTAGCTCAAGACCTCCGCCGACCTCCAAAACGCCATGGCGGAGCGGGACGAGGCCGTGACCGCCAGAGAGACTGCTAAGAAGGAGGCGGCTCAACTTCAAGGCGAGGTCGCTGCTCTGAAGACAGAGATCGCCGCTCTGAAGGAGACGCACGCCGAAGGCCTTCGGGCTCAACAAGGTCGCCTCCAAGCTCAGCTGGATGATCTCCTCAAGAAAGGCGCCCTGGCCACTGTGGAAAAATACAAGACCGAGAGGTCGAAGAAACGGCGCCGAGGAGATGACAGCGGGGCGGAGACCAACAAGCCTTAAGCTCGCAAATTTTGTAACTATTTTTTGTTTTGATCAATGAAATCTTCATCTTCTTGAGCCCGCCTCTGTATTTATTTCTTTCTCTGTGTTGCTCATAAGTCTGCTTCAAAACCTTTCGCAGCGGCCTTGAGGGTCATACCCCGGGCAAGGTAACTAATTCGATTCAACCACTTTATTTTAAAATGTATGCAAACGAAAAATTCGGCATGCTCACTAAAACTCAATATAATCTCTGAGCCCGGAAAAAAATAAGCGAACCAAATAACTTCAAAAATTTCCCTACACTCAGAGACTTAAATCATTTTTATTTTTGAAGAAAACTAATAAGTGCTAGCTGCCCCCTGCCCGGTTAACTTCCCCCGAAGGTCCTGTTCACTGGACATGCCCTTAGAGGGGTTACCAAGGGAAGTTCGGGCTACCTGAAAGGGTGGTCACCCTTCTCAAGTTTCCCTAATTCACGCTAGGATGCTTCCGTTCATGGCAGGTGAACGCAAAGGATCCTGGTTAGGTTTTGAGTCCTCTAAACAGCGGACTACCCTGGAAATCTCAAGGTTGCTCATTTGCGGCCTCTGAGGATTCCAGTCTTGCTTTAAGTCTGCACAACGGCGGACTGCCCCGGGAATCTCAAGGTCGCCTACTGGCGGCCTCTGAGGATCCCGGTCTTGCTTTAAGTCCGCACAGCGGCGGACTACCCCGGGAATCTCAAGGTCGCCTACTGGCGGCCTCTGAGGATCCCGGTCTTGCTTTAAGTCCGCACAACGGCGGACTACCCCGTGAATCTCAAGGTCGCCTACTGGCGGCCTCTGGGGATCCCGGTCTTGCTTTAAGTCCGCACAACGGTGGACTGTACTTTTCCATAGATTATGCATGCTCTTGCTACGCCGAGCTTCCGGGCTGAATTCTTTGGTGAAACCGCCATTTTACATTCATAACTTCCTTAGAAAATGATTTATAAAAAACCACTTGTCTTATGCATAAAATTTTCGGAGGTGCAAAGCATTCCAAGGTCGCTCTAACAGGTCGCCTTCAGCGGTTATCAACTGGTAAGCCCCCGAGCCTCATGCTTCGCGTACTATGTAGGGGCCTTCCCAGTTCACCGCGAGCTTCCCTACGTTAGGCTCCTGCGTGTTCGCGAACACCTTTCTCATTACCATGTCACCGGCTTTGAATGCTCGATGGCGGACTCTTTTGTCGTATGCGCGCTTCATTTCCTGTCTGTATCCGGTGAGATGCAGGTTGGCGCGTTCTCGTCGTTCTTCGAGCTGGTTGAGGGAGTCGGCGAGCAGAGCGTCATTGTCGACCTCATCTGCCGCGAACTTTCTTTCAGTAGGCAGCTTGGCTTCTACGGGCAATACGGCTTCACACCCGTAGGTGAGACTGAAAGGTGACTCGTTAGTTGAGCGACGTGGAGTGGTTCGGTAAGCCCATAGCACACCTTCGAGCTCCTGCTCCCACAATCCCTTCTTTCCGTCCAACCTTTTCTTGAGGTTGTCTAGGATTACACGATTTGTAGCTTCTGCCTGCCCGTTGCTTTGAGGGTACCTCGGAGAGGAAAACCTTAGGTCGACTCCATACTCAGCACAAAAGTTTTTGATCAAGCGATTGTCGAACTGTCGGCCGTTGTCGGTGATAAGTATTCGGGGCAGACCGAAACGACAGAAAATATTCTTCCAAAGGAAGTCTTTCACCTGCTTTTCACCTATCTTAGCTAGCGGGACCGCTTCCACCCATTTGGTGAAGTAGTCCATAGCCACTAAGATGAATTTCTTTTGCCGGGCTGATACGGGGAAAGGTCCCACAATGTCCAGTCCCCATTGCTGAAAAGGCCAGGGGCTCGCCAGAGGATGCAGCTCTTCTGCGGGCATATGATTTGTCGTGGCGTGCTTCTGGCATTGGATGCAGCTTTGAGCGACCTTCAAAGCGTCTTGCTCCATAGTGGGCCACCAATATCCTTGCCTCCGGACTTTCGCAGCCAGAGACCGCCCGCCGGCATGGTTCCCCAGCTCGCCAGAGTGAATGCAATTTAAAACTTCTTCGGTTTCGGGGTGCTCAATACAATGAAGATTTGGCCCGCCGAAGGATTTCCTAAAAAGACGATCCCAGCGAATGAGATAGCGACCAGCGCACTTCTCCATTCGCCGAGCTTCTTCTCTATCCTCCGGGAGCTCGCCCTTCAGGAGAAAACGAATAATAGGCGCGGTCCATCCGCATGGTGACACATCGGCCGATACTTGGTTAACAGCGGGCTCTGCTTCTTGGAGCCGAGACTGACTTTGGACTTCGATGAAAATCTGGCGAGCTTCCGATCCTCCCAGCAGGGAGGCGGCATTTGCCAGTGCGGCAGCTCGCCTGTTATCGGCTCGCGGAATTTGCTCGAAGGAGATTTTTTCGAACCCCGCGGCCTTGCCTTTCACCAGATCCACGTAGCTCGCCATTCGCGTATCCCGGGAGGCATAATCTTCTTTGATTTGACAAATGATCAGCTGGGAGTCGCTGAAGACCTTCAACCGTTTGGCGCCTACTTCTTGAGCGAGCTCTAGTCCGGCAAGCAGTGCCTCGTACTCTGCTTTGTTGTTGGTGGCAGCAAAATCCAGCCGGACCGATTTTTCGAGGAGTATCGCCTGGGCGATTAGTGCAACCCCGATTCCGGCCCCCGAAGCGTTGGAGGATCCATCGACAAATAGTTCCCAGCCCGCTATCTCTGAATGCTTAGTCGGAGGAAGCTCGCTTTGACTACCCAAGAACCTCGCTTTCCCAGGGTGTGCCTCAGTTGGCTCATCCTCCTGGTACTGGACCAGTTCTTCTATGGGGAAGTCCGCCAAGAAATCCGCGAGAACCTGCCCTTTGACAGCAACTCGAGGGACATACTCCAAACCATAGACGGCGAGCTCGGTGGACCATCGATAGAGCCTACCGGCTACCGAGGGTCTGGAGAGTGCGCTCTTCAAAGGGTGCTCCGTGATGACCTTGACAGTGTGCGCCGAGAAGTAGGGGTGAAGTTTTCTCGCGGTAAGGACCAAGGCCAATGTGACCTTCTCGATTGGTCGATACCGGAGCTCGGCAGGAAGCATGGTGTGGCTTACAAAGTAGACAGGCCGCTCTATCTTTGCTTCTTCTACAACAAGGACCCCGCTTACCGCATTCTCCGTGACTGCAAGATATACGCCAAGCTCGGCGCCATCTTTTGGTGCCGCTAGGATTGGCGGGCTCGCCAGATAGTCCTTGATTTTTTGAAAGGCGCGTTCACACTTTTCATCCCAACAAATGCTCGCTTCTTTTCGAAGTAGCTCGAAAAGAGGTCGACAATTATCTGAGGATTTGGAGATGAACCGATTTAGTACGGTGATTCGCCCGCTCAATATCTGGACCTCCTGCCGGGTTCTTGGTGCGGGCATTTCGACAAGTGCTCGGATTTGCCCAGGGTCGGCCTCGATCATCTGTGGGTGACCAGGTACCCTAGGAATTTCCCAGAGGTCACTCCGAATGCGCACTTAGCCGGGTTTAGCCTCATTTGGAATTTTCTCAAAACTCCAAAGACTTCGCGGAGGTCGGCAATATGCTCACCTCGCTCTCCACTTTTTACCAAAAGGTCGTCCACATAAACCTCGACATTTCTGCCGATCTGACTTTTAAACATTTGAGTGACTAACCTTTGGTAGGTCGCTCCAGCGTTCTTCAGTCCAAACGGCATTACCCGATAGCAGAAAAGCTTCTGGTAGCCCGCCCCAGAATAGAAGGCGGTCATCTCCTGATCTTCGACGTGGAGAGGTATCTGGTTATACCCCGAATATCTGTCCATGAAGGATAAGGCCCGAAACCCGACAGCTGCATCGACCAGCGCGCCTATTCACGGAAGGGGGAATCCGTCCTTCGGGCATGCTTTGTTAAGGTCGGAGAAGTTGATGCACACTATGACCGCCCCACTCTTCTTGGGTACTGCCATGATATTGGAGATCCACTCGGGGAAGTGCGCCTCATGTATAAAGCCAGCTCGCTCTAGCTTGTCTATCTCCGCCGCCACTGCAGTGGACTTTGCAGCCGGTATATGCCGTGCTTTTTGCTTGACCGGCGGGAATTCTTTCATGCTGTGCAGACGATGACAGGCGACCACCGGGTCAATCCCTGGCATGTCCGCGAAGCTCCAGGCGAATACGTCACGGTATTCCCTGAGTACGTTGGTTATGGCTAGGACCTCGCCCTTGGTTAGCGAGGTCCCGAGATGGACGATCCTCGGTCCGTCCTCGCCACCGATGTTGACTTCTTGCAGCGGCTCGGCAACGGGAAAACTTCCTCTCTGGGATCCCGACAGGCGACCTTTCTCCTCGAGCTTAAGATCTACACCGCTCCCACCCGGGGGTGAAGTAGGGGATTTAAGCGAGGAGACCTCTCTCAGGCTTTGAGGGAGCCCGCTTGAGGTGGGCGCTAATTGCTAGGAGGGCGCGGGCCTCTTGGCCTCAGCGACCTCCAAATCTATGAGATGAAAGACGTCCTGCTCGCACCTGGTAGCAGCGACCTGGTCTCCTCGAATTACCACGACCCCTTTATCGGTGGGGAACTTGAGGTCCTGGTGATTAGGCGAGGACATCGCTTTCATCTGCCTCAACCAAGGTCGCCCTAGGATGGCATTGAAAGCGGACTGCCCATCCACCACCGCGAAGCGGACTTGACGTACCTCCGAGCCCGCCGTTACGGTGAGGGTTATCTCCCCTGCCACCTTAGCGACCTCGCCGGTGAAACCGCTGAGCGAGCCCGTTGAGGGAGACAAATCAATTTGTCTCAATCCCATTCGCTGGAAGACCGATAAGAACAGGATGTCTACGGCACTTCCTGGGTCAACCAGGACCAACCTTACCTCGATGTTCGCCATCATAAGGCGTATGACGAGGGGATCATTATGGGGGGTAACAACCCCAGCCATGTCCTCCTCCGAGAACCAGATGAAGTCTCGGGCTTCTACCCTTGGTGTTTGGAGCAATACAGGGGTTAGAGAAACGGAGAATACCTTCTGAGCCCGCTCCATCTCTCTAACTTGCCGACGAACCTCGTTGCTGGATCTCGGGCTGTTCAGGCGCCCGCTGATAGTGTGACAGACCGCCGGCCCTCCCGGGGGAGGTGGAGGCAGAGCGGGCTCAGCGGGCCCCGGGCGGTCTCCCTCCCGAGGGGCCCGTGCCGGTATCACCTCGAATCTCCTTGGGGGCGAGATGAACTGATCCAAATGGCCTTGGGCGACCAAGTCCTCCAGGTGGTTCTTCAGAGCCCGGCATCTGTTGGTGTGATGCCCGGGACTACGATGAAAGGCGCACCGCCGCGTAGTGTCGGTAGAGCCGGGCTCCCCGACCTGCAGGGGTGGTGGATACTGAAAAAAGGGTTCATTCCGGATCTGGTGAAAGACTTGCCCTGGGGAGTGGGTTAGCACAGTGAAATCCCGCTCCCCGGGTCCCGGAGGCAGGCACCAGTTTGCCGTCCTTCCGGTATAACACCGCATTTTCAAGCTTGATGTGTTGCTGGACCAGGGCGAGGAGCTCGACCATCGTGCGGGGATCTTTGATTACCAGTGCGTCATGAAGTTTACTTCCCTCGGGGAGGGCGTTTCGGAAAGCGCTCACCGTCGTGCGATCTTGGCTGACCGCGTCTTCCAGAGCGAGGTAGGCGCTTTGAAAACGCGTCGTGAAGCTTCAAAGGGTTTCGTGGGCTCCCATGGCCAAGGTGAAGAGAGACTCAATCCTCTTAGGGGGTTGCCTGTTGCAGCGGTACTGCTCCAAAAACAATCTAGAGAGAGTAGGGAAGTCTGGAATGGTGCCCGATGGCAATTTATGGAACCAGTTTAGCGCCGAGCCCGTCAAGCTACTCGGGAAAGCCCGGCACAAGACATGGTCTTGGTCCCAGAAAAATAACAGCTTCCGATAAGCCAAGAGATGGTCGACAGGATCTTGCGACCCATCGAACAGTACAAACTTGGGCGGGGTCCAATGGTGAGGGAAACCTCCTTAGTGCACCTCACTCGTTAAGGGCGAGCTCCCCCCATAAGCGACAAGATCCTCCAACAGATCTACAGGCGCACCAGGTCGCTGCCAGTGCCCGGGGAAAGCTTCCAAAGGCGGCTGTACAGGCCCTATACGGTCATGTACGCTCCGTCGGGGTCCTCTCTCGTGGCGACCTGAGGGGGTTCCTTCGGAGTGACCTTCTCGTTGTCGATTTGTGGGCTCTCTTGGTATGATAGCGGGTCGATGAGAGGCGGGTGCCTCGCAAACCCAATGTGGCAAAGCCACCGCGGGCTCCTTCTCCCGTCGGTGATGGCGCGGGTCGCGGTCTCTCTCCAGAGATCTTGCCTCAGATTCATCTGAATCGGCGCTTCTGTCACGACGTCGGGGGATGGTTGCTCGTGAGGTTGCCTTGTTGCTTGACCGCTGGGTCACCAGCCTTTGCAATCTCGTAAGCGGGGTTTCCGGCACCCCGCGCACGGCCGTTCTCTCGACCGGGGGTTCCCGGTGGGAAGCCTGCCGAGCCGGAATGGCCGTGGGCAGGCGCGATGTTGAAGTTGGTGGTCGCACCGGAGATGCCACCCTCGCTGGTCCAGATCGCTGGCTCGCCATCGGGACCTGACGCAGCCACGTCTGTTCCTCCATCATGGCCCGCTGGGTGGCCAACATCTCCAACAGGAGCTGGTCACTGAGCGGGACAGGGGGCTGGGGGGCCTCAGCAGGAGGTTCGCTGCGGACAAACCCCGCGCGGGTCCTCGTTCGCCTGCGTCCCCTTGCCTCCGGAGCCATCTTTAGGTGATAAGAGCCCCCGGTGTTCAACCGTGTGGTCGTGGGCGTTCTCGTAGGAACCAGTCGAAAGATCCCACAGACGGCGCCAAATGTTGGGGGATATTTTTCGCTGGTCCGCGCGGTCTCCCTGTAAAACAAAGAAAGGCGTAAGAACGACTGGCTCCCTACGGAGCGCAGACCCTCCGACGCTCAAGTCAGTCTCAAGTGATTGATGGAGTGTGGACGTAAGCAAAAATGGTAGTGGTGAGGGTTTCCAACCTGTACTTTGGAGCCTGGGGGTGGGTATTTATAGACATTGGCGACCTACCGTTGCCCAACACGTGGAGGTTCTTTCTAGCACCTTCTAGGCCCCCACGTTCTGGCTCGCGTGGGTCTCTGACGGTCTTTGGAACTCGTGCCCCTGACATTCTTTGTCGTCTAGCCTGCCAGGCGGTTTGAGTGGGGGAGAGCATCTAACCGACTCAGGCGGGCTTCCATGGACTGTAATTGTCCATGTAGCTTCAGTAAGGTTTCGACACCTGGCAGCCCTTTATGCTGCTCTATTGTGGGCGACCTCAGGGGGGAAGCAAAGGCGAGCTCGCCCTCTGTTGCTCCGTCTTCTCCTCCATATCTATCAAGAGTCGGACCTCACGGGAGCGACCTCTTCGATAAACAGGGGAGTCTCGGCGAGCTTGGGCGAGCTCCTGGGCGAGCTCCTGAGCGAGCTTGGGCGAGCTTCTGAACGAGCTCTTTGTCTAAGCAATTTACCGAGCTTAGATGTATTGTACCAAGAAGCACAAAGGTCCATTCAGCCCAATGTTGATCTCGCTCCCTGTTAAGATGATTTGGTGAGCTGGGGGGGGGGGGGGGGGGGCGAGCTCCTTGCGAGCTGAGGGACGAAGGCGCGCCCCTGCTCGAGTTCCCCATCCCTTGGAATCCTGGGGTCTATGAGATCCATAGGTAAGGGCGAGCTGGTGGCGAGTGCGCAGAGCTAGGGGTGAGCTCTTGGCGAGCTAGGAGGCGGGCTCCTGGCGAGCTAGGGGCAAGCTCCTTGCGAGCTAGGGGGCGAGCTCCTTGCGAGCTGGGAGGTGAGCTCTTTTGCGAGCTAGGGGGCGAGCTCTTTTTTTCGAGCTGGGGGGCGAGCTCCTTTGCGAGCTGGGGCGAGCTCCTTGCGATTCACCGAGTTGTAGATGTAATGCACTCAGATGCCAGGTCCCCGTGCATCCCAATATGGATCTCGCTCCTGATAGCCGTTCGATCGAGCTCATACGGATAAGGGTTCCAACTCCTGGACGGATTTCAGCTACCCCCAACACGATCCATTCTAATTCATTCACACGAACTATTCTAATTCATTCGTACGAGCTACTCTTATGAATGTATCCATTCTAATTCATTCGTACGATCCATTCTAATTCATTCGCACGATCCATTCAAATTCATTCGTACGATCCATACTAATTCTTTCCCACGATCTATTCTAATTCATTTATATGAGCTATTCTAATTCATTCGTACGAATATATCCATTCTAATTCATTCGTACGATCCATTCAAATTCATTCGCACGATCCATTCTAATTCATTTGTACGATCCAATCTAATTCATTTGCACGATCTATTCTAATTCATTCATACGAGCTATTCTAATTCAGTCGTACAAATCTATCCATTCTAATTCATTCGTAAGATCCATTCTAATTCATTCGCACGAAACATTCTAATTCATTCGTACGATCCATTCTAATTCATTCGCACGAGCGATTCTAATTCATTCGTACGAGCGATTCCAATTCATTCGTAAGAATGTATCCATTCTAATTCATTCGGATGATCCATTCTAATTCATTCGCATGATCCATTCTAATTTATTCGTACGATCCATTCTAATTCATTCGCACGATCTATTCTAATTTATTCGTACGACCTATTCTAATTCATTTGTACGAATGTATCTATTCTAATTCATTCGTACGATCCATTCTAATTAATTTACAAAATCTATTCTAATTCATTCGTACGATCCATTCTAATTCATTCGGATGATCCATTCTAATTCAATCGCACGATCCATTCTAATTCATTCGTACGATCCATTCTAATTCATTTCCATGATCCATTATAATTCATTCGTATGAGCTATTCTAATTCATTCGTATGAATGTATCCATTCTAATTTATTCGTACGATCCATTCTAAATCATTTGCATGATCCATTCTAATTGATTCGTACGATCCATTCTAATTCATTTGCACGATCTATTCTAATTCATTCGCACGAGCTATTCTAATTCATTCGTACAAATGTATCCATTCTAATTTATTCGTATGATCCATTCTAATTCATTCGCATGATCCATTCTAATTCGTTCCCACGATCTATTCAAATTCATTTGTACGAGCTATTCTAATTCATTCGTACGAATATATCCATTCTAATTCATTCGTATGATCCATTTTAATTCATTTGCATGATCCATTCAAATTCATTCGTACGATCCATTCTAATTCATTCGTACGATCCATTCTAATTCATTCGCACGATCAATTCTAATTCATTCGTACGAGCTATTCTAATTCATTCGTATGATTGTATCCATTCTAATTCATTCGTACGACACATTCTAATTCATTCGTACGATACATTCTAGTTCATTCGTACGATCCATTTTAATTCTTTCGCATGATTCATTCTAATTCATTCGTACGATCCATTCTAATTCATTCACACGATTCATTCTAATTCATTCGTACGAGCTATTCTAATTCATTCGTACGAATGTATCCATTCTAATTCATTCGTACGATACATTCTAATTCATTCGAACGACCCATTCTAATTCATTCGAACGATCTATTCTAAGTCATTCACACGATCCATTCTAATTCATTCGTATAAGCTATAAAATTAATTCGTACAAATGTATCTATTCTATTTTATTCTTACGGTCCATTCTAATTTATTCGCACGATCCATTCTAATTCATTCATACGATCTATTCTAATTTATTCGTACAAGCTATTAATTCATTTCACGAAGGTATCCTTTCTAATTCATTCATACGATCCATTCTTATTCCTTCGTACGATCCATTCTTATTCATTTGAACGAATGTATCCATTCTAATTCATTAGTATGATCTATTCTAATTCATTCATTCGATCAATTCTAGTTCATTCATACGATCCATTCTAATTTATTCGCACGAATGTATCCATTCTAATTCATTCATACGATCCATTCTAATTCATTCGCACAATCTATTTTAATTCATTCGTACGATCTATTCTAATTCATTCGCACGATCAATTCTAAGTTATTCGTATGATCCATTCTAATTCATTCGTACGATCCATTCTTACTCATTCGTACGATCCATTCTAATTCATTCGCACGAATGAATCCATTCAAATTCATTCGTACAATCCATTCTAATTCATTCGCACGATCCATTCTAATTCATCCGTATGATCCATTGTAATTCATTCGTACGATCCATTCTAATTCTTTTGCACGATCCATTCTAATTCATTCGTATGATCCATTCTAATTCATTCGTACGATCCATTCTAATTCATTCATACGATCCTTTCTAATTCATTCGCACGAATGTATCTATTCTAATTCATTCGTACGATCCATTCTAATTCCTTTGTACAATCTATTCTAATTCATTCGAATGAATGTATCCATTCTAATTCATTCGTACGATCCATTTTAATTCATTCATACGATCCATTCTAATTCATTTGCACGAATGTATCCATTCTAATTCATTCGTACGATCCATTCTAATTCATTCGCACAATCTATTCTAATTGATTCGTACGATCCATTCTAATTCATTCGTACAATCCTTTCTAATTCATTCGTACGATTCATTCTAATTCATTCGTACAATCCATTCTTACTCATTCGTACGATCCATTCTAATTTACTCGCACGAATGTATCCATTCTAATTCATTCGTACAATCCATTCTAATACATTCGCACGGTCCATTCTAATTCATTCGTACGATCCATTCTAATTCATTCGTAAGATCGATTCTAATTCATTCCCACGATCCATTCTAATTTATTCGTACGTTCCATTTTAATTCATTCATATGATCCATTCTAATTCATTTGCTTGAATGTTTCTATTCTAATTCATTCGTATGATCCATTCTAATTCCTTCGTACGATCCATTATAATTCATTCGCACGAATGTATCCATTCTAATTCATTAGTACGATCCATTCTAATTCATTCATATGATCCATTCTAATTCATTCGCACGAATGTATCCTTTCTAATTAATTCGTACGACCCATTCTAATTCATTCGCACAATCTATTCTAAATCATTCGTACGATCCATTCTAATATATTCGCACGATCCATTCTAATTCATTCGTACGATCCATTCTAATTCATTTGCACGAAAGTATCCATGCTAATTCATTCGTACGATCCATTCTAATTCATTCGCACAATCTATTCTAATTCATTCGTACGATCCATTCTAATTCATTCGCATAATCCATTCTAATTCATTCGTACGATTCATTCTTACTCATTCGTACGATCCATTCTAATTCATTCACACGAATGTATCCATTCTAATTCATTCGTACAATCCATTCTAATTCATTCGCACGATCCATTCTATTTCATTCGTACGATCCATTCTAATTCATTCGTACGATCCATTCTAATTTATTCGTACGATCCATTCTAAGTCATTCGCATGATCCATTCTAATTCATTCATATGATCCATTCTAATTCATTCATACGATCCATTCTAATTCATTCGCACGAATGTATCCTTTCTAATTCATTCATACGATCCATTCTAACTCCTTCGTACGATCCATTCTTATTCATTTGAACGAATATATCCATTCTAATTCATTCGTATAATCCATTCTAATTCATTCATTCGATCCATTCTAATTTATTCATACGATCCATTCTAATTTATTCGCACGAATGTATCCATTCTAATTCATTCGTACGATCTATTCTAATTCATTCACACAATCTATTTTAATTCATTCGTACGATCCATTCTAATTCATTCGCACGATCAATTCTAAGGTATTCGTACGATCCATTCTAATTCATTCGTACAATCCATTCTTACTCATTCATAAGATCCATTCTAATTCATTCGCATGAATGTATCCATTCAAATTCATTCGTACAATCCATTCTAATTCATTCGCACGATCCATTCTAATTCATCCGTATGATCCATTGTAATTCATTCGTACGATCCATTCTAATTCTTTCGTACGATCCATTCTAATTCAATCGTATGATCCATTCTAATTCATTCGTACGATCCATTCTAATTCATTCGTACGATCCATTCTAATTCATTCGCACGAATGTATCCATTCTAATTCATTCGTACGATCCATTCTAATTCGTTCGTACAATCTATTCTAATTCATTCGAACGAATGTATCCATTCTAATTCATTCGTACGATCCATTCTAATTCATTCATACGATCCATTCTAATTCATTTGCACGAATGTATCCACTCTAATTCATTCGTACGATCCATTCTAATTCATTTGCACAATCTATTCTAATTGATTTGTACGATCCATTCTAATTCATTCGTGCAATCCATTCTAATTCATTCATATGATTCTTTCTAATTCATTCGTACAATCCATTCTTACTCATTCGTACGATCCATTCTAAATCACTCGCACGAATGTATCCATTCTAATTCATTCGTACAATCCATTCTAATACATTCGCACGATCCATTCTAATTCATTCGTACGATCCATTCTAATTCATTCATACGATCGATTCTAATTCATTCCCATGATCCATTCTAATTCTTTTGTACGATCCATTTTAATTCATTCATACGATCCATTCTAATTCATTTGCTCGAATGTATCCATTCTAATTAATTCGTATGATCCATTCTAATTCCTTCATATGATCCATTCTAATTCATTCGTACGAATGTATCCATTCTAATTCATTCGTACGATCCATTCTAATTCATTCATATGATCTATTCTAATTCATTCGCACGAATGTATCCATTCTAATTAATTCGTACGACCCATTCTAATTCATTCGCACAATCTATTCTAAATCATTCGTACGATCCATTCTAATTCATTCACACGATCCACTCTAATTCATTCGTACGATCCATTCTAATTCATTCGTATGATCCATTCTTAAACATTCATACGATCCATTCTAATTCATTCACACGAATGTATCCATTCTAATTCATTCGTACAATCCATTCTAATTCATTCGCACGATCCATTCTAATTCATTCGTACGATCCATTCTAATTCCTTCGTATGATCCATTCTAATTCATTCATACGATCCATTCTAATTCATTTGCACGAATGTATCCATTCTAATTCATTCGTACGATCCATTCATATGTTCCATTCTAATTCATTCGCACAATCTATTCTAATTCAGTCGTACGATCCATTCTAATTCATTCGCACGATTCATTCTAATTCATTCGTACGATCCATTCTAATTTATCGTACGATCCATTCTTACTCATTCGTACGATCCATTCTAATTCATTCGCATGAATGTATCCATTCTAATTCATTCGTACAATCCATTCTAATTCATTCGCACGATCCATTCTAATTCATTCGCACGATCCATTCTAATTCATTCGCACGATCCATTCTAATTCATTCGCACGATCCATTCTAATTCATTCGTACGATCCATTCTAATTCATTCGTACGATCCATTCTAATTCATACGTACGATCGATTCTAATTCATTCGTACGATCCATTCTAATTCATTCGTACGATCCATTCTTACTCATTCGTACGATCCATTCTAATTCATTCGCACGAATGTATCCATTCTAATTCATTAGTACAATCCATTCTAATTCATTCGCACGATCCATTCTAATTCCTTCGTACGATCCACTCTAATTCATTCGTTCGATCCATTCAAATTCATGCATACAATCCATTCTAATTCATTGGCACGATCCATTCTAATTCATTCATACGATCCATTCTAATTCATTCATATGATCCATTCTAATTCATTCCTACGATCCATTTTAATTCATTCATACGATCCATTCTAATTCATTCACACAATCTATTATAATTCATTCACACAATCTATTTTAATTCATTCGTACGATCCATTCTAATTCATTCGCACGATCCATTCTAATTAATTCGTACGATCTATTCTAATTCATTCGTACGATCCATTCTTACTTATTCGTACGATCCATTCTAATTCATTCGCACGAATGTATCCATTCTAATTCATTAGTACAATCCATTCTAATTCATTCGCACGATCCATTCTAATTCATTCGTATGATCCATTCTAATTCATTCGTACGATCCATTCTAATTCATTCGCACAATCTATTCTAAATCATTCGTACGATCCATTCTAATTCATTCGCACGAATGTATCCATTCTAATTCATTTGTACAATCCATTCTAATTCATTCGCACGATCCATTCTAATTCCTTCGCACGATCCATTCTAATTCATTCGTACGACCCATTCTAATTCATTCGCACAATCTATTCTAAATCATTCGTACGATCCATTCTAATTCATTCGCACGATCCTTTCTAATTCATTCGTACGATCCATTCTAAGTCATTCGTATGATCCATTCTAATTCATTCATACGATCTATTCTAATTCATTCGCACGAATCTATCCATTCTAATTCATTCGTACAATGCATTCTAATTCATTCGCACGATCTATTCTAATTCATTCATACGATCCATTCTAATTCATTCGTACGATCCATTCTAATTCATTCATATGATCCATTCTAATTCATTCACACGAATGTATCCCTTCTAATTCATTTGTACCATCCATTCGTACGTTCCATTCTAATTCATTCGCACAATCTATTCTAATTCATTCGGACGATCAATTCTAATTCATTCGCACGATTCATTCTAATTCATTCGTATGATCTATTCTAATTTATTAGTACGATCCATTCTTACTCATTCGTACGATCCATTCTAATTCATTCGCATGAATATATCCATTCTAATTCATTCGTACAATCCATTCTAATTCATTCGCACGATCCATTCTAATTCATTCGTACGATCCATTCTAATTCATTCATACGATCCATTCTAATTCATTCGTACGATCCATTCTAATTCATTTATACGATCCATTCTAATTCATTCGCACGAATGTATCGATTCTAATTCATTCGTACGATCCATTCTAATTCCATCGTTCGATACATTCTAATTTGTTCGCACGAATGTATCCATTCTAATTCATTCGTACGATCCATTCTAATTCATTCATACGATCCATTCTAATTCGTTCGTACGATCCATTCAAATTCATTCACACAATCTATTCTAATTCATTCGTACGATCCATTCTAATTCATTCGCACGATCCATTCTAATTCATTCGTACGATCCATTCTAATTCATTCGTACAATCCATTCTTACTCATTCGTACGATCCATTCTAATTCATTCGCATGAATGTATTCATTCTAATTCATTAGTACAATCCATTCTAATTCATTCACACGATCCATTCTAATTCATTCGTACGATCCATTCAAATTCATTCATATGATCCATTCTAATTCATTCGCACGATTTATTCTAATTCTTTCCTACGATCCATTCTAATTCATTCATACGATCCGTTATAATTCATTCGTACGATCCATTCTAATTCATTCACACAATCTATTCTAATTCATTCGCACGATCCATTCTAATTCATTCGTACGATCCATTCTTACTTATTCGTTCGATCCATTCTATTTTATTCACAAGAATGTATCCATTCTAATTTATTAGTACAATCCATTCTAATTCATTCGCACGATCCATTCTAAGTCCTTCGTACGATCCATTCTAATTCATTCGTACGATCCATTCTAATTCATTTATACGATCCATTCTAATTCATTCATACGATCCATTCTAATTCATTCATATGATCCATTCTAATTGATTCCTACGATCCATTCTAATTCATTCGTACGATCCATTCTAATTCATTCACATAATCTATTCTAATTCATTCACTTAATCTATTCTAATTCATTCGTACGATCCATTCTAATTCATTCGCACGATCCATTCTAATTCATTCGTACGATTCATTCTAATTCATTCGTACGATCCATTTTTACTCATTCGTACGATCCATTCTAATTCATTCGCACGAATGTACCCATTCTAATTCATTAGTACAATCCATTCTAATTCATTCGCATGATCCATTCTAATTCTTTCGTACGATCCATTCTAATTCATTCGTACGATCCATTCTAATTCATTCGCACGATCCATTCTAATTCATTCGCACGAATGTATCTAGTCTAATTCATTCGTATGATTCATTCTAATTCATTCAAACGATCATTTCTAATTCATTCATACGATCCATTCTAATTCATTTGCACGAATGTATCCATTCTAATTCATTCGTACGATCCATTCTATTTCAATCGCACAATCTATTTTAATTCATTTGTACGATCCATTCTAATTCATTTGCACGATCTATTCTAATTCATTCGTACGATCCATTCTAATTCATTCAATTAAACCATTCTAATTCATTCATACGATCCATTCTAATTCATTCGCACGAATGTATCTATTCTAATTCATTCGTACGATCCATTCTAATTCCTTCGTATGATCTATTCTAATTCATTCGCACGAATATTTCCATTCTGATTCATTCGTACGATCCATTCCAATTAATTCATACGTTCCATTCTAATTCATTTGCACGAATATATCCATTCTAATTCATTCGTACGATCCATTCGAATTCATTCGTACAATCTATTCTAATTCATTCGTACAATCCATTCTAATTCATTCGTACGATCCATTCTAATTCATTCGCACGATCCATTCTTGCTCATTCGTATGATCCATTCTAATTCACTCACACGAATGTATCCATTCTAATTCATTCGTACGATCTATTCTAATTCATTCGTACAATCCATTCTAATTCATTCGTTTGATCTATTCTAATTCATTCGCACGAATATATCCATTCTAATTCATTCGTACGATCCAAGCTAATTCCTTCGTACGATCCATTCTAATTCATTCGCACGAATGTATCCATTCTAATTCATTCGTACGATCCATTCTAATTCATTGATGCGATCAATTATAATTCATTCGCACGAATGTATCCATTCTAATTCATTCATACAATCTATTCTAATTCATTCGCACGATCTATTCTAATTCATTTGTACGATCAATTCTATTTCATTTGTACGATCCATTCTAATTCGTTCGTACGATCCATTCTAATTCATTCGTACGATCCGTTCTTACACATTCGTACGATCCATTCTAATTCATTCGCACGAATGTATCAATTCTAATTCTTTCGTACAACCCATACTAATTGATTCATACGATCCATTCGAATTCATTCACACGATCCTTTCTAATTCATTTATACGATCCATTCTAATTCATTCGTATGATCCATTCAAATTCATTCACACAATCTATTCTAATTCATTCGTACGATCCATTCTAATTCATTCGCACGATCCATTCTAATTCATTCATTCGATCCATTCTAATTCATTCGTACGATCCATTCTTACTCATTCATACGATCCATTCTAATTCATTCGCACGAATGTATCCATTCTAATTCATTAGTACAATCTATTCTAATTCATTCGCATGATCCATTCTAATTCATTCGTACGATCCATTCTAATTCATTAGCACGATCCATTCTAATTCATCTGCACGATCCATTCTAATTCATTCGTATGATCCATTCTAATTCCTTCATACGATCCATTGTAATTCATTCGCACGAATGTATCCATTCTAATTCATTCGTACGAACCATTCTGATTCCTTCGTACGAACCATTCTAATTCATTCGAACGATCCATTCTAATTCATTCAAATGATCCATTCTAATTCATTCACATGAATTATCCATTCTAATTCATTCGTACGATCCATTCTAATTCAGTTGCGTAATCTATTGTAATTCATTCGTACGATCCATTTTAATTCATTCGCACGATCTATTCTAATTCATTCGTACGATCCATTCTAATTCATTCAAACAATCCATTCTAATTCATTGATACGATCTATTCTAATTCATTCGCACGAATGTATCTATTCTAATTCATTCGTACAATCCATTCTAATTCCTTCGTACGATCCATTCTAATTCAATCGCACGAATGTATCCATTCTAATTCATTCGTAGAATCCATTCTAATTCATTCATACGTTCCATTCTAATTCCTTTGCATGAATATATCCATTCTAATTCATTCGTACGATCCATTCTCATTCATTCGCATAATCTATTCTAGTTTATTCGTACGATCCATTCTAATTCATTCGTACGATCCATTCTCATTCATTCGTACGATCCATTGTTACTCATTCGTATGATCCATTCTAATTCACTCGCACGAATGTATCTATTCTAATTCATTCGTACAATCCATTCTAATTCATTCGCACGATCCGTTCTAAGTCATTTGTACGATCCATTCTAATTCATTCGCACGATCCATTCTAATTCATTCGTACGATTCATTCTAACTCATTCGTACGATCTATTCTAATTCATTCGCACGAATGTATCCATTCTAATTCATTCGTACAATCCAATCTAATTCCTTCGTACGATTTATTCTAATTCATTCGCACGAATGTATCCATTCAAATTCATTCGTACGATCTATTTTAATTCATTCACACGATCCATTCTAATTCATTCATGCTATCCATTCTAATTCATTCGCACGAATGTATCTATTCTAATTCATTAGTACGATCCATTCTAATTCATTCTCACAATCTATTCTAATTAATTCGTACGATCCATTCTAATTTATTCGAACGATCCATTCTAATTCATTCGTATGATCCATTCTAATTCATTCGTACGATCCATTCTTACACATTCGTACAATCCATTCTAATTCATTCGCACGAATGTATCCATTCTAATTCATTCGTACAATCCATTCTAATTCATTCGCACGATGCATTCTAATTCATTCGCACGATCCATTCTAATTCATTCGTACGATCCATTCTAATTCATTCGTACGATCCATTCTAATTCATTCGCATGATCCTTTCTAATTCATTCGTACGATCTATTCTAATTCATTCGCACGAATGTATCCATTCTAATTCATTTTTACGATCCTTTCTAATTCCTTCGTACTATCCATTCCAATTAATTCACACGAATGTATCCATTCTAATTCATTGGTACGATCTATTCTAATTCATACATACGATCCATTCTAATTCATTCAAACGATCCATTCTAATTCATTCGCACGAATCTATTCATTCTAATTCATTCGGACGATCCATTCTAATTCATTCGCACGATCCATTTTAATTCATTCGTACGATCCATTCTAATTCATTCGTACGATCCATTCTAATTCTTTTGCACGAATGTATCCATTCTAATTCATTCATATAATCCATTCTAATTCATTCGCACGATCCATTCTAATTCATTCGTACGATCCATTCTAATTCATTCGCACTAATTTATTCGTACGATCCATTCTAATTCATTCGTACCATCCATTCTAATTCATTCATACGATCCATTCTAATTCATTCGCACGAATGTATCCATTCTAATTCATTCGTACGATCCATTCGTACGTTCCATTCTAATTCATTCGCACAATCTATTCTAATTCATTCGTACGATCCATTCTAAATCATTCGCACGATTCATTCTAATTCATTCCTACGATCCATTCTAATTTATTCGTACAATCCATTCTTACTCATTCGTACGATCCAGTCTAATTCATTCGCATGAATGTATCCATTCTAATTCATTCGCACGATCCATTCTAATTCATTCGTACGATCCATTCTAATTCATTCATACGATCCTTTCTAATTCATTCGCACGATCCATTCTAATTCATTCGTACGTTCCATTCTAATGCATTCATACGATCCATTCTAATTCGTTCGCACGAATGTATCGATTCTAATTCATTCGTACGATCCATTCTAATTCGTTCGTTCGATGTATTCTAATTCGTTCGCACGAATGTATCCATTCTAATTCATTAGTACGATCCATTTTCATTCATGCGATCCATTCTAATTCATTCGTACGATCCATTCTAATTTATTCACACAATCTATTCTAATTCATTCGTACAATCCATTCTAATTCATTCGCACGATCCATTCTAATTCATTCGTACGATCCATTCTAATTCATTCGTACGATCCATTCTTACTCATTCGTACGATCCATTCTAATTCCTTTGCATGAATGTATCCATTCTAATTCATTAGTACAATCCATTCTAATTCATTTGCACGATCTATTCTAATTCCTTTGTACGATTCCATTCTAATTCATTCGTACGATCCATTCTAATTCATTCGCACAATCTATACTAAATCATTCGTAGGATCCATTCTAATTCATTCGCACGAATGTATCCATTCTAATTCATTTGTACAATCCATTCTAATTCATTCGCATGATCCATTCTAATTCCTTCGTACGATCCATTCTAATTCATTTGTATGACCCATTCTAATTCATTCGCACAATCTATTCTAAATCATTCGTACGATCCATTCTAATTCATTCGCACGATCCATTCTAATTCATTCGTACGATCCATTCTAATTCATTCGTATGATCCATTCTTAAACATTCAAACGATCCATTCTAATTTATTCGCACGAATGTATCCATTCTAATTCATTCATACAATCCATTCTAATTCATTCGCACGATCCATTCTAATTCATTCATACGATCCATTCTAATTCATTCATACGATCCATTCTAATTCATTCGCACGAATGTATCCATTCTAATTCATTCGTACGATCTATTCGTACGTTCCATTCTAATTCATTCGCACAATCTATTCAAATTCATTAGTACGATCCATTCTAATTCATCCGCACGATTCATTCTAATTCATTCGTACGATCCATTCTAATTTATTCGTACGATCCATTCTTACTCATTCGTACGATCCATTCTAATTCATTCGCATAAATGTATCCATTCTAATTCATTCGTATAATCCATTCTAATTCATTCGCTCGATCCATTCTAATTCATTCGTACGATCCATTCTAATTCATTCATACGATCCTTTCTAATTCATTCACACGATCCATTCTAATTCATTCGTACGATCCATTCTAATTCATTCATACGATCCATTCTAATTCATTCGCACGAATGTATCGATTCTAATTCATTCGTACGATCTATTCTAATTCCTTTGTTCGATGCATTCTAAATCATTCGCACGAATGTATCCATTCTAATTCATTCGTACGATCCATTCTAACTCATTCATACGATCCATTCTAATTCATTTGTACGATCCATTCTAATTCATTCAGACAATCTATTCTAATTCATTCGTACGATCCATTCTAATTCATTCGCACGATCCATTCTAAGTCCTTCGTACGATCCATTCTAATTCATTCGTACGATCCATTCTTACGCATTCGTATGATCCCTTCTAATTCATTCGCACGATCCATTCTAATTCATTCGTACGATCCATTCTAATTCATTCATACGATCCATTCTAATTCATTCGCACGATCCATTCTAATTCATTCACACGATTCATTCTAATTCATTCGTACGATCCATTCTAATTCATTCACACGATCTATTCTAATTTATTTGCACGATCCATTCTAATTCATTCGTACGATCCAATCTAATTCATTCGTCCGATCCATTCTAATTCATTCGTACGATCCATTCTAATTCATTCATACGATCCATTCTAATTCATTCGCAAGATCCATTCTAATTCATTCATACGATCCATTCTAATTCATTCACACAATCTATTCTAATTCATTCGCACGATCCATTCTAATTCATTCGCACGATCCATTCTAATTCCTTCGTACGATCCATTCTAATTCATTCGTACGATCCATTCTAATTCATTCGTACGATGCATTCTAATTCGTTCGCACGATCCATTCTAATTCATTCATACGATCCATTCTAATTCATTCATATGATCCATTCTAATTCATTCCTACGATCCATTCTAATTCATTCGTCCGATCCAGTCTAATTCATTCATATGATCCAGTCCGATCCATTCTAATTCATTCCTACGATCCATTTTATTTCATTCGTACGATCCATTCTAATTCATTCGTATGATTCATTCTAATTCATTCGTACGATCCAGTCTAATTCATTCGCACGATCCATACTAATTCATTCGTATGATCCATTCTAATTCATTCATACGATCCATTCTAATTCATTCGCACGAATGTATCCTTTTTAATTCGTTCATACGATCCATTCTTATTCCTTCGTACGATCCATTCTTATTCATTTGAACGAATGTATCCATTCTAATTCATTAGTATGATCCATTCTAATTCATTCATTCGATCAATTCTAGTTCATTCATACGATCCATTCTAATTCATTCGCACGAATGTATCCATTCTAATTCATTCATACGATACATTCTAATTCATTCGCACAATCTATTTTAATTTATTCGTACGATCTATTCTAATTCATTCGCACGATCAATTCTAAGTTATTCGTATGATCCATTCTAATTCATTCGTACGATCCATTCTTACTCATTCGTACGATCCATTCTAATTCATTCGCATGAATATATCCATTCAAATTCATTCGTACAATCCATTCTAATTCATTCGCACGATCCATTCTAATTCATCCGTATGATCCATTGCAATTCATTCGTACGATCCATTCTAATTCTTTTGCACGATCCATTCTAATTCATTCGTATGATCCATTCTAATTCATTCGTACGAACCATTCTAATTCATTCATACGATCCATTCTAATTCATTCGCACGAATGTATCCATTCTAATTCATTCGTACGATCCATTCTAATTCCTTCGTACAATCTATTCTAATTCATTCGAATGAATGTATCCATTCTAATTCATTCGTACGATACTTTCTAATTCATTCATACGATCCATTCTAATTCATTTGCACGAATGTATCCATTCTAATTCATTCGTATGATCCATTCTAATTTATTCGCACAATCTATTCTAATTGATTCGTACGATCCATTCTAATTCATTCGTATAATCCATTCTAATTCATTCGTACGATTCATTCTAATTCATTCGTACAATCCATTCTTACTCATTCGTACGATTCATTCTAATTTACTCGCACGAATGTATCCATTCTAATTCATTCGTACAATCCATTCTAATACATTCGCACGATCCATTCTAATTTATTCGTACGATCCATTTTAATTCATTCATACGATCCATTCTAATTCATTTGCTTGAATGTTTCTATTCTAATTCATTCGTATGATCCATTCTAATTCCTTCGTACGATCCATTATAATTCATTCGCACGAATGTATCCATTCTAATTCATTCGTACGATCCATTCTAATTCATTCGTATGATCCATTCTTAAACATTCATACGATCCATTCTAATTCATTCGCACGAATGTATCCATTCTAATTCATTCGTACAATCCATTCTAATTCATTCGCACGATCCATTCTAATTCATTCGTACGATCCATTCTAATTCATTCGTATGATCCATTCTAATTCATTCATACGATCCATTCTAATTCATTTGCACGAATGTATCCATTCTAATTCATTCGTACGATCCATTCATATGTTCCATTCTAATTCATTGGCACAATCTATTCAAATTCAGTCGTACGATCCATTCTAATTCATTCGCACGATTCATTCTAATTCATTCGTACGATCCATTCTAATTTATTAGTACGATCCATTCTTACTCATTCGTACGATCCATTCTAATTCATTCGCATGAATGTATCCATTCTAATTCATTCACACGATCCATTCTAATTCATTCGCACGATCCATTCTAATTTATTCGCACGATCCATTCTAATTCATTCGCACGATCCATTCTAATTCATTCGTACGATCTATTCGAATTCATTCGCACGATCCATTCTAATTCATTCGTACGATCCATTCTAATTCATTCGCACGAATCTATCCTTTCTAATTCATTAGTACAATCCATTCTAATTCATTCGCACGATCCATTCTAATTCCTTCGTACGATCCAATCTAATTCATTCGTACGATCCATTCTAATTCATTCATACAATCCATTCTAATTCATTGGCATGATCCATTCTAATTCATTCATACGATCCATTCTAATTCATTCCTACGATCCATTTTAATTCATTCGTACGATCCATTCTAATTCATTCACATAATCTATTCTAATTCATTCACACAATCTATTTTAATTCATTTGTACGATCCATTCTAATTCATTCGCACGATCCATTCTAATTAATTCGTACGATCTATTCTAATTCATTCGTACGATCCATTCTTACTTATTCGTACGATCCTTTCTAATTCATTCGCACGAATGTATCCATTCTAATTCATTAGTACAATCCATTCTAATTCATTCGCACGATCCAATCTAATTCATTCGTATGATCCATTCTAATTCATTCGTACGATCCATTCTAATTTATTCGCACAATCTATTCTAAATCATTCGTTCGATCCATTCTAATTCATTCACACTAATGTATCCATTCTAATTCATTTGTACAATCCATTCTAATTCATTCGCACGATCCATTCTAATTCCTTCGCACGATCCATTCTAATTCATTCGTACGACCCATTCTAATTCATTCGCACAATCTATTCTAAATCATTCGTACGATCCATTCTAATTCATTCGCACGATCCTTTCTAATTCATCGTACGATCCATTCTAAGTCATTCGTATGATCCATTCTAATTCATTCATACGATCCATTCTAATTCATTCGCATGAATGTATCCATTCTAATTCATTCGTACAATGCATTCTAATTCATTCACACGATCTATTCTAATTCATTCATACGATCCATTCTAATTCATTCGTACGATCCATTCTAATTCATTCATACGATCCATTCTAATTTATTCACACGAATGTATCCATTCTAATTCATTCGTACGATCCATTCGTACGTTCCATTCTAATTCATTTGCACAATCTATTCTAATTCATTCGGACGATCAATTCTAATTCATTCGCACGATTCATTCTAATTCATTCGTACGATCCATTCTAATTTATTCGTACGATCCATTCTTACTCATTCGTACGATCCATTCTAATTCATGCGCATGAATATATCCATTCTAATTCATTCGTACGATCCATTCTAATTCATTCGTACGATCCATTCTAATTCATTCGTACAATCCATTCTTACTCATTAGTACAATCCATTCTAATTCATTCGCACGAATGTATTCATTCTAATTCATTAGTACAATCCATTCTAATTCATTCACACGATCCATTCTAATTCATTCGTACGATCTATTCAAATTCATTCATATGATCCATTCTAATTCATTCGCACGATCCATTCTAATTCTTTCCTACGATCCATTCTAATTCATTCACACGTTCCGTTATAATTCATTTGTACGATCCATTCTAATTCATTCACACAATCTATTCTAATTCATTCGCACGATCCATTCTAATTCATTCGTACGATCCATTCTTACTTTTTCGTACGATCCATTCTATTTTATTCACAAGAATGTATCCATTCTAATTTATTAGTACAATCCATTCTAATTCATTCGCACGATCCATTCTAATTCCTTCGTACGATCCATTCTAATTCATTCGTGCGATCCATTCTAATTCATTTATACGATCCATTCTAATTCATTCGCATGATCCATTCTAATTCATTCATACGATCCATTCTAATTCATTCATATGATCCATTCTAATTGATTCCTACGATCCATTCTAATTCATTCATACGATCCATTCTAATTCATTCACATAATCTATTCTAATTCATTCACATAATCTATTCTAATTCATTCGTACGATCCATTCTAATTCATTCGCACGATCCATTCTAATTCATTCGTACGATCCATTCTTACTTATTCGTACGATCCATTCTAATTCATTCGCACGAATGTATCCATTCTAATTCATTAGTACAATCCATTCTAATTCATTCGCACGATCCATTCTAATTCCTTCGTACGATCCATTCTAATTCATTCGTACGATCCATTCTAATTCATTCATACAATCCAGTCTAATTCATTGGCACGATCCATTCTAATTCATTCATACGATCCATTCTAATTCATTCATATGATCCATTCTAATTCATTTCTACGATCCATTTTAATTCATTCGTACGATCCATTCTAATTCATTCACACAATCTATTCTAATTCATTCACACAATCTATTTTAATTTATTTGTACGATCCAATCTAATTCATTCGCACGATCCATTCTAATTAATTCGTACGATCTATCTAATTCATTCGTACGATCCATTCTTACTTATTCGTACGATCCTTTCTAATTCATTCGCACGAATGTATCCATTCTAATTCATTAGTACAATCCATTCTAATTCATTCGCACGATCCATTCTAATTCATTCGTATGATCCATTCTAATTCATTCGTACGATCCATTCTAATTCATTCGCACAATCTATTCTAAATCATTCGTACGATCCATTCTAATTCATTCGCACGAATGTATCCATTCTAATTCATTTGTACAATCCATTCTAATTCATTCGCACGATCCATTCTAATTCCTTCGCACGATCCATTCTAATTCATTCGTACGACCCATTCTAATTCATTCGCACAATCTATTCTAAATCATTCGTACGATCCATTCTAATTCATTCGCACGATCCTTTCTAATTCATCGTACGATCCATTCTAAGTCATTCGTATGATCCATTCTAATTCATTCATACGATCCATTCTAATTCATTCGCATGAATGTATCCATTCTAATTCATTCGTACAATGCATTCTAATTTATTCACACGATCTATTCTAATTCATTCATACGATCCATTCTAATTCATTCGTGCGATCCATTCTAATTCATTCATACGGTCCATTCTAATTTATTCACACGAATGTATCCATTCTAATTCATTCGTAGGATCCATTCGTACGTTCCATTCTAATTCATTTGCACAATCTATTCTAATTGATTCGGACGATCAATTCTAATTCATTCGCACGATTCATTCTAATTCATTCGTACGATCCATTCTAATTTATTCGTACGATCCATTCTTACTCATTCGTACGATCCATTCTAATTCATGCGCATGAATATATCCATTCTAATTCATTCGTACAATCCATTCTAATTCATTCGCACGATCCATTCTAATTCATTCGTACGATCCATTCTAATTCATTCATACGATCCATTCTAATTCATTCATTTAATCCATTCTAATTCATTCATACGATCCACTCTAATTCATTCGCACGAATATATCGATTCTAATTCATTCGTACGATCCATTCTAATTCCTTCGTTCGATGCATTCTAATTTGTTCACACGAATGTATCCATTCTAATTCATTCGTACGATCCATTCTAATTCATTCATACGATCCATTCTAATTCATTCGTACGATCCATTCAAATTCAGTCACACAATCTATTCTAATTCATTCGTACGATCGATTCTAATTCATTCGCACGATCCATTCTAATTCATTCGTACGATCCATTCTAATTCATTCGTACAATCCATTCTTACTCATTCGTACGATCCATTCTAATTCATTCGCACGAATGTATTCATTCTAATTCATTAGTACAATCCATTCTAATTCATTTACACGATCCATTCTAATTCATTCGTACGCTCTATTCAAATTCATTCATATGATCCATTCTAATTCATTCGCACGATCCATTCTAATTCTTTCCTACGATCCATTCTAATTCATTCACACCATCCGTTATAATTCATTCGTACGATCCATTCTAATTCATTCACACAATCTATTCTAATTCATTCGCACGATCCATTCTAATTCATTTGTACGATCCATTCTTACTTTTTCGTACGATCCATTCTATTTTATTCACAAGAATGTATCCATTCTAATTTATTAGTACAATCCATTCTAATTCATTCGCACGATCCATTCTAATTCCTTCGTACGATCCATTCTAATTCATTCGTGCGATCCATTCTAATTCATTTATACGATCCATTCTAATTCATTCGCATGATCCATTCTAATTCATTCATACGATCCATTCTAATTCATTCATATGATCCATTCTAATTGATTCCTACGATCCATTCTAATTCATTCATACGGTCCATTCTAATTCATTCACATAATCTATTCTAATTCATTCACATAATCTATTCTAATTCATTCGTACGATCCATTCTAATTCATTCGCACGATCCATTCTAATTCATTCGTACGATCCATTCTAATTCATTCGTACGATCCATTTTTACTCATTCGTACGATCCATTCTAATTCATTCGCACGAATGTATCCATCCTAATTTATTAGTACAATCAATTCTAATTCATTCGCATGATCCATTCTAATTTCTTCGTACGATCCATTCTAATTCATTCGTACGATCCATTCTAATTCATTCGCACGATCCATTCTAATTCATTCACACGAATGTATCCAGTCCAATTCATTCGTATGATTCATTCTAATTCATTCAAACGATCCATTCTAATTCATTCATACGATCCATTCTAATTCATTTGCACGAATGTATCCATTCTAATTCATTCGTACGATCCATTCTAATTCATTCGCACAATCTATTCTAATTGATTCGTACGATCCATTCTAATTCATTTGCACGATCCATTCTAATTCATTCGTACGATCCATTCTAATTCATTCAATTAATCCATTCTAATTCATTCATACGATCCATTCTAATTCATTTACATGAATGTATCTATTCTAATTCATTCGTACGATCCATTCTAATTCCTTCGTATGATCCATTCTAATTCATTCGCACGAATGTATCCATTCTAATTCATTCGTACGATCCATTCCAATTAATTCATACGTTCCAGTCTAATTCATTTGCACGAATATATCCATTCTAATTCATTCGTACGATCCATTCGAATTCATTCGCACAATCTATTCTAATTCATTCGTACGATCCATTCTAATTTATTCGTACGATCCATTCTAATTCATTCGCACGATCCATTCTTGCTCATTCATATGATCCATTCTAATTCACTCACACGAATGTATCCATTTTAATTCATTCGTACGATCAATTCTAATTCATTCGTACAATCCATTCTAATTCATTCGTACGATCTATTCTAATTCATCCGCACGAATGTATCCATTCTAATTCATTCGTATGATCCAAGCTAATTCCTTCGTACGATCCATTCTAATTCATTCGCACGAATGTATCCATTCTAATTCATTCGTACGATCCATTCTAATTCATTCATGCGATCAATTATAATTCATTCGCACGAATGTATCCATTCTAATTCATTCATACAATCCATTCTAATTCATTCGCACGATCTATTCTAATTCATTCGTACGATCCATTCTAATTCATTTGTATGATCCATTCTAATTCATTCGTACGATCCATTCTAATTCATTCGTACGATCCATTCTTACACATTCGTACGATCCATTCTAATTCATTCGCACGAATGTATCAATTCTAATTTATTCTTACAACCCATACTAATTGATTCATACGATCCATTCGAATTCATTCACATGATCCATTCTAATTCATTTATACGATCCATTCTAATTCATTCGTATGATCCATTCTAATTCATTCACACAATCTATTCTAATTCATTCGTACGATCCATTCTAATTCATTCGCTCGATCCATTCTAATTCATTCATTCGATCCATTCTAATTCAATCGTACGATCCATTCTTACTCATTCATACGATCCATTCTAATTCATTCGCACGAATGTATCCATTCTAATTCATCAGTACAATCTATTCTAATTCATTCGCATGATCCATTCTAATTCATTCGTACGATCCATTCTAATTCATTATCACGATCCATTCTAATTTATCTGCACGATCCATTCTAATTCATTCGTATGATCCATTCTAATTCCTTCATACGATCCATTCTAATTCATTCGCACGAATGTATCCATTCTAATTCATTCGTACGAACCATTCTGATTCCTTCGTACGAACCATTCTAATTCATTCGAACGATCCATTCTAATTCATTCAAATGATCCATTCTAATTCATTCACATGAATTATCCATTCTAATTCATTCGTATGATCCATTCTAATTCATTAGCGTAATCTATTGTAATTGATTCGTACGATCCATTTTAATTCATTCGTACGATCTATTCTAATTCATTCGTACGATCCATTCTAATTCATTCAAACAATCCATTCTAATTCATTCATACGATCTATTCTAATTCATTCGCACGATTGTATCTATTCTAATTCATTCGTACGATCCATTGTAATTCCTTCGTACGATCCATTCTAATTCATTCGCACGAATGTATCCATTCTAATTCATTCGTACAATCCATTCTAATTCATTCATACGTTCCATTCTAATTCCTTTGCATGAATATATCCATTCTAATTCATTCGTACGATCCATTCTCATTCATTCGCATAATCGATTCAAGTTTATTCGTACGATCCATTCTAATTCATTCGTACGATCCATTCTCATTCATTCGTACGATCCATTGTTACTCATTCGTGTGATCCATTCTAATTCACTCGCACGAATGTTTCTATTCTAATTCATTTGTACAATCCATTCTAATTCGTTCGCAAGATCCGTTCTAAGTCATTTGTACGATCCATTCTAATTCATTCGCACGATCCATTCAAATTCATTCGTACGATCCATTCTAATTCATTCGTACGATCTATTCTAATTCATCCGCACGAATGTATCCATTCTAATTCATTCGTACGATCCAATCTAATTCCTTCGTACGATCCATTCTAATTCGTTCGCACGAATGTATCCATTCTAATTCATTCGTACGATCCATTATAATTCATTCACACGATCCATTCTAATTCATTCATGCTATCCATTCTAATTCATTCGCACGAATGTATCTATTCTAATTCATTAGTACGATCCATTCTAATTCATTCGCACAATCTATTCTAATTAATTCGTATGATCCATTCTAATTTATTCGAACGATCCATTCTAATTCATTCGTATGATCCATTCTAATTCATTCGTACGATCCATTCTTACACATTCGTACGATCCATTCTAATTCATTCGCACGAATGTATCCATTCTAATTCATTCGTACAATCCATTCTAATTCATTCGCACGATCCATTCTAATTCATTCGTACGATCCATTCTAATTCATTCGTACGATCCATTCTAATTCATTCGCATGATTCTTTCTAATTCATTCGTACGATCTATTCTAATTCATTCGCAAGAATGTATCCATTCTAATTCATTCATACGATCCTTTCTAATTCCTTCGTACTATCCATTCTAATTAATTCACACGAATGTATCCATTCTAATTCATTCGTACGATCTATTCTAATTCATACATATGATCCATTCTAATTCATTCAAATGATCCATTCTAATTCATTCGCACGAATCTATTCATTCTAATTCATTCGTATGATCCATTCTAATTCATTCGCACAATCTATTCTAATTCATTCGTACGATCCATTCTAATTCATTCGCACGATCCATTCTAATTCATTCGTACGATCCATTCTAATTCATTCGTACGATCCATTCTAATTCATTTGCACGAATGTATCCATTCTAATTCATTCATATAATCCATTCTAATTCATTCGCACGATCCATTCTAATTCATTCCTACGATCCATTCTAATTCATTCGTACGATCCATTCTAATTCATTCGCATGATCCATTCTAATTCAATAGTACGATCCATTCTAATTCATTCGTACGATCCATTCTAATTCATTCGCACGAATGTATCCATTCTAATTCATTCGTACGATCCATTTTAATTCCTTCGTACGATCCATTCTAATTCATTCGCACGAATGTATCCATTCTAATTCATTCGTACAATCCATTCTAATTCATTCATACGATCCATTCTAATTCATTCATACGATCCATTCTAATTCATTCGCACGAATGTATCCATTGTAATTCATTCGTACGATCCTTTCTAATTCATTCACACAATCTATTCTAATTCATTCGTACGATCCATTCTAATTCATTCGCACGGTCCATCATAATTCATTCGTACGATTAATTCTAATTCATTCGTACGATCCATTCTAATTCATTCGCACAATTTATTCTAATTCATTCGCACGATCCATTCTAATTCATTCGTACGATCCATTCTAATTCATTCACATGAATGTATCCATTCTAATTCATTCATTCAATCCATTCTAATTCATTCGCACGATCCATTCTAATTCATTCGTACGATCCATTCTGATTCATTCGTACGATCCATTCTGATTCATTCGTATGATCCATTCTAATTCATTCATACAAATGTATCTATTCTAATTCATTCATACGATCCATTCTAATTCCTTCGTATGATCCATTCTTTTTCATTCGCACGAATGTATCCATTCTAATTCATTCGTATGATCCATTCTGATTCATTCATTCGATCCATTGTAATTTATTCATACGATCCATTCTAATTCATTCGCACGAATGGATCCATTCAAATTCATTCGTACAATCCATTCTAATTCATTCGCACGATCCATTCTAATTCATCCGTATGATCCATTCTAATTAATCTACATGATCCATTCTAATTCATTCGTACGATCTATTCTAATTCATTCGCACGATCAATTCTAATTCATTCGTCCGATCCATTCAAATTTATTCATACGATCCATTCTAATTCATTCATACGAATGTATCCATTCTAATTCATTCATACGATCCATTCTAATTTATTCGTACAATCCATTCTTACTCATTCGTACGATCCATTCTAATTCACTCGCATGAATATATCCATTCCAATTCATTCATACAATCCATTCTAGTACATTCACACGATCCATTCTAATTCATTCGCATGAATTTATCCATTCTAATTCATTCGCGCGATCTATTCTAATTCATTCGAACGATCCATTCTAATTCATTCGCACGAATGTATACATTCTAATTCATTCGTACGATCCATTCTAATTCATTCGCACGATCCATTCTAATTCATTCGTACGATCCATTCTAATTCATTCATTCAATCTATTCTAATGCTTTCATACGATCTATTCTAATTCATTCGCACGAATGTATCCATTCAAATTCATTCTTACGATCCATTCTAATTCCTTCGTACGATCCATTCCAATTTATTCGCACGAATGTATCCATTCTAATTCAATCGTACGATCCATTCTAATTCATTCATATGTTCCAATCTAATTCATTTGTACGAATGTATCCATTCTAATTCATTCGTACGATCCATTCGAATTCATTCGCACAATCTCTCTAATTCATTAGTACGATCCATTCTAATTCATTCGTATAATCCATTCTAATTCATTCGTACGATCCATTTTAATTTATTCTACGATCCATTCTTACCCATACGTACGATCTATTCTGATTCACTCGCACGAATGTATCAATTCTAATTCATTCGTACAATCCATTCTAATTCATTATAACGATCCATTCTAATTCATTCGTACGATCCTTTCTAATTCATTCGCACGATCCATTCTAATTCATTCGTACGATCCATTCTAATTCATTCGTACGATCTATTCTAATTCATTCGCAGGAATGTATCCATTCTAATTCATTCGTACGATCCAATCTAATTCTTCGTACGATCCATTGTAATTCACTCGCACGAATGTATCCATTCAAATTCATTGGTACAATCCATTCTAATTTATCCGCACGATCCATTATAATTCATCCGTATGATCCATCCTAATTAATCCATATGATCCATTCTAATTCATTCGTACGATCCATTCTAATTCATTCGCACGACCAATTCTAATTCATTCGTACGATCCATTCAAATTCATTCATACGATCCATTCTAATTCATTCATACGAATGTATCCATTCTAATTCATTCGCACGATCCATTCTAATTCTTTCGTACGATCTATTCTAATTCATTCGTACGAATGTATCCATTATAATTCATTCGTACGATCCATTCTACTTCATTCATACGATCCATTCTAATTTATTTGCACGAATGTATCCATTCTAATACATTCGTATGATCCATTCTAATTCATTCGCACAATCTATTCTAATTCATTCGTATGATCCATTCTAATTCATTAATATAATCCATTCTAATTCATTCGTACGATCCATTCTAATTCATTCGTACGATCCATTGTTACTCATTCATACGATCCATTCTAATTCACTCGCATGAATGTATCCATTCTAATTTATTCATACCATTCTAGTACATTCGCACGATCCATTCTAATTCATTCGCACGAATTTATCCATTCTAATTCATTCGTACAATCCATTCTAATTCATTCGCACGATCTATTTTAATTCATTCGTACGATCCAATCTAATTCATTTGTACGATCCATTCTAATTCGTTCGTACGATCCATTCTAATTCATTCGTACGATCCATTCTAATTCATTCGCACGAATGTATCAATTCTAATTCATTCGTATAACCCATTCTAATTGATTCATACGATCCATTCGAATTCATTCATACGATCCATTCTAATTCATTTATACGATCCATTCTAATTCATTCATATGATCCATTCTAATTCATTCACACAATCTATTCTAATTCATTCATACGATCCATTCTAATTCATTCGCACAATCCATTTTAATTCATTCGTACGATCCATTCTAATTCATACGTACGATCCATTCTTACTCATTCATACGATCCATTCTAATTCATTTGCACGAATGTATCCATTCTAATTCATTAGTACAATCCATTCTAATTCATATGTACGATCCATTCTAATTCATTAGCACGATCCATTCTAATTCATCTGCACGATCCATTCTAATTAATTCGTATGATCCATTCTAATTCCTTCATACGATCCATTCTAATTCATTTGCACGAATGTATCCATTCTAATTCATTCGTACGAACTATTCTGATTCCTTTGTACGAACCATTCTAATTCATTCGAACGATCCATTCTAATTCATTCAAATGATCCATTCTAATTCATTCACACGAATTATCCATTCTAATTCATTCGTACGATCCATTCTAATTCATTAGCATAATCTATTCTAATTCATTCGTACGATCCATTCTAATTCATTTGCACGATCCATTCTAATTCATTCGTACGATCCATTCTAATTCATTCAAACAATCCATTCTAATTCATTCATACGATCCATTCTAATTCATTCGCACGAATGTCTCTATTCTAATTCATTCGTACGATCCATTCTAATTCCTTCGTACGATCCATTCTAATTCATTCGCACGAATGTATCCATTCTAATTCATTCATACAATCCATTCTAATTCATTCATACGTTCCATTCTAATTCCTTTGCATGAATATATCCATTCTAATTCATTCGTACGATCCATTCGAATTTATTCGCACAATCTATTCTAATTTATTCGTACGATCCATTCTAATTCATTCGTACAATCCTTTCTAATTCATTTGTACGATCCATTCTCATTCATTCGTACAATCCATTGTTACTCATTCGTATAATCCATTCTAATTCACTCGCACAAATGTATCTATTCTAATTCATTCGTACAATCCATTCTAATTCATTCGCACGATATGTTCTAAGTAATTTGTACGATCCATTCTAATTCATTCGCACGATCCATTCTAATTCGTTCGTACGATCCATTCTAATTCATTCGTACGATCTATTCTAATTCATTCGCACGAATGTATCCATTCTAATTCATTCGTACGATCCGATCTAATTCCTTCGTACAATCCATTCTAATTCATTCGTACGAATGTATCCATTCTAGTTCATTCGTACGATCCATTATAATTCATTCACACGATCCATTCTAATTCATTCAAGCTATCCATTCTAATTCATTCGCACGAATATACATATTCTAATTCATTCGTATGATCCATTCTAATTCATTCACACAATCTATTCTACTTAATTCGTACGATCCATTCTAATTTATTCGCACGATCCATTCTAATTCATTCGTACGATCCATTCTAATTCATTCGTACGATCCATTCTTACACATTCGTACGATACATTCTAATTCATTCGCACGAATGTATCCATTCTAATTCATTCGTACAATCCATTCTAATTCATTCGCACGATCCGTTCTAATTCATTAATTCGATCCATTCTAATTCATTCGTACGATCCATTCTAATTCATTCGCATGATCCATTCTAATTCATTCGTAGGATCTATTCAAATTCATTCGCACGAATGTATCCATTCTAATTCATTCATACGATCCATTCTAATTCCTTCGTACTATCTATTCTAATTAATTCGCACGAATGTATCCATTCTAATTCATTCGTACGATCTATTCTAATTTATTCATACGATCCATTCTAATTCATTCATACGATACATTCTAATTCATTCGCATGAATCTATCCATTCTAATTCATTCGCAAAATCTATTCTAATTCATTCGTATGATCTGTTCTAATTCATTCGCACGATCCATTCTAATTCACTCGTACGATCCATTCTAATTCATTCATACGATCCATTCTTACTCATTCGTACAATCCATTCTAATTCATTTGCACGAATGTATCCATTCTAATTCATTCGTATAATCCATTCTAATTCATTCGCACGATCCATTCTAATTCATTCGTACAATCCATTCTAATTCATTCGCATGATCCATTCTAATTCATTCATACGATACATTCTAATTCATTCATACGATCCATTCTAATTCATTCGCACGAATGTATCCATTCTAATTCATTCGTACGATCCATTCTAATTCCTTCGTACGATCCATTCTAATTCATTCGCACGAATGTATCCATTCGAATTCATTCGTACGATCCATTCTAATTCATTCATACGATCCATTCTAATTCATTCGCACGAATGTATCCATTGTAATTAATTCGTATGATCCATTCTAATTCATTCACACAATCTATTCTAATTCATTTATACGATCCATTCTAATTCATTCGCACGGTCCATTCTAATTCATTCGTACGATTAATTCTAATTCATTCGTATGATCCATTCTAATTCATTCGCACAATCTATTCTAATTCATTTGCACGATCCATTCTAATTCATTCGTACGATCCATTCTAATTCATTCACATGAATGTATCCATTATAATTCATTTGTACAATCCATTCTAATTCATTCGCACGATCCATTCTAATTCATTCGTACGATCCATTCTAATTCATTCGTACGAAAAATTCTGATTCATTCGTATGATCCATTCTAATTCAATCATACTAATGTATCCATTTTAATTCATTCATACGATCCATTCTTATTCCTTCGTACGATCCATTCTTATTCATTCGCACGAATGTATCCATTCTAATTCATTCGTATGATCCATTCTAATTCATTCATTCAATCTATTCTAATTCATTCATACGATCCATTCTAATTCATTCGCACGGATGTATCCTTTCAAATTCATTCGTACAATCCATTCTAATTCATTCGCACGATCCATTCTAATTCATCCGTACGATCCGTTCTAATTAATCTTTATGATCCATTCTAATTCCTTCGTATGATCTATTCTAATTCATTCGCACGAATGTATCCACTATAATTCATTCGTACGATCAATTCTACTTTATTCATACGAACCATTCTAATTAATTTGCACGAATGTATCCATTCTAATTCATTCGTACGATCCATTCTAATTCATTCGCACAATCTATTCTAATTCATTCGTACGATCCATTCTAATTCATTAATATAATCCATTCTAATTCATTCATACGATCCATTCTAATTCATTCGTACGATCTATTCTTACTCATTCGTACGATCCATTCTAATTCACTCGCATGAATGTATCCATTCTAATTCATTCATACAATCCATTCTAGTACATTCGCACGAATTTATCCATTCTAATTCATTCGTACGATCAATTCTAATTCATTCAAACGATCCATTCTAATTCATTCATACGATCCATTCTAATTCATTCACACGAATATATACATTCTAATTCATTCGTACGATCCATTCTATTTCATTCGCACAATCTATTCTAATTTATTCGTACGATCCATTCTAATTCATTTGCACGATCCATTCTAATTCATTCCTACGATCCATTCTAATTCATTCATTAAATCTATTCTAATGCTTTCATACGATCCATTCTAATTCATTCGCACGAATGTATCCATTCAAATTCATTCTTACGATCCATTTGAATCCCTTCGTACGATCCATTCTAATTCATTCGCACGAATGTATCCATTCTAATTCATTCGTACGATCCATTCTAATTCGTTCATACGTTCCATTCTAATTCATTTGCACGAATGTATCCATTCTAATTCATTCGTACGATCCATTCTAATTCATTCGCACAATCTCTTCAAATTCATTCGTATGATCCATTCTAATTCATTCGTACAATCCATTCTAATTCATTCGTACGATCCATTCTAATTTATTCTACGATCCATTCTTACCCATACGTACGATGTATTCTGATTCACTCGAACGAATGTATCCATTCTAATTCATTCGTACAATCCATTCTAATTCATTATAATGATCCATTATAATTCATTCGTACGATCCTTTCAAATTCATTCGGACGATCCATTCTAATTCATTCGTACGATCCATTCTAATTTATTCGTACGATCTATTCTAATTCATTCGCACGAATGTATCCATTCTAATTCATTCGTATCCAATCTAATTCCTTCGTACGATCCATTCTAATTCATTCACACAAATGTATCCATTCTAATTCATTCGTACGATCCATTCAAATTCATTCATACGATCCATTCTAATTCATTCATGCGATCCATTCTAATTCATTCGCACGAATGTTTGCATTCTAATTTATTCGTACGATCCAATCTAATTCATTCGCACAATCTATTCTAATTCATTCGTACAATCCATTCTAATTCATTCGCACGATCCATTCTAATTCATTCACACGATCCATTCTTACACATTCGTATGATCCATTCTAATTCATTCGCATGAATGTATCCATTCTAATTCATTCGTACATTCCATTCTAATTCATTCGCACGATCCATTCTAATTCATTAATAAGATCCATTCTAATTCATTCATACGATCCATTCTAATTTATTTTCACGATCCATTCTAATTCATTCGTATGATCCATTCTAATTAATTTGCACGAATGTATCCATTCTAATTCATTCGTACGATCCATTCTAATTCCTTCGTACTATCCATTCTAATTCATTCGCACGAATGTATCCATTCTAATTCATTCGTACGATCTATTCTAATTCATTCATACGATCGATTCTAATTCATTCTTACGATCCATTCTAATTCATTCGCATGAATCTATCCATTCTAATTCATTCGTATGATCCATTCTAATTCATTCGCACACTCTATTCTAATTCATTTGTATAATCCATTCTAATTCATTCGTACGATCCATTCATACTCATATGTACGATCCATTCTAATTCATTCGCACGAATGTATCCATTTTAATTCATTCGTACAATCCATTCTAATTAATTCGCACGATCCATTCTAATTCATTTATACGATCCATTCAAATTCATTCGCATGAATGAATCCATTCTAATTCATTCCTACTATCCATTCTAATTCCTTCATACGATCCATTCTAATTCATTCGCACGAATATATCCATTCTAATTCATTCATAAGATCCATTCGAATTAGTTCATTCGATCCATTCTAATTCATTCGCACGAATGTATCCATTCTAATTCATTTGTACGATCCATTCTAATTCATTCACACAATCTATTCTAATTCATTCGTACGATCCATTCTAATTCACTCGCACAATCCATTATAATTCATTCGTATGATCCATTCTAATTCATTCATACGAATGTATCCATTCTAATTCATTCATACAATCCATACTAATTTCTTCGTACGATCCATTCTTATTCATTCGCACGAATGTAACCATTCTAATTGATTCGTACGATCCATTCTAATTCATTCATTCAATCCATTCTAATTCATTCATATGATCCATTCTAATTCATTCGCACGAATTTATCCATTCTAATTCATTCATACGACCCATTCTAATTCATTCGCACAAACTATTTTAATTTATTCGTATGATCCATTCTAATTCTTTTGCATGATCCATTCTAATTCATTCATACAATCCATTCTAATTCATTCGTACGATCCATTCTTACTCATTCGTACTATCCATTCTAATTCATTCGCACGAATGTATCCATTCAGCTTCATTCGTATAATACATTCTAATTCATTCACACGATCCATTCTAATTCATTCGTACGATCCATTCTAATTCATTCATATGATCCATTCTAGTTCATTCACACGATCCATTCTAATTCATTCACACGATCCATTCTAATTCATTCATACGATCCATTCTAATTCATTCGCACGAATGTTTCCATTCTAATTCATTTGTACGATCCATTCTAATTCCTTCGTACGATCCATTGTAATTCATTCGCACGAATGTATCCATTCTAATTCATTCGTACGATCCATTCTAATTCATTCGCACAATCTATTCTAATTCATTCGTACGATCCATCCTAATTCATTCGCACGATCCATTCTAATTCATTCGTACGATCCATTCTAATTCATTCAATCAATCCATTCTAATTCTTTCATACGATCCATTCTAATTCATTCGCACGAATGTATCCATTCAAATTCATTCGTACGATCCATTCTAATTCATTCGCACGAATATATCCATTCTAATTCATTCGTACGATCCATTCTAATTCATTCATACGTTCCATTCTAATTTATTTGCACGAATGTATCCATTGTAATTCATTCGTACGATCCATTCGAATTCATTCGCACAATCTATTCGAATTCATTCGTACGATCCATTCTAATTCATTCGTACAATCCATTCTAATTCATTCGTATGATCCATTCTAATTCTTTCGCACGAATGCATCCATTCGAATTCATTTGTACGATCCATTCTAATTCCTTCGTACGATCTATTCTAATTCATTCGCACGAATTTATCCATTATAATTCATTCGTACGATCCATTCTAATTCATTCATACAATATATTCTAATTAATTTGCATGAATGTATACATTCTAATTCTTTCGTACGATCCATTCTAATTCATTCGCACAATCTATTCTAATTCATTCGTACAATCCATTCTAATTCATTCATACAATCCATTCTAATACATTCACACGATCCATTCTATTTCATTCGTATGATCCATTCTAATTCATTCGTACGATCGATTCTAATTAATTCGCACGATCCATTCTAAGTCATTTGTACGATCCATTCTAATTCATTCATACGATCCATTCTAATTCATTTGCACGAATGTATCCATTCTAATTCTTTCGTACGATCCATTCTATTTCCTTCCTACGATCTATTGTTATTAATTCATACGAATGTATCCATTCTAATTCATTCGTACGATCCATTCTAATTCATTCATATAATCTATTCTAATTCATTCATACGATCCATTCTAATTCATTGGCACGAATGTATCCATTCTAATTCGTTCGTACGATCCATTCTAATTCATTCGGACAATTTATTCTAATTCATTCGAACGATCTATTCTAATTCATTCGCACGATCCATTCTAATTCATTCGTACGATCCATTCTAATTCATTCGTACGATTCGTTCTTACACATTCGTACGATCCATTCTAATTCATTCGTACGAATGTATCTATTCAAATTCATTAGTATAATCCATTCTAATTCATTCGCACGATCCATTCTAATTCATTCGTACGATCCATTCTAATTCATTCGTATGATCCATTCTAGTTCATTCACACGATCCATTCTAATTCATTCACACGATCCATTCTAATTCATTCATACGATCCATTCTAATTCATTCGCACGAATGTTTCCATTCTAATTCATTTGTACGATCCATTCTAATTCCTTCGTACGATCCATTGTAATTCATTCGCACGAATGTATCCATTCTAATTCATTCGTACGATCCATTCTAATTCATTCGCACAATCTATTCTAATTCATTCGTACGATCCATCCTAATTCATTCGCACGATCCATTCTAATTCATTCGTACGATCCATTCTAATTCATTCAATCAATCCATTCTAATTCTTTCATACGATCCATTCTAATTCATTCGCACGAATGTATCCATTCAAATTCATTCGTACGATCCATTCTAATTCATTCGCACGAATATATCCATTCTAATTCATTCGTACGATCCATTCTAATTCATTCATACGTTCCATTCTAATTTATTTGCACGAATGTATCCATTGTAATTCATTCGTACGATCCATTCGAATTCATTCGCACAATCTATTCGAATTCATTCGTACGATCCATTCTAATTCATTCGTACAATCCATTCTAATTCATTCGTATGATCCATTCTAATTCATTCGTATCATCCATTCTTACCCATACGTACGATCCATTCTAATTCACTCACACGAATGTATCCATTCTAATTCATTCGTACAATCCATTCTAATTCTTTATAACGATCTATTCTAATTCATTCGTACGATCCATTCTAATTTATTCACACGATCCATTCTAATTCATTCGTACCATCTATTCTAATTCATTCGCACGAATGTATCCATTCTAATTCATTCGTACGATCCAATCTAATTCCATCGTACGATCTATTCTAATTCATTCGCACAATCTATTCTAATTCATTCGTACGAACCATTCTAATTCATTCGTACGATCCATTCTAATTCATTCGTACGATCCATTCTTACACATTCGTACGATCCATTCTAATTCAATCGCACGAATGTATCCATTCTAATTCATTCGTATAATCCATTCTAATTAATTTGCACGATCCATTCTAACTCATTCGTACGATCCATTTTAATTCATTCGTACGATCCTTTCTAATTTATTTGCACGATCCATTCTAATTAATTCGTACGATCCATTCTAATTCATTCGCACGAATGTATCCATTCTAATTCATTCGTACGATCCATTCCAATTCATTCGTACGATCCATTCTAATTCCTTTGTACTATCCATTCTAATTCATTCGCACGAATGTATCCATTCTAATTCATTCGTATGATCTATTCTAATTCATTTATACGATCCATTCTAATTCATTCATACGATTCATTCTAATTCATTCGCACGAATCTATCCATTCTAATTCATTCATATGATCCATTTTAATTCATTCGCACAATCTATTCTAATTCATTCGTACAATCCATTCTAATTTATTCGTACGATCCATTCTTACTCATACGTATGATCCATTCTAATTCATTCGCACGAATATATCCATTTTAATTTATTCTTACAATCCATTCTATTTCATTCGCACGATCCATTCTAATTCATTCATACGATCGATTCTACTTCATTCGTACGATCCATTCTAATTCAATCGTACGATCCATTCTAACCCATTCGTATGATCCATTCTAATTCATTCGTATGATCTATTCTAATTCATTCCTACGATTCATTCTAATTCATTCATACGCTCCATTCTAATTCATTCGCACTAATGTATCCATTCTAATTCATTCCTACGATCCATTCTAATTCCTTTGTACGATCCATTCTAATTCAATCATACGATCCACTCTAATTCATTCAGACGAATGTATCTATTCTAGTTCATTCGTACGATCTATTCTAATTCATTCGCACAATCTATTCTAATTCATTCGTACAATCCATTCTAATTCATTTGCACGATCCATTCTAATTCATTCATACGATCCATTCTTACTCATTCGTAGGATCCATTCTAATTCATTCACACGAATGTATCCATTCCAATTCATTCGTACAATCCATTCTAATTCATTTGCACGATCCTTTCTAATTCATTCATACGATCCATTCTAATTCATTCGCACGATCCATTCCAATTCATTCGCACGATCCATTCTAATTCATTCGTAAGATCCATTCTAATTCATTCATACGAATGTATCCATTCTAATTCATTCATACAATCCATTCTAATTCCTTCGTACGATACATTCTTATTCATTCGCATGAATATATCAATTATAATTGATTCGTACGATCCATTCTAATTCATTCATTTAATCCATTCTAATTCATTCGTACGATCCATTCTAATTCATTCGCACAAATGTATCCATTCTAATTCATTCATACGACCCATTCTAATTCATTCGCACAGTCTATTTTAATTCATTCGTACGATCCATTCTAATTCTTTCGCACGATCCATTCTAATTCATTCGTACGATCCATTCTAATTCATTCGTATGATCCATTCTTACTCATTTGTACTATCCATTCTAATTCATTCGCACGAATGTATCCATTCAAATTCATTCGTATAATACATTCTAATTCATTCACACGATTCATTCTAATTCATCCGTATGATCCATTCTAATTCATTCGTGCGATCCATTTTAATTCATTCGCACGATCCATTCTTATTCATTCGTATGATCCATTCTATTTCATTCATACGATCCATTATAATTCATTTATATGATCCATTCTAATTCATTCGCACGAATGTATCCATTCTAATTCATTCGTACGATCCATTCTAATTCCTTTGTACGATCTTTTCTAATTCATTCGCACGAATGTATCCATTATAATTCATTCATACGATCCATTCTAATTCATTCATACGATCCATTCTAATTCATTTGTACGATCCATTCTAATTCATTCGCATGATCCATTCTAATTCATTCGCACAATCTATTCTAATTCATTCGTATGATCCATTCTAATTCATTCATACAATCCATTCTAATTCATTCATACGATCTATTCTAATTCATTCATACGATCCATTCGTACTCATTCGTACGATCCATTCTAATTCACTCGCACGAATATATCTATTCTAATTCATTCATACAATCCATTCTAACACATTCGCATGATCCATTCTAATTCATTTGTACGAACCATTCTAATTCATTCGTACGATCGATTCTAATTCATTCGCACGATCCATTCTAATTCATTCGTACGATCCATTCTAATTCATTCATACGATCCATTCTAATTCATTTGCACGAATGTATCCATTCTAATTCATTCGTACGACCCATTCTAATTTCTTCGTATGATCCATTCTAATTCTTTCACACGAATGTATCCATTCTAATTCATTTGTACGATCCATTCTAATTCATTCATACGATCCATTCTAATTCATTCGCACGAATGTATCCATTCTAATTCATTCGTACGATCCATTCTAATTCATTCGTACGATCCAATCTTACACATTCGTACGATCCATTCTAATTCATTCGCACGAATTTATCCATTCTAATTCATTCATACAATCCATTCTAATTCATTCGCACGATCCATTCTAATTCATTCATACGATCCATTCTATCTCATTCGTACGATCCATTCTAATTCATTCGCACGATCCTTTCTAATTCATTCATACGATCTATTCTAATTCATTCGCACGAATGTATCCATTCTAATTCGTTTGTACGATCCATTCTAATTCCTTCGTACGATCCATTCTAATTCATTCGTACGATCCATTCTAATTCATTTGTATGATCCATTCTAAATCATTCGTACGATCCATTCTAATTCATTTATACGATCCATTCTAATTTATTCGCACAAATGTATCCATTCTAATTTATTCGTATGATCCATTCGTACGATCCATTCTAATTCATTCGCACAATCTATTCTAATTCATTCGTACGATCCATTATAATTCATTCGCATGTTCCATTATAATTCATTCGTACGATCCATTCTAGTTCATTCGTACGATCCATTCTTACTCATTCGTATGATCCATTCTAATTCATTCGCATGAATGTATCCATTCTAATTCATTCGTACAATCCATACAAATTCATTCGCATGATCCATTCTAATTCATTTGAATGATCCGTTCTAATATATTCGTACGATCCATTCTAAATCATTTGTACGATCCATTCTAATTCATTCGTACGATCTATTCTAATTTATTCATACGATCTAATCTAATTCATTCGCACGAATATATCTATTCTAGTTCATTCGCACGATCCATTCTAATTCATTCGTATGATCCATTCTAATTCATTCATATGATCCATTCTAATTCATTTAGAAGATCCATTCTAATTCATTCACACGAATGTTTCCATTATAATTCATTCGTACGATCCATTCTAATTCCTTCGTACGATCTATTCTAATTCATTCGCACGAATGTATCCATTATAATTCATTCGTACGATACATTCTAATTCATTCATACGATCCATTCTAATTCATTTGCATGAATATATCCATTCTAATTCATTCGTACGATCCATTCTAATTCATTCGCACAATCTATTCTAATTCATTCGTACGAACCATTCTAATTCATTCGTACAATCCATTCTAATTCATTCATACGATCCATTATCATTCGTATGATCCATTCTTACTCATTTGTATGATCCATTTTAATTCACTTGCACGAATGTATCCATTCTAATTCATTCATACAATCCATTCTACTACATTCGCACGATCTATTGTAATTCATTCGTACGATCCATTCTAATTCATTCGTACGGTCGATTCTAATTCATTAGCACAATCCATTCTAATTCATTCGTACGATACATTCTAATTCATTCATACGATCCATTCTAATTCATTTGCACGAATGTATGTATTCTAATTCATTCGTACGATCCATTCTAATTCCTTCGTACGATCCATACTAATTCATTCGCACGAATGTATCCATTCTAATTTATTCGTACGATCTATTCTAATTCATTCATACGATCCATTCTAATTCATTCATACGATCCATTCTAATTCATTCGCACGAATGTATCCATTCTAATTCATTCATACGAACCATTCTAATTCATTCGCACAAACTATTCTAATTCATTCGTACGATCCATTCTAATTCATTCGTACGATCCATTCTAATTCATTCGTACGATCCATTCTGACACATTCGGACGATCCATTCTAATTCATTCGCATGAATGTATCCATTCTAATTCATTCATACAATCCATTCTAATTCATTCGTACGATCCATTCTAATTCATTCGCATTATCCATTCTAATTCATTTGTACGATCCATTCTAATTCATTCATACGATCCATTCTAATTCATTCGCACGAATATATCTATTCTAATTCATTTGTACGATCCATTCTAATTTCTTCGTACGATTCATTCTAATTCATTCGCACGAATGTATCTATTCTAATTTATTCGTACGATCCATTCAAATTCATTCATACGATCCGTTCTAATTCATTCATATGATCCATTCTAATTCATTCGCATGAATGTATCCATTCTAATTCATTCGTATGATCCATTCTAATTCATTCGCATAATCTATTCTAATTCATTCGTACGATCCATTCTAATTCATTCGAACGATCCATTCTAATTCATTCCTACAATCCATTCTAATTCATTCGTACGATCCATTCTTACTCATTCGTATGATCCATTCTAATTCATTTGTGTGAATGTATCTATTCTAATTCATTCGTACAATCAATTCAAATTCATTTGCACGATCCATTCTAATTCATTCGCACGATCCATTCTAATTCATTCGTATGATCCATTCTAATTCATTCACACGATCCATTCTAGTTCATTCGTACGATCCATTCTAATTCATTCATACGATCCATTCTAATTCAATCGGATGAATGTATCTATTCTAATTCATTCGTACGATCCATTCTAATTCCTTCGTACGATCCATTGTAATTCGTTCGCACGAATCTATCCATTCTAATTCATTCGTACGATCCATTCTAATTCATTCATACGATCAATTCTAATTCATTCATACGATCTATTCTAATTCATTCGTACGATCCATTCTAATTCGTTCGCACGAATATATCCATCCTAATTTATTCGTACAAATGAATTAGAATAGATTAGAACGGATCGTACGAAAGAATTAGAATGTATCATACGAATGAATTAGAATGGATCGTGCAAATGAATTAGAATGGATCGTACGAATGAATTATAATAGATTGTGCGAATGAATTAGAATGGATCGTACGAATGAATTAGAATGGTTCGTGCGAATAAATTAGAATGGATCGTACGAATGAATTAGAATAGATTGTGCGAATGAATTAGAACGAATCGTACGAATGAATTAGAATGGATCGTACGAATGAATTAGAATGGATTGTGCGAATGAATTTAAATGGATCGTGCGAATGAATTAGAATTGATACATTCGTGCGAATGAGTTAGAATAGATCATACAAATGAATTATAATGGATCACACGAAAAACTAGAATGGATCGTGCAAATGAATTAGAATGGATTGTACGAATGAATTAAAATAGATCGTATGAATGAATTAGAATGGATCGTACGAATGAATTAGAATGGATCGTGCAAATTAGAATGGATCATACGAATGAATTAGAATGAATTAGAATGGATCGTACGAATGAATTCGAATGAATTAGAATGGATCGTACGAATTAGATTATACGAATTAGAATGGATCGTACAAATGAATTAGAATGGATCGTACGAAAGAATTAGAATGTATCGTATGAATGAATTAGAATGGATCGTGCGATTGAATTAGAATGGATCGTACGAATGAATTAAAATAGATTGTGCGAATGAATTAGACTGGATCGTATGAATGAATTAGAATGGATCGTATGAATGAATTAGAATGGATTGTGCGAATGAATTAGAATGGATCGTGCGAATGAATTAGAACTGATACATTCGTGCGAATGAATTAGAATGGAGCATACGAATGAGTTAGAATGGATCATACGAATGAATTAGAATGGATCGCACGAAAAACTAGAATGGATCGTGTGAATGAATTAGAATGGATCATACGAATGAATTAGAATGGATCATACGAATGAATTAGAATGGATTCATTCGTGCGAAGGAATTAGGACGGATCGTACGAATGAATTAGAATGGATCGTCCGAATAAATTAGAATGAATCGTATGAATGAATTAGAATGGATAGATTCGTGCGAATGAATTAGAATGTATCATACGAATGAATTAGAATGGATCGTACGAATGAATTAGAGTGGATCATGCGAATGAATTAGAATGGATCGTACAAATGAATTAGAATGGATACGAGCGAATGAAATAGAAGGGATACATTCGTGCGATCTATTCAAATTCATCCGTACGATCCATTCTAATTCATTCGTACGATCCATCCTAATTCATTCGTACGATCCATTCTAATTCATTCACACGAATATATCCATTCAAATTCATTCATACGATCCATTCTAATTTATTCGCACGATCCATTCTAATTCATTCGTACGATCCATTCTAATTCATCCGCACGAATGTATCCATTCAAATTCATTCGTACGATCCATTCTAATTCATTCGTACGATCCATTCTAATTCATTCGCATGATCCATTCTAATTCATTCGTACGATCCATTCTAATTCATTTATACGATCCATTCTAATTCATTCGCACGAATGTATCCATTCTAATTCATTCGCACGAATGTATCCATTCTAATTCATTTGTATGATCCATTCTAATTCATTCGTACGATACATTCTAATTCATTCGCACGATCCATTCTAATTCATTCATACGATCCATTCTAATTTATTCGTACGATCCATTCTAATTTGTTCGCACGAATCTATCCATTCTAATTTATTCGTACCATCCATTCTAATTCATTCATATGATCAATTCTAATTCATTCATACGATCCATTCTAATTCATTCGTATGATCCATTCTAATTCGTTCGCACGAATGTATCCATTCTAATTCATTCGTACAATCCATACTAATTCATTTGCACGATCCATTCTAATTCATTCGTACGAATGAATTAGAATGGATCGTACGAATAAATTAGAACGGATCGTACGAAAGAATTAGAATGTATCATACAAATGAATTAGAATGGATCATGCAAATGAATTAGAATGGATCGTACAGATGAATTAGAATAGATTATGCGAATGAATTAGAATGGATCGTACGAATGAATTAGAATGGATTGTGTGAATGAAATAGAATGGATCTTGCGAATCAATTAGAATTGATACATTCGTGCGAATGAATTAGAATGGATCGTACGAATGAGTTAGAATGAATCGTACGAATGAATTAGAATGGATCGCACGAAAAACTAGAATGTATCGTGCGAATGAATTAGAATGGATTGTATGAATGAATTAGAATGGATCGTACGAATGAATTAGAATGGACTGTACGAATAAATTAGAACGGATCGTATGAAAGAATTAGAATGTATCGTACGAATGAATAAGAATGGTTCGTGCGAATGAATTAGAATGGATCGTACGAATGAATTAGAATATCTTGTACGAATGAATTAGAATGAATTGTACGAATAAATTAGAATGGATCGTACGAATGAATTAGAATGGATTGTGCAAATGAATTCAAATGGATCGTGCGAATGAATTAGAATTGATACATTCGTGCGAATGAGTTAGAATGGATCGCACGAAAAACTAGAATGGATCGCACGAAAAACTAGAATGGATCGTGCAAATGAATAAGAATATATTGTACGAATGAATTAGAATGGATCGTACGAATGAATTAGAATGGATACATTCGAATGGATCGTTCTAATGAATTAGAATAGATTGTGCGAATTAGAATGGATCATACAAATGAATTAGAATGGATCGTACGAATTAGAATGGATTAGAATGAATTAGAATGGATCGTACGAATGAATTAGAATGGATCGTACGAATGAATTAGAATAGGTCATGCGAATTAGAATGGATCGTACGAATAAATTAGAATGAATTAGAATGGATCGTACGAATTAGATTATACGAATTAGAATGGATCGTACAAATGAATAAGAATGAATTAGAATGTATCGTGCGAATGAATTAGAATGGATTGTACGAATAAATTAGAATGGATCGTACTAAAGAATTAGAATGTATCGTGTGAATGAATTAGAATGGATCGTGCGAATGAATTAGAATGGATCGTACGAATGAATTAGAATAGATTGTGCGAATAAATTAGACTGGATCGTACGAATGAATTAGAATGGATTGTGCGAATGAATTAGAATGGATCATGCGAAGGAATTAGAATTGATACATTCGTGCGAATGAATTAGAATGGATCGTACGAATGAGTTAGAATGGATCATATGAATGAATTAGAATAGATCGCACGAAAAACTAGAATGGATCGTGTGAATGAATTAGAATGGATCGTACGAAAGAATTAGAATGGATCATACGAATGAAATAGAATGGATTCATTCGTGCGAAAGAATTAAAATGGATCGTACGAATGAATTAGAATGGATCATACGAATAAATTAGAATGAATCGTATGAATGAATTAGAATGGATACATTCGTACGAATGAATTAGAATGTATCATAAGAATGAATTAGAATGGATCGCACGAATGAATTAGAATGGATCATGCGAATGAATTAGAGTGGATCATGCGAATGAATAAGAATGGATCGTACAAATGAATTAGAATGGATACGAGTGAATGAAATAGAATGGATACATTCGTGCGATCCATTCAAATTCATTCGTACGATCCATTCTAATTCATTCGTACGATCCATCCTAATTCATTCGTACGATCCATTCTAATTCATTCGCGCGAATGTATCCATTCTAATTCATTCATACGATCCATTCTAATTTATTCGCAAGATCCATTCAAATTCATTCGTACGATCCATTATAATTAATTCGTACGATCCATTCTAATTCATTCGCATGAATATATCCATTCAAATTCATTCGTACGATCCATTCTAATTCATTTGTAAGGGTCCATTCTAGTTCATTCGCATGATCCATTCTAATTCATTCGTACGATCCATTCTAATTCATTTATACGATCCATACTAATTCATTCGCACAAATGTATCTATTCTAATTCATTCGTACGATCCATTCTAATTCATTCGTACGATACATTCTAATTCATTTGCATAATCCATTCTAATTCATTCATACGATCCATTCTAGTTCATTCATACAATCTATTCTAATTCATGCATACGATCCATTCTAATTCATTCGCACGATGTATCCATTCTAATTCATTCGCACTATCTATTCTAATTCATTAGTACGATCTATTCTAATTCATTCGTATGAATGTATCCATTCTAATTCATTCGCACGATCCATTCTAATTCATTCGTACGATCCATTATAATTCATTCGTATGACCCATTCTAATTCATTTGTAGGATCTATTCTAATTCATTTGCACGAACATTTTTAATTCATTTGTATGAGACATTATAATTCATTCGTATGATCCATTCTAATTCATTTGTACGATCCATTCTAATTCATTTGCACGAATATATCCATTCTAATTCACTCGTACGATCCCTTCTTACTCATTCGTACGATCCATTCTAATTCATTCGCACGAATGTATCCATTCTAATTCATTCGTACAATCCATTCTAATTCATTCGCATGATCCTTTTTGAATTAGAACGGATACATTCGTGCGAATGAATTAGAACGGATCGTATAAATGAATTAGAATGGATCCATTCTAATTCATTCGTACAATCTATTCTAATTCATTCACACGATCCATTCAAATTCATTTGTACGATCTATTCTAATTCATACGCACGATCCATTCTAATTCATTCGTACGATCCATTCTAATTCATTCGCACGAATGTATCCATTCTAATCCATTCGTACGATCCATTCTAATTCATTCGCACGATCAATTCTAATTTATTCGTACGATCCATTCTAATTCATTCGTACGATCCATCTTAATTCATACGTATGATCCATTCTAATTCATTCGTACGATCCATTCTAGTTCATTCACATGAATGTATCAATTCTAATTCATTCGTACGATCCATTTTAATTTATTTGCATGATCTATTCTAATTCATTCGTACGATCCATTCTAATTCATTCGTACGAGCTATTCCAATTCTTTCGTACGATCATTCTAATTCATTCGTATGAGCTATTCAAATTCATTCGCACGAATGTATCAATTCTAATTTATTCGTACATTCCATTCTAATTTATTCATACGATCCACTCTTACTCATTCATACGATCCATTCTAATTCATTCGCATGATCCATTTTAATTCATTCACACAATCTATTCTAATTCATTCATATGATACATTCAAAATCATTCGTACGATCCATTCTAATTCATTCATACGATCCATTCTAATTTATTTGCACGAAAGTATCCATTCTAATTCATTCGTACGATCCATTCTAATTCATTCGCATGATCCAGATCGTACGAATGAATTAAAATAGATCGTGCGAATGAATTAGAATGGATCGTACGAATGAATTAGAATGGATACATTCGTGCGAATGAATTAGAATGGATCGTACGAATGAATTAGAATGGATCGTACGAATGATTTAGAATGGATCGTACGAATGAATTAGAATGGATCGTACGAATGAATTAGAGTGGATCATGCGAGTGAATTAGAATGGATCGTACAAATGAATTAGAATGGATACGAGCGAATGAAATAGAATGGATACATTCATGCGATTCATTCTAATTCATTCATACGATCCATTCTAATTCATTCGTACAATCCATTCTAATTCATTCGCACGATCCATTCTAATTCATTCGTACGATCCATTCTAATTCATCCATTCGATCCATTCTAATTCATTCACATGAATGTGTCCATTCTAATTCATTCGTACGATCTATTCTAATTCCTTCGTACGATCCATTCTAATTCATTCGTATGATCCATTCTAATTCATTCATACGATCCATTATAAGTCATTCGGACGAATGTATCCATTCTAATTCATTCGTACGATCCATTCTAATTCCTTCGTACGATCCATTCTAATTCATTCACATGAATGTATCCATTCTAATTCATTCGTACAACCCATTCTAATTCATTCAAACGATCCATTCTAATTTATTCATACGATCCATTCTAATTCATTCACATGAATGTATCCAATCTAATTCATTCGTATGATCCATTCTAATTCATTCACACTATCTATTTTAATTCATTTGTAGGATCCATTCTAATTCATTCACACAATCCATTCTAATTCATTCGTACGATCCCTTCTAATTCAATCGTACGATCCACTCTTACTCAATCGTACGATCAATTCCAATTCATTCGCACGAATGTATTCATTCTAATTCATTCGAACGATCCATTCTAATTCATTTGCACGATCCATTCTAATTCATTCGTACGATCCATTCTAATTCATTCGTACGATCCATTCTAATTTATTCGTACGATCCATTCTACTTCATTCGTACGATACATTCTTACTCATTCGTACGATCCATTCTAATTCATTCGCACGAATGTATCCATTCTAATTCATTCGTACAATCCATTCTAATTCATTCCACGATTCTTTCTAATTTATTCGTACGATCCATTCTAATTCATTCATACGATCCATTCTAATTCATTCACACAATCCATTCTAATGATTCGTACGATCCATTCTAATTCATTCATACGATCCATTCTAATTCATTCGTACGATCCATTCTAATTCATTCGCACAAATGTATCCATTCTAATTCATTCGTATGATCCATTATAATTCCTTCATACGATCCATTCTAATTCATTCGCACGACTGTATCTATTCTAATTCATTCGTACGATCCATTCTAATTCATTCCTACAATCAATTCTAATTCATTCATACGATCCATTCTAATTCATTCGTACGAATGTATCCATTCTAATTCATTCGTACAACCCATTCTAATTCATTCACACAATCTATTCTAATTCATTCATACGATCCATTCTATTTCATTCGCACGATCCATTCTAATTCATTCGTACGATCCATTCTAATTCATTCGCACGATCCATTCTAATTCATTCATACGATCCATTCTAATTCATTCGTACGATCCATTCTAATTCATTCATACGATCCATTCTAATTCATTCGCACGAATGTATCCATTCTAATTCATTCGTACAATCCATTCTAATTCATTCGGACAATCTATTTTAATTTATTTATACGATCCATTCGAATTCATTCAGACGATCCATTCTAATTCATTCATACGATCCATTCTAATTCATTCGTACGATCCATTCCTACTTATTCGTACGATCCATTCTAATTAATTCGCACGAATGTATCCATTCTAATTCATTAGTAGAATCCATTCTAATTCATTCGCACGATCCATTCTAATTCATTCATTAGTAGAATCCATTCTAATTCATTCATACAATCCATTCTAATTCATTTGCTCGATCCATTCTAATTCATCCGTACGATCCAATCTAATTCATTCATATGATCCATTCTAATTCATTCATACGTTCCATTCTAATTCATTCGCACGAATGTATCTATTCTAATTCATTCGTACGATGTATTCTAATTCCTTCGTACGATCCATTCTAATTCATTCGCACAAATGTATCCATTCTAATTCATTCGTACGATCCATTCTAATTCATTCTCACAATCTATTCTAATTCGTTCATACGATCCATTCTAATTCATTCACAGGATCCATTCTAATTTATTCATATGATATATTCTAATTCATTCGTACGATCCATTCTTACTCATTCGTACGATCTGTTCTAATTCATTCGCACGAATGTATCCATTCTAATTCAATCGCACGATCCATTCTAATTCATTCGAACGATCTATTATAATTCATTCGTACGATCCTTTCTAATTCATTCGCACGATCTATTATAATTCATTCATACGATCCATTCTAACTCATTCATACGACTCATTCTAATTCATTCATACGATCCATTCTAATTCATTCGCACGAATGTATCCATTCTAATTCATTTGTACGATCCATTCTAATTCCTTCGTACGATCCATTCTAATTCATTCACATGAATGTATCCATTCTAATTCATTCGTACGATCTATTCTAATTCATTCATACGATCCATTCTAATTCATTCATACGATCCATTCTAATTCATTCACACGAATGTATCCATTCTAATTACATCGTACGATCCATTCTAATTCATTTGCACAATCTATTTTAAATCATTCGTACGATCCATTCTAATTCATTCGCACGATGTATTCTAATTCATCCGTACGATCCATTCTAATTCATTCGTACGATCCATTCTTACTCATTCGTACGATCTGTTCTAATTCATTCGCACAAATGTATCCATTCTAATTCATTCGTACAATCCATTCTAATTCATTCGTACGATCAATTCTAATTCATTCGTATGATTTTTTCTAATTCATTCATACGGTCCATTCTAATTCATTCGCACGATCCATTCTAATTTATTCGTACGATCCATTCAAATTCATTCATACGATCCATTCTAATTCATTCGCACGAATGTATCCATTCTAATTCATTCGTACGATCAATTCTAATTCCTTCGTACAATCCATTCTAATTCATTCGTACGAATGGATCCATTCTAATTCATTCGTACGATCCATTCTAATTCTTTTATTTGATCCATTCTAATTCATTCGCACAAATGTATCCATTCTAATTCATTCATACGATCCCTTCTAATTCATTCGCACAATCTATTCTAATTCATTTGTACGATCCATTCAAATTCATTCGCACGATCCATTCTAATTCATTCGTATGATCCATTCTATTTCATTCGTACGATCCATTCTTACTCATTCATACGAACGATTCTAATTCATTCGCACGAATACATCCATTCTAATTTATTCGTACAATCTATTCAAATTCATTCGCACGATCCATTCTAATTCATTCGTACGATCCATTCTAATTTATTCACGCGATCCATTCTAATTCATTCGTACGATCCAATCTAATTCATTCATACGATCCATTCTAATTCATTCATATGATCCATTCTAATTCATTCACACGAATGTATTCATTCTAATTCATTCGTACGATTCATTCTAATTCATTCGTAAGATCCATTCTAATTGATTCACACAAATATATCCATTTTAATTCATTCATATGATCCATTCTAATTCATTCTCACAATCTATTCTAATTCATTCGTACAATCCATTCTAATTCATTCGCATGATCCATTCTAATTCGTTCGTACGATCCATTCTAATTCATTCATACGATCCATTCTTACTCATTCGTACGTTCCATTCTAATTCATTCGCACGAATGTATCCATTCTAATTCATTCGTACAATCTATTCTAATTCATTCGCACAATCCATTCTAATTCATTCATACGATCCATTCTAATTCATTCGTACGATCCATTCTAATTCATTCATACGATCCATTCTAATTCATTCGCAGGATCCATTCTAATTCATTCGTATGATCCATTCTAATTCATTCATATGATCCATTCTAATTCATTCGCACGAATGTATCCATTCTAATTCATTCGTACGATCCATTCTAATTCCTTCTTACGATCCATTCTAATTCATTCGAATGAATATATCCATTCTAATTCATTCGTACGATCCATTCTAATTTATTTATACGATCCATTCTAATTCATTCGCACGAATGTATCCATTCTAATTCATTCGTACGATCCAATATGATCCATTCGCACAATCTATTCAAATTCATTTGTATGATCCATTCTAATTCATTCGCACGATCCATTCTAATTCATTCGTACGATCCATTCTTACTTATTCGTACGATCCATTCTAATTCATTCGCACAAATATATCCATTCAAATTCATTCGTACAATCCATTCTAATTCATTCGCACGATCCATTCTAATTCATTCGAACGATCCATTCTAATTCAGTCGTATGATCCATTCTAATTCATTCGCATGATCCATTCTAATTCATTCGTACGATCCATTCAAACTCATTCTTACGATCCATTCTAATTCATTCGTACGATCCATTCTAATTCATTCGTACAATCCATTCTTACTAATTCGTATGATCCATTCTAGGTCATTTGCACGAATGTATCCATTCTAATTTATTCGTACGATCCATTCTAATTCATTCGTACTATCCATTCTAATTCATTCGTATGATCCATTCTAATTCATTCGAACGATCTATTCTAATTCATTCGCACGATCCATTCTAATTCATTCGTACGATCTATTCTAATTCATTCATACGATGCATTCTAATTCATTCATACGATCCATTCTAATTCATTTGCATGAATATACCCAATCTAATTCATTCGTACGATCCATTCTAATTTCTTGGTACAATCCATTCTAATTCATTTGTACGAATGTATCCATTTTAAATCATTCGCACGAATGTATCTATTCTAATTCATTCATACGATCCATTCTAATTCATTCGCACAATCTATTCGAATTCATTCGTACGATCCATTCGAATTCATTCGCACGATCCATTCTAATTCACTCGTACAATCCATTCTAATTCATTCGTATGATCCATTCTTACTCATTTGTATGATCCATTCTAATTCATTCGCACGATCCATTCTAATTCATTCGCACGATCCATTGTAATTCATTCGTACGATCCATTCTAATACATTCGCACGAATGTATCTATTATAATTCATTCATACGATCCATTCTAATTCCTTCGTATGATCAATTCAAATTCATTCGCACGAATGTATCCATTCTAATTCATTCGTACGATCCATTCTAATTCATTCATACGATCCATTCTAATTCATTCATATGATCCATTATAATTCATTTGCACGAATGTATGCATTCTAATTCATTCGTACGATCCATTCTAATTCATTCGCACGAATGTCTCTATTTTAATTTATTCGTACAATCCATTCTAATTCATTCGCACGATTCATTCTAATTCATTCGTACGATCCATTCTAATTCATTCTCACGATCTATTCGAATTCATTCATACGATCCATTGTAATTCAATTATACGATCCATTCTAATTCATGCGCACGAATGTAACCGTTCTAATTCATTCGTACGAACCATTCAAATTCCTTTGTACGATCCATTTTAATTCATTCGCATGAATGTATCCATTCTAATTCATTCGTATGATCCATTCTAATTCATTCATACGATCTATTCTAATTCATTCAAACGATCCATTCTAATTCATTCGCACGAATGTATCCATTCTAATTCATTCGTTCGATCCATTCTAATTCATTCGCACAATCTATTTTAATTCATTCGTACGATCCATTCTAATTCATTCGCACGATCCAGTCTAATTCATTCGTACGATCCATTCTAATTCATTTGTACGATCTATTCTTACTCATTCGTACGATCCATTCTAGCTCATTCGCATGAATGTATCCATTATAATTCATTCGTACAATCTATCCTAATTCATTCGCACGATCCATTCTAATTCATTCGTACAATTCATTCAAATTCATTCACACGATCCATTCTAATACATTTGTACAATTCATTCTAATTCATTCGTATGATCCATTCTAATACATTCGCATGATCCATTCTAATTCATTATGACGATCCATTCAAATTTATTTGTACGATCCATTCTAATTTATTCATACGATCCATTCTAATTCATTCGCACGAATGTATATATTCTAATTCATTCGTACGATCCATTCTAATTCATTCGCACGAATGTATCCATTCTAATTCATTCGTACGATCCATTCGAATTCATTCATAAGATCCATTCTAATTTATTCATACGATTCATTCTAATTTATTCGCACGAATGTATCCATTCTAATTCATTCGTACGATCCATTCTAATTCGTTCGCACGATCTACTCTAATTCATTCGTACGATCCATTCTAATTCATTCGCATGATCCATTCTAATTCATTCGTACGATCAATTCTAATTATTTCGTACGATCCATTCTTACTCATTCATACGATCCATTCAAATTCATTCGCAAGAATATTTCCATTCTAATTCATTCATAAGATCTATTCAAATTCATTCGTACGATCCATTTTAATTCATTCGCACGATCCGTTCTAATTCATTCGTATGATCCATTCTAATTTATTCATACGATCCATTCTAATTCATTCTCGCGAATGTATCCCTTCTAATTCATTCGTACGATCCATTCTAATTCCTTCGTATAATCTATTCTAATTCATTCGTATGAATGTATCCATTCTAATTCATTCGCACGAACCATTCTAATTCATTCATACGATCACTTTAATTCATTCATATGATCCATTCTAATTCATTCGCACGAATGTATCCATTCTAATTCATTCGTACGATCCATTCTAATTCATTTGCACAATCTATTCTAATTCATCCGTACAATCCATTCTAATTCATTCGCACAATCCATTCTAATTCATTCGTACGATCCATTCTAATTCTTTCGTATGATCCATTCTAACTCAGTCGTACGATACACTCTAATTCATTTGCAAGAATGTATCCATTCTAATTCATTCATACAATCCATTCTAATTCATTCGCACGATCCATTCTAATTCATTCTTACGATCCATTCTAATTCATTCGCACGATCCATTCTAATTCATTCGCACGATCCAATCTAATTCATTCGCACGATCCATTCTAATTCATTCATACGATCCATTCTAATTCATTCATACGATCCATTCGAATTCATTCGCACGAATGTATCCATTCTAATTCAGTCGTACGATCCATTCTTATTCCATCGTACGATCCATTCTAATTTATTCACATGAATGTATCCATTTTAATTCATTCGTACGATCTATTCTAATCCATTCAAACGATTTATTCTAATTCATTCATGCGATCCATTCTAATTTATTCGCACGAATGTATCCATTATAATTCATTCGTACGATCCATTCTAATTCATTCGCACAATCTATTTTAATTTATCCATGCGATCCATTCTAATTCATTTGCACGATCCATTCTAATTCATTCGTACGATCTATTCTAATTCATTCTTACGATTCATTCTTGCTCATTCGTACGATCCATTCTAATTCATTCGCACGAATGTATCCATTCTAATTCATTCGTACAATCTATTCTAATTCATTCGCACGATTCATTTTAATTCATTCGTACGATCTATTATAATTCATTCGTACGATCCATTCTAATTCATTCGCACGATCCATTCTAATTCATTCGTACGATCCATTCTAATTCAATTATACGATCCATTCCAATTCATTCGCACGAATGTATCAATTCTAATTCATTCGTACGAACCATTCTAATTCCTTCGTACGATCCATTTTAATTCATTCGCATGAATGTATCCATTCTAATTCATTCGTACGATCCATTCTATTTCATTCATATGATCCATTCTAATTCATTCATACGATCCATTCTAATTCATTCGCATGAATGTATCCATTCTAATTTATTCGTACGATCCATTCTAATTCATTCGCACAATCTATTTTAATTCATTCGTACGATCCATTCTAATTCATTCGCACGATCCATTCTAATACATTCGTATGATCCATTCTAATTCATTCTTACGATCCATTCTTACTCATTCGTACGATCCATTCTAATTCATTCGCACGATTGTATCCATTCTAATTCATTCGCACGAATGTATCCATTCTAATTCATTCGTACGATCCAATATGATCCATTCGCACAATCTATTCAAATTCATTTGTATGATCCATTCTAATTCATTCGCATGATCCATTCTAATTCATTCGTACGATCCATTCTTACTCATTCGTACGATCCATTCTAATTCATTCGCACAAATATATCCATTCAAATTCATTCGTACAATCCATTCTAATTCATTCGCACGATCTATTCTAATTCATTCGAACGATCCATTCTAATTCAGTCGTATGATCTATTCTAATTCATTCGCATGATCCATTCTAATTCATTCGTACGATCCATTCAAACTCATTCTTACGATCCATTCTAATTCATTCGTACGATCCATTCTAATTCATTCGTACAATCCATTCTTACTCATTCGTATGATCCATTCTAGGTCATTTGCACGAATGTATCCATTCTAATTTATTCGTACGATCCATTCTAATTCATTCATACTATCCATTCTAATTCATTCGTATGATCCATTCTAATTCATTCGAACGATCTATTCTAATTCATTCGCACGATCCATTCTAATTCATTCGTACGATCTATTCTAATTCATTCATACGATCCATTCTAATTCGTTCATATGATCCATTCTAATTTATTTGCATGAATATACCCAATCTAATTCATTCGTACGATCCATTCTAATTTCTTGGTACAATCCATTTTAATTCATTTGTACGAATGTATCCATTTTAATTCATTCGCACGAATATATCTATTCTAATTCATTCATACGATCCATTCTAATTCATTCGCACAATCTATTCAAATTCATTCGTACGATCCATTCGAATTCATTCGCACGATCCATTCTAATTCACTCGTACAATCCATTCGAATTCATTCGTATGATCCATTCTTACTCATTTGTATGATCCATTCTAATTCATTCGCATGATCCATTCTAATTCATTCACACGATCCATTGTAATTCATTCGTACGATCCATTCTAATACATTCGCACGAATGTATCTATTATAATTCATTCATACAATCCATTCTAATTCCTTCGTATGATCAATTAAAATTCATTCGCACGAATGTATCCATTCTAATTCATTCGTACGATCCATTCTAATTCATTCATACGATCCATTCTAATTCATTCATATGATCCATTATAATTCATTTGCACGAATGTATGCATTCTAATTCATTCGTACGATCCATTCTAATTCATTCGCACGAATGTCTCCATTTTAATTTATTCGTACAATCCATTCTAATTCATTCGCACGATTCATTCTAATTCATTCGTACGATCCATTCTAATTCATTCGTACGATCCATTCTAATTCATTCTCACGATCTATTCTAATTCATTCATACGATCCATTCTAATTCAATTATACGATCCATTCTAATTCATTCGCACGAATGTAACCGTTCTAATTCATTCGTACGAACCATTCTAATTCCTTCGTACGATCCATTTTAATTCATTCGCATGAATGTATCCATTCTAATTCATTCGTATGATCCATTCTAATTCATTCATACGATCTATTCTAATTTATTCAAACGATCCATTCTAATTCATTCGCACGAATGTATCCATTCTAATTCATTCGTTCGATCCATTCTAATTCATTCGCACAATCTATTTTAATTCATTCGTACGATCCATTCTAATTCATTCGCACGATCCATTCTAATTCATTCGTACGATCCATTCTAATTCATTTGTACGATCCATTCTTACTCATTCGTACGATCCATTCTAATTCATTCGCATGAATGTATCCATTCTAATTCATTCATACAATCCATCCTAATTCATTCGCACGATCCATTCTAATTCATTCGTACAATCCATTTAAATTCATTCGCACGATCCATTCTAATTCGTTTGTACGATTCATTCTAATTCATTCGTACGATCCATTCTAATGCATTCGCATGATCCATTCTAATTCATTCTGACGATCCATTCTAATTTATTCGTACGATCTATTCTAATTTATTCATACGATCCATTCTAATTCATTCGCACGAATGTATAAATTCTAATTCATTCGTACGATCCATTCTAATTCCTTCGTACGATCCATTCTAATTCATTCGCACGAATGTATCCATTCTAATTCATTCATACGATCCATTCTAATTCATTCATACGATCCATTCTAATTTATTCATACGATTCATTCTAATTTATTCACACGAATGTATCCATTCTAATTCATTCGTACGATCCATTCTAATTCGTTCGCACGATCTACTCTAATTCATTCGTACGATCCATTCTAATTCATTCGCATGATCCATTCTAATTCATTCGTACGATCAATTCTAATCATTTCGTACGATCCATTCTTACTCATTCATACGATCCATTCAAATTCATTCGCAAGAATGTTTCCATTCTAATTCATTCATAAGATCTATTCAAATTCATTCGTACGGTCCATTCTAATTCATTCGCACGATCCATTCTAATTCATTCGTATGATCCATTCTAATTTATTCATACGATCCATTCTAATTCATTCTCGTCAATGTATCCATTCTAATTCATTCGTACGATCCATTCTAATTCCTTCGTATGATCTATTCTAATTCATTCGTATGAATGTATCCATTCTAATTTATTCGCATGAACCATTCTAATTCATTCATACGATCACTTTAATTCATTCATATGATCCATTCTAATTCATTCGCACGAATGTATCCATTCTAATTCATTCGTACGATCCATTCTAATTCATTTGCACAATCTATTCTAATTCATTCGTACAATCCATTCCAATTCATTCGCACAATCCATTATAATTCATTCGCACGATCCATTCTAATTCATTCGTACGATCCATTCTAATTCTTTCGTATGATCCATTCTAACTCATTCGTACGATACATTCTAATTCATTTGCAAGAATGTATCCATTCTAATTCATTCATACAATCCATTCTAATTCATTCGCACGATCCATTCTAATTCATTCTTACGATCCATTCTAATTCATTCGCACGATCCATTCTAATTCATTCGCACGATCCAATCTAATTCATTCGCACGATCCATTCTAATTCATTCATACGATCCATTCTAATTCATTCATACGATCCATTCGAATTCATTCGCACGAATGTATCCGTTCTAATTCAGTCGTACGATCCATTCTTATTCCTTTGTACGATCCATTCTAATTTATTCACACGAATGTATCCATTTTAATTCATTCGTACGATCTATTCTAATCCATTCAAACGATTTATTCTAATTCATTCATGCGATCCATTCTAATTCATTCGCACGAATGTATCCATTCTAATTCATTCGTACGATCCATTTTAATTCATTCGCACAATCTATTTTAATTTATTCATACGATCCATTCTAATTCATTTGCACGATCCATTCTAATTCATTCGTACGATCCATTCTAATTCATTCGTACGATTCATTCTTGCTCATTCATACGATCCATTCTAATTCATTCGCACGAATGTATCCATTCTAATTCATTCGTACAATCCATTCTAATTCATTCACATGATTCATTCTAATTCATTCGTACGATCTATTATAATTCATTCGTACGATCCATTCTAATTCATTCGCACGATCCATTCTAATTCATTCGTACGATCCATTCTAATTCAATTATACGATACATTCCAATTCATTCGCACGAATGTATCCATTCTAATTCATTCGTACGAACCATTCTAATTCCTTCGTACGATCCATTTTAATTCATTCGCACGAATGTATCCATTCTAATTCATTCGTACGATCCATTCTATTTCATTCATATGATCCATTCTAATTCATTCATACGATCCATTCTAATTCATTCGCATGAATCTATCCATTCTAATTTATTCGTATGATCCATTCTAATTCATTCGCACAATCTATTTTAATTCATTCGTACAATCCTTTCTAATTCATTCGCACGATCCATTCTAGTTCATTCGTATGATCCATTCTAATTCATTCGTACGATCCATTCTTACTCATTCGTACGATCCATTCTAATTTATTCGCACGATTGTATCCATTCTAATTCATTCGTACAATCCATCCTAATTCATTCGCACGATCCAATCTAATTCATTCACACGATCCATTCTAATTCATTTGTACGATCAATTCTAATTTATTCGCACGATCCATTCATACTCATTCGTACGGTCCATTCAAATTCATTCGCACGAATGTTTCCATTCTAATTCATTCGTATGATCCATTCTAATTCATTCGTACGATCCATTCTAATTCTTTCGCACAATCCATTCTAATTCATTCGTACAATCAATTCTAATTCATTCATACGATCCATTCTAATTCATTCGCACGAACGTAACCATTCTAATTCATTCGTACGATCCATTCTAATTCCTTCGTACGATCTATTATACTTCATTCGCATGAATGTATCCATTATAATTCATTCATACGATCCATTCTAATTCATTTATACGATATACTCTAATTCATTCATATGATCCATTCTAATTCATTCACACGAATATATCCATTCTAATTCATTTGTACGATCCATTCTAATTCATTCGCACGAATGTAACCGTTCTAATTCATTCGTACGAACCATTCTAATTCCTTCGTACGATCCATTTTAATTCATTCGCATGAATGTATCCATTCTAATTCATTTGTATGATCCATTCTAATTCATTCATACGATCTATTCTAATTCATTCAAACGATCCATTCTAATTCATTCGCACGAATGTATCTATTCTAATTCATTCGTTCGATCCATTCTAATTCATTCGCACAATCTATTTTAATTCATTCGTACGATCCATTCTAATTCATTCGCACGATCCATTCTAATTCATTCGTACGATCCATTCTAGCTCATTTGTACGATCCATTCTTACTCATTCGTACGATCCATTCTAATTCATTCGGATGAATGTATCCATTCTAATTCATTCGTACAATCCATCCTAATTCATTCGCACGATCCATTCTAATTCATTCGTACAATCCATTCAAATTCATTCACACGATCCATTCTAATTCATTTGTACAATTCATTCTAATTCATTCGTACGATCCATTCTAATACATTCGCATGGTCCATTCTAATTCATTCTGACGATCCATTCTAATTTATTCGTACGATCCATTCTAATTTATTCATACGATCCATTCTAATTCATTCGCACGAATGTATATATTCAAATTCATTCGTACGATCCATTCTAATTCCTTCGTACGATCCATTCTAATTCATTCGCACGAATGTATCCATTCTAATTCATTCGTACGATTCATTCAAATTCATTCATACGATCCATTCTAATTTATTCATACGATTCATTCTAATTTATTCGCACGAATGTATCCATTCTAATTCATTCGTACGATCCATTCTAATTCGTTCGCACGATCTACTCTAATTCATTCGTACGATCCATTCTAATTCATTCGCATGATCCATTCTAATTCATTCGTACGATCAATTCTAATTATTTCGTACGATCCATTCTTACTCATTCATATGATCCATTCAAATTCATTCGCAAGAATGTTTCCATTCTAATTCATACATAAGATCTATTCAAATTCATTCGTACGATCCATTCTAATTCATTCGCACGATCCATTCTAATTCATTCGTATGATCCATTCTAATTTATTTATACGATCCATTCTAATTCATTCTCGTGAATGTATCCGTTCTAATTCATTCGTACGATCCATTCTAATTCCTTCGTATGATCTATTCTAATTCATTCGTATGAATGTATCCATTCTAATTCATTCGCACGAACCATTCGAATTCATTCATACGATCACTTTAATTCATTCATATGATCCATTCTAATTCATTCGCACGAATATATCCATTCTAATTCATTCGTACGATCCATTCTAATTCATTTGCACAATCTATTCTAATTCATCCGTACAATCCATTCTAATTCATTCGCACAATCCATTCTAATTCATTCGTACGATCCATTCTAATTCTTTCGTATGATCCATTCTAACTCATTCGTACGATACATTCTAATTCATTTGCAAGAATGTATCCATTCTAATTCATTCATACAATCCATTCTAATTCATTCGCACGATCCATTCTAATTCATTCTTACGATCCATTCTAATTCATTCGCACGATCCATTCTAATTCATTCGCACGATCCAATCTAATTCATTCACACGATCCATTCTAATTCATTCATACGATCCATTCTAATTCATTCATACAATCCATTCGAATTCATTCGCGCGAATGTATTCATTCTAATTCAGTCGTACGATCCATTCTTATTCCTTCGTACGATCCATTCTAATTTATTCACACGAATGTATCCATTTTAATTCATTCGTATGATCTATTCTAATCCATTCAAACGATTTATTCTAATTCATTCATGCGATCCATTCTAATTCATTCGCACGAATGTATCCATTCTAATTCATTCGTACGATCCATTCTAATTCATTCGCACAATCTATTTTAATTTATCCATACGATCCATTCTAATTCATTTGCACGATCCATTCTAATTCATTCGTACGATCCATTCTAATTCATTCGTACGATTCATTCTTGCTCATTCGTACGATCCATTCTAATTCATTCGCACGAATGTATCCATTCTAATTAATTCGTACAATCTATTCTAATTCATTCGCACGATTCATTCTAATTCATTCGTATGATCTATTATAATTCATTCGTACGATCCATTCTAATTCATTCGCACGATCCATTCTAATTCATTCGTACGATCCATTCTAATTCAATTATACGATCCATTCCAATTCATTCGCACGAATGTATCCATTCTAATTCATTCGTACGAACCATTCTAATTCCTTCGTACGATCCATTTTAATTCATTCGCACGAATGTATCCATTCTAATTCATTCGTACGATCCATTCTATTTCATTCATATGATCCATTCTAATTCATTCATACGATCCATTCTAATTCATTCGCATGAATGTATCCATTCTAATTTATTCGTACGATCCATTCTTATTCATTCGCACAATCTATTTTAATTCATTCGTACGATCCATTCTAATTCATTCGCACGATCCATTCTAATTCATTCGTATGATCCATTCTAATTCATTCGTACGATCCATTCTTACTCATTCGTACGATCCATTCTAATTCATTCGCACGATTGTATCCATTCTAATTCATTCACACGAATGTATCCATTCTAATTCATTCGTACGATCCAATATGATCCATTCGCACAATCTATTCAAATTCATTTGTATGATCCATTCTAATTCATTCGCACGATCCATTCTAATTCATTCGTACGATCCATTCTTACTCATTCGTACGATCCATTCTAATTCATTCGCACAAATATATCCATTCAAATTCATTTGTACAATCCATTCTAATTCATTCGCACGATCCATTCTAATTCATTCGAACGATCCATTCTAATTCAGTCGTATGATCCATTCTAATTCATTCGCATGATTGATTCTAATTCATTCGTACGATCCATTCAACCTCATTCTTACGATCCATTCTAATTCATTCGTACGATCCATTCTAATTCATTCGTACAATCCATTCTTACTCATTCGTATGATCCATTCTAGGTCATTTGCACGAATGTATCCATTCTAATTTATTCGTACGATCCATTCTAATTCATTCATACTATCCATTCTAATTCATTCGAACGATCTATTCTAATTCATTCGCACGATCCATTCTAATTCATTCGTACGATCTATTCTAATTCACTCATACGATCCATTCTAATTCGTTCATATCATCCTTTCTAATTCATTTGCACGAATATACCCAATCTAATTCATTCGTACGATCCATTCTAATTTCTTGGTACAATCCATTCTAATTCATTTGTACGAATGTATCCATTTTAATTCATTCGCATGAATATATCTATTCTAATTCATTCATACGATCCATTCTAATTCATTCGCACAATCTATTCAAATTCATTCGTACGATCCATTCGAATTCATTCGCACGATCCATTCTAATTCACTCGTACAATCCATTCTAATTCATTCGTATGATCCATTCTTACTCATTTGTATGATCCATTCTAATTCATTCGCACGATCCATTCTAATTCATTCGCACGATCCATTGTAATTCATTCGTACGATCCATTCTAATACATTCGCACGAATGTATCTATTATAATTCATTCATACGATCCATTCTAATTCCTTCGTATGACCAATTCAAATTCATTTGCACGAATGTATCCATTCTAATTCATTCGTACGATCCATTCTAATTCATTCATATGATCCATTCTAATTCATTCATATGATCCATTATAATTCATTTGCACGAATGTATGCATTCTAATTCATTCGTACGATCCATTCTAATTCATTCGCACGAATGTCTCCATTTTAATTTATTCGTACAATCCATTCTAATTCATTCGCACGATTCATTCTAATTCATTCGTACGATCCATTCTAATTCATTCGTACGATCTATTCTAATTCTTTCTCACGATCTATTCTAATTCATTCATACGATCCATTCTAATTCAATTATACGATCCATTCTAGTTCATTCGCACGAATGTAACCGTTCTAATTCATTCGTACGAACCATTCTAATTCCTTCGTACGATCCATTTTAATTCATTCGCATGAATGTATCCATTCTAATTCATTCGTATGATCCATTCTAATTCATTCATACGATCTATTCTAATTCATTCAAACGATCCATTCTAATTCATTCGCACGAATGTATCCATTCTAATTCATTCGTTCGATCCATTCTAATTCATTCGCACAATCTATTTTAATTCATTCGTACGATCCATTCAAATTCATTCGCACGATCCATTCTAATTCATTCGTATGATCCATTCTAATTCATTTGTACGATCCATTCTTACTCATTCGTACGATCCATTCTAATTCATTCGCATGAATGTATCCATTCTAATTCATTCGTACAATCCATCCTAATTCATTCGCACGATCCATTCTAATTCATTCGTACAATCCATTCAAATTCATTCGCACGATCCATTCTAATTCATTTGTACGATTCATTCTAATACATTCGTACGATCCATTCTAATGCATTCGCATGATCCATTCTAATTCATTCTGATGATCTATTCTAATTTATTCGTACAATCCATTCTAATTTATTCATACGATCCATTCTAATTCATTCGCACGAATGTATAAATTCTAATTCATTCGTACGATCCATTCTAATTCCTTCGTACGATCCATTCTAATTCATTCGCACGAATGTATCCATTCTAATTCATTCGTACGATCCATTCTAATTCATTCATACGATCCATTCTAATTTATTCATACGATTCATTCTAATTTATTCGCACGAATGTATCCATTCTAATTCATTCGTACGATCCATTCTAATTCGTTCGCATGATCCATTCTAATTCATTCGTACGATCAATTCTAATTATTTCGTACGATCCATTCTTACTCATTCATACGATCCATTCAAATTCATTCGCAAGAATGTTTCCATTCTAATTCATTCATAAGATCTATTCAAATTCATTCATACGATCCATTCTAATTCATTCGCACGATCCATTCTAATTCATTCGTATGATCCATTCTAATTTATTCATACGATCCATTCTAATTCATTCTTGTGAATGTATCCATTCTAATTCATTCGTACGATCCATTCTAATTTATTCGTATGATCTATTCTAATTCATTTGTATGAATGTATCCATTCTAATTCATTCGCAGGAACCATTCTAATTCATTCATACGATCACTTTAATTCATTCATATGATCCATTCTAATTCATTCGCACGAATGTATCCATTCTAATTCATTCGTACGATCCATTCTAATTCATTTGCACAATCTATTCTAATTCATTCGTACAATCCATTCTAATTCATTCGCACAATCCATTCTAATTCATTCGTACGATCCATTCTAATTCTTTCGTATGATCCATTCTAATTCATTCGTACGATACATTCTAATTCATTTGCAAGAATGTATCCATTCTAATTCATTCATACATTCCATTCTAATTCATTCGCACGATCCATTCTAATTCATTCTTACGATCCATTCTAATTCATTCGCACGATCCATTCTAATTCATTCGCACGATCCAATCTAATTCATTCGCACGATCCATTCTAATTCATTCATACGTTCCATTCTAATTCATTCATACGATCCATTCGAATTCATTCGCACGAATGTATCCATTCTAATTCAGTCGTACGATCCATTCTTATTCCTTCGTACGATCCATTCTAATTTATTCACACGAATGTATCCATTTTAATTCATTCGTACGATCTATTCTAATCCATTCAAACGATTTATTCTAATTCATTCATGCGATCCATTCTAATTCATTCGCACGAATGTATCCATTCTAATTCATTCGTACGATCCATTCTAATTCATTCGCACAATCTATTTTAATTTATTCATATGATCCATTCTAATTCATTTGCACGATCCATTCTAATTCATTCGTATGATCCATTCTAATTCATTCGTACGATTCATTCTTGCTCATTCGTACGATCCATTCTAATTCATTCCCACGAATGTAACCATTCTAATTCATTCGTACAATCCATTCTAATTCATTCGCACGATTCATTCTAATTCATTCGTACGATCTATTATAATTCATTCGTACGATCCATTCTAATTCATTCACACGATCCATTCTAATTCATTCGTACGATCCATTCTAATTCAATTATACGATCCATTCCAATTCATTCGCACGAATGTATCCATTCTAATTCATTCGTACGAACCATTCTAATTTCTTCGTACGATCCATTTTAATTCATTCGCACGAATGTATCCATTCTAATTCATTCGTACGATCCATTCTATTTCATTCATATGATCCATTCTAATTCATTCATACGATCCATTCTAATTCATTCGCATGAATGTATCCATTCTAATTTATTCGTACGATCCATTTTAATTCATTCGCACAATCTATTTTAATTCATTCGTACGATCCATTCTAATTCATTCGCACGATCCATTCTAATTCATTCGTATGATCCATTCTATTTCATTCGTACGATCCATTCTTACTCATTCGTACGATCCATTCTAATTCATTCGCACGATTGTATCCATTCTAATTCATTCGTACAATCCATCCTAATTCATTCGCACGATCCAATCTAATTCATTCACACGATCCATTCTAATTCATTTGTACGATCAATTCTAATTTATTCGTACGATCTATTCATACTCATTCGTACGATCCATTCAAATTCATTCGCATGAATGTTTCCATTCTAATTCATTCATATGATCCATTCTAATTCATTCGTACGATCCATTCTAATTCTTTCGCACGATCCATTCTAATTCATTCGTACAATCAATTCTAATTCATTCATACGATCCATTCTAATTCATTCGCACGAACGTAACCATTCTAATTCATTCGTACGATCCATTCTAATTCCTTCGTACGATCTATTATACTTCATTCGCATGAATGTATCCATTATAATTCATTCATACGATCCATTCTAATTCATTTATACGATACACTCTAATTCATTCATATGATCCATTCTAATTCATTCACACGAATATATCCATTCTAATTCATTTGTACAATCAATTCTAATTCATTTGCACAATCTATTCTAATTCATTCGTACGATCCATTCTAATTCATTCACAAAATCCATTCTAATTCATTAGTACGATCCATTCTAATTCATTCGTACGATCCATTCTTACTCATTCGTACGATATATTCTAATTCATTCGCACGAATATATATATTCTAATTCATTCGTGCAATCCATTCTAATTCATTCGCACGATCCATTCAAATTCATTTGTACGATCTATTCTAATTCATTCGCACGATCCATTCTAATTCCTTCGCACGATCCATTCTAATTCATTCATACGATCCATTCTAATTCATTCGCATGAATGTATCTATTCTAATTCATTCATACGATCCATTCTAATTCCTTCGTACGATCCATTCTAATTCATTCACACGAATGTATCCATTTTAATTCATTCGTACGATCCATTCTAATTCATTCGGACGAATGTATCCATTCTAATTCATTCGTACTATCCATTCTAATTCATTCGCACGATCCATTATAATTCATTCGTACAATCTATTCTAACTCATTCGTACGATCCATTCTAATTCATTCACACGATCCATTCTAATTCATTCGTACGATCCATTCTAATTCATTCATACGATCCATTCTAATTCATTCGCACGATTGTATCCATTCTAATTTATTCATACAATCCATTCTAGTTCCTTTGTACGATTCATTCTAATTCATTCGCACAAATGTATCCATTATAATTCATTCGTACGATCCATTCTAATTCATTAATACGATCCATTCTAATTCATTCATACAATCTATTCTAATTCATTCGTACAATCTATTCTAATTCATTCGCACGATCCATTCTAATTCATTCGTACGATCTATTCTTATTCATTCGCTCGATCCATTCTAATTCATTCGTACGATCCAATCTAATTCATTCATACGATCCATTCTAATTCATTCATACGATCCATTCTAATTCATTCGCACGAATGTGTCCATTCTAATTCATTCGTATGATGAATTCTAATTCCTTCGTATGATCCATTCTAATTTCTTCGCACATCCATTTTAATTCATTCTTACAATCTATTCTAATTCATTCGTACGATCCATTCTAATTTATTCGCATGATCCATTGTAATACATTCGTACGATCCATTCTAATTCATTCGTACAATCCATTCTTACTCATTCTTATGATCCATTCTAATTCATTCGCACAAATATATCCATTCTAATTCATTCATACAATCCATTCTAATTCATTCGCACGATCCATTCTAATTCATTCATGCGATCCATTCTAATTCATTCGCACGATCCATTCTATTTCATTCGTATGATCTATTCTAATTCATTCATAAGATCCATTCTAATTCATTCATACGATCCATTCTAATTCATTTATACGAATATATCCATTCTAATTCATTCGTACGATCTATTCTAATTCCTTCGCATGATCCATTCTAATTTATTCGCATGAATGTATCTATTCTAATTCATTCGTACGATCCATTCTAATTCATTCATATGATCTATTCTAATTCATTCATACGATTCATTCTAATTCATTCGCACGACTGTATCCGTTCTAATTCGTTCGTACAATCCATTCTAATTCATTCACACAATCTGTTCTAATTCATTCGTAAGATCCATTCTAATTCATTCGCACGATCCATTCTAATTCATTCATACGATCCATTCTAATTCATTCCTACGATCCATTCTTACTCATTCGTACGATCCGTTCTAATTCATTCGCACGAATGTATCCATTCTAATTCAGTCGTACAATCTATTCTAATTCTTTCGCATGATTCATTCTAATTCATTCACACGAATGTATCCATTCTGATTCATTCGCACGATCCATTCTAATTTATTCGCATGATCCATTCTAATTCATTCGTACGATCCATTCAAACTCATTCTTACGATCCATTCTAATTCATTTATTCGATCCATTCTAATTAATTCGCACGAATGTATCCATTCTAATTCATTCGTACGATCCATTCTAATTCATTTGTATGATCCATTCTAATTCATTCGTACGATCCATTCTAGTTCATTCATACAATCCATTCTAATTCATTCATAGGATCCATTTTAATTCATTCGCACGAATGTATCCATTCTATTTCATTCGTACGATCCATTCTAATTCCTTCATATGATCCATTCTAATTCATTCGCACGAATGTATCTATTCTAATTCATTCGTACGATCCATTCTAATTCCTTCGTACGATCCATTCTAATTCATTCACACGAATGTATCCATTTTAATTCATTCTTACGATCCATTCTAATTCAGTCGGACGAATTTATCCATTCTAATTCATTCGTACTATCCATTCTAATTCATTCGCACGATCCGTTATAATTTATTCGTACGATCTATTCTAATTCATTCGTACGATCCATTCTAATTCATTCACACGATCCATTCTAATTCATTCGTACGATCCATTCTAATTCATTCATACGATCCATTCTAATTCATTCGCACGATTGTATCTATTCTAATTTATTCATACAATCCATTCTAATTCCTTCGTACGATCCATTCTAATTCATTCGCACAAATGTATCCATTCTAATTCATTCGTACGATCCATTCTAATTCATTCATACGATCCATTCTAATTCATTCATACAATCTATTCTAATTCATTCGTACAATCTATTCTAATTCATTCGCACGATCCATTCTAATTCATTCATACGATCTATTCTTATTCATTCGCTCGATCCATTCTAATTCATTCGTACGATCCAATCTAATTCATTCATACGATCCATTCTAATTCATTCATACGATCCATTCTAGTTCATTCGCACGAATGTGTCCATTCTAATTCATTCGTATGATGAATTCTAATTCCTTCGTATGATCCATTCTAATTCCTTCGCACGAATGTATCCATTCTAATTTATTCGTACGATCCATTCTAATTCATTCGGATGAATTTATCCATTCTAATTCATTCATACGATTCATTCTAATTCAGTCGCACGAATGTATCCATTCTAATACATTCGTACGATCCATTTTAATTCATTCTCACAATCAATTCTAATTCATTCGTACGATCCATTCTAATTTATTCGCATGATCCATTGTAATTCATTCGTACGATCCATTCTAATTCATTCGTATGATCCATTCTTACTCATTCTTATGATTCATTCTAATTCATTCGCACAAATATATCCATTCTAACTCATTCATACAATCCATTCTAATTCATTCGCACGATCCATTCTAATTCATTCATACGATCCATTCTAATTCATTCGCACGATCCATTCTAATTCATTCGTAAGATCCATTCTAATTCATTCATAAGATCCATTCTAACTCATTCATACGATCCATTCTAATTCATTCATACGAATATATCCAATCTAATTCATTCGTACGATCTATTCTAATTCCTTCGCACGATCCATTCTAATTCATTCGCACGAATGTATCTACTCTAATTCATTCGTACGATCTATTCTAATTCATTCATATGATCCATTCTAATTCATTCATACGATTCATTCTAATTCATTCGCACGAATGTATCCATTCTAATTCATTCGTACAATCCATTCTAATTTATTCGCACAATCTGTTCTAATTCATTCGTAAGATCCATTATAATTCATTCGCACGATCCATTATAATTCATTCGTACGATCCATTCTAATTCATTCGTACGATCCATTCTCACTCATTCATACGATCCGTTCTAATTCATTCGCACGAATGTATCCATTCTAATTCATTCGTACAATCCATTCTAATTCTTTCGCATGATTTATTCTAATTCATTCGCACTAATGTATCCATTCTGATTCATTCGCACGATCCATTCTAATTTATTCACACGATCCATTCTAATTCATTCGTACGATCCATCCAAACGCATTCTTACGATCCATTCTAATTCATTTATACGATCCATTCTAATTAATTCGCACAAATGTATCCATTCTAATTCATTCGTACGATCCATTCTAATTCATTCGGACGATCCATTCTAGTTCATTCATACAATCCAATCTAATTCATTCATAGGATCCATTTTAATTCATTCGCACGAATGTATCCATTCTAATTCATTCGTACGATCCATTCTAATTCCTTCATATGATCCATTTTAATTCATTCGCACGAATGTATCAATTCTAATTCATTCGTACGATCCATTCTAATTCATACATACGATCCATTCTAATTTTTTCGCATAAATGTACCCATTCTAATTCATTCGTATGATCCATTCTAATTCATTCGTATAATTTATTCTAATGCATTCGTACGATCCATTCTAATTCATTCGCACGATCCATTCTAATTCTTTCGTACGATCCATTCTTACTCATTCGTACGATCCATTCTAATTCATTTGCACGAATGTATCTATTCTAATTCATTTGCACGAATGTATCCATTCTTATTCATTCGTACGATCTATTCTAATTCATTCATACGATCCATTCTAATTCATTCATACGATCCATTCTAATTCATTCGCACGAATGTATCCATTCTAATTCATTCGTACGATCCATTCTAATTCCTTCGTACGATCCATTCTAATTCATTCGCACGAATGTATCCATTCTAATTCATTCGTACGATGCATTCTAATTCCTTCGTACGATCGATTTTAATACATTCACACAAATGTATCCATCCTAATTCATTCTTACGAACCATTCTAATTCATTCATACGATCCATTCTAATTCATTCATACGATCCATTGTAATTCATTCGCACGAATGCATCCATTCTAATTCATTCGTACGATACATTCTAATTCATTCGCACAATCTATTTTAATTCATTCGTACGATCCATTCTAATTCTTTCGCACGATCCATTCTAATTCATTCGTACGATCCATTCTAATTCATTCGTACGATCCATTCTTACTCATTCGTACGATCTATTCTAATTCATTCGCACGATTGTATCTATTCTAATTCATTCGTACAATCCATCCTAATTCATTCGCACGATCTATTCTAATTCATTCATACGATCTATTCTAATTCATTTGTATGATCCATTCTAATTCATTCGCACGATCTATTCTAATTCATTCGTATGATCTATTCTAATTCATTCGCATGAATGTATCCATTCTAATTCATTCGTACAATCCATTCTAATTCCTACGTATGATCTATTCTAATTTATTCGCACGAATGTATCAATTCTAATTCATTCATACGATCCATTCTAATTCATTCTAATTCATTCGCACTAATGTATCCATTCTAATTCATTCGTACGATCCATTCTAATTTATTCGCACAATCTATTCTAATTCAATTGTACGATCCATTCTAATTCATTCGCACGATCCATTCTAATTCATTCGTACGATCTATTCTTACTCATTCGTACGATCCTTTCTAATTCATTCGTACGATCCATTCTATTTCATTCGCTCGATCCATTCTAATTCATTCGCACGAATGTATCCATTCTAATTCATTCGTACGATGCATTCTAATTCCTTCGTACGATCTATTCTAATTCATTAGGACGAATCTATCCATTCTAATTCATTTGTACGATCCATTTTAATTTAATCATACGATCCATTCTAATTCATTCATACGATTCATTCAAATTCATTAGCACGAATGTATCCATTATAATACATTCGTATGGTCCATTATAATTCATTCTCACAATCTATTCTAATTCATTTGTACGATCCATTCTAATTTATTCGCATTATCCATTGTAATTCACTCGTACGATCCATTCTAATTCATTCGTACGATCGATTCTTACTCATTCGTACGATCCATTCTAATTCATTCGCATGAATGTATCCATTCTAATTCATTCATACAATCCATTCTAATTCAGTCGCACGATCCATTCTAATTCATTCATACAATCCATTCTAATTCATTCGCACGATCCATTCTAATTCATTCGTACGATATATTCTGATTCATTCATAAGATCCATTCTAATTCATTCATACGATCCATTCTAATTCATTCGCACAAATGCATCGATTCTAATTCATTCGTACGATCCATTCTAATTCCTTCATACGATCCATTCTAATTCATTCGCACGAATGTATCCATTCTAATTCATTCGTACGATCCATTCTAATTCATTCATATTATCCATTCTAATTCATTCGCACGAATGTATCCATTCTAATTCATTCGTACAATCTATTCTAATTCATTCGCACAATCTATTCTAACTCATTCATATGCTCCATTCTAATTCATTCGTATGATCCATTCTTACTCATTCGTATGATCCGTTCTAATTCATTCGCACGAATATATCCATTCTAATTCATTCGTAAAATCCATTCTAATTCATTCGCACAATCCATTCTAATTAATTTGAACAATCCATTCTAATTCATTCGTACGATCCATTCTAATTCATTTGCACGATCCATTCTAATTCATTCGTATGATCAATTCTAATTTATTCGTACGATCCATTCTTACTCATTCGTACGATCTATTCTAATTCATTTCCACGAATATATCCATTCTTATTCATTCGTACAATCTATTCTAATTCATTCCCACGATCCATTCTAATTCATTCGTACGATCCATTCTAATTCATTAATACGATCCATTCTAATTCATTCGCACGAATGTATTAATTCTAATCTATTCGTACGATACATTCTAATTCCTTCGTACGATCCATTCTAATTTATTAGCACGAATGCATACTTTCTAATTCATTCGTACGATCCATTCTAATTCATTCATACGATCCATTCTAATTTATTCATACGATTCATTCTAATTCATTCGCACGAATGTATCCATTCTAATTCATTCGTACGATCCATTCAAATTCATTCTCATAATCTATTCTAATTATTTCGTACGATCCTTTCTAATTTATTCGCCTGATCCATTCTAATTCATTCGTACAAGCCATTCTAATTCATTCGTACGATCCATTCTTACTCATTCGTACGATCCTTTCTAATTTATTCACACGAATGTATCCATTCTAATTCATTCGTACAATTCATTCTAATTCATTCGTACGATCCATTCTAATTCATTCGTACGATCCATTCTAAATCATTCATACGATCCATTCTAATTCATTCATACGATCCATTCTAATTCATTCGCACAAATGTATCCATTCTAATTCATTCGTACGATCCATTCTAATTCCTTCGTATGACCCATTCTAATTCATTCGCACGAATATATCCATTCTAATTCATTCGTACGATTCATTCTAATTCATTTATACGATCCATTCTAATTCATTCTTAAAATCCATTCAAATTCATTCGCACGAATGTATCCATTTTAATTCATTCGTACGATCTATCCTAATTGCTTCGTACGATCTATCCTAATTGCTTCGTACGATCTATTCTAATTCATTCGGACGAATGTATCCATTCAAATTCTTTTGTACGATCCATTCTAATTCATTCATACGATCCATTCTAATTCATTCGCACGAATGTATTCATTCTAATTCATTTGTGCGATCCATTCTAATTCATTCGCACAATATATTCTAATTCATTTGTTCGATCCATTCTAATTCATTCACACGATCCTTTCTAATTCATTTGTACGATTAATTCCAATTCATTCGTATGATCCATTCTTACTCATTCGTACGATCCATTCTAATTCATTCGCACGAATGTTTCCATTCTAATTCATTCGCATGATCCATTCTAATTCTTTCGCAAGATCCATTCTAATTCATTTGTACAATCAATTCTAATTCATTCATACGATCCATTCTAATTCATTCACACGAACGTATCCATTCTAATTCATTCGTACGATCCATTCTAATTCCTTCGTACGATCCATTATACTTCATTCGCATGAATGTATCCATTCTAATTCATTCATACGATCCATTCTAATTCATTCATACGATACACTCTATATCTTTCATATGATCTATTCTAATTCATTCGCACAAATATATCCATTCTAATTCATTCGTACAATCCATTCTAATTCATTTGCACAATCTATTCTAATTCATTCGTACGATCCATTCTAATTCATTCACACAATCCATTCTAATTTATTAGTACGATCCATTCTAATTCATTCGTACGATCTATTCTTACTCATTCGTACGATACATTCTAATTCATTCGCACGAATGTATCTATTCTAATTCATTCGTGCAATCCATTCGCACGATCCATTCTAATTCATTCGTATGATCCATTCTAATTCATTCGTACGATCCATTCTAATTCCTTCGCACGATCCATTCTAATTCATTCATACGATCCATTCTAATTCATTCGCACGAACGTATCTATTCTAATTCACTCGTACGATCCATTCTAATTCCTTCGTACGATCCATTCTAATTCCTTCGTACGATCCATTCTAATTCATTCACACGAATGTATCCATTTTAATTCATTCGTACGATCCATTCTAATTCATTCGCACGAATGTATCCATTCTAATTCATTCGTATTATCCATTCCAATTCATTCGCACTATCCTTTCTAATTCATTCGTACGATCTATTCTAATTCATTCGTATGATCCATTCTAATTCATTCACGCGATCCATTCTAATTCATTCGTACGATTCATTCTAATTCATTCATACGATCCATTTTAATTCATTCGTAAGATTGTATCCATTCTAATTTATTCATACAATCCATTCTAATTCCTTCGTACGATCCATTCTAATTCATTCGCACGAATGTATCCATTCTAATTCATTCGTACGATCCATTCTAATTCATTCATACGATCCATTCTAATTCATTCATATGATCCATTCTAATTCATTCGCACAATTGTATCCATTCTATTTTATTCGTACGATCCATTCTAATTCCTTCGCACAATTTATTCTAATTCAATTATACGATCTATTCTAATTGATTCGCACGATCAATTCTAATTCATTTGTACGATCCATTCTTACTCATTCGTACGATCCATTCTAATTCATTCGCATGAATATATCCATTCTAATTCATTCGTACAATCTATTCTAATTCATTCACACGATCCATTCTAATTCATTCGTACGATCTATTCTAATTCATTCGCTCGATACATTCTAATTCATTCGTACAATCCAATCTTATTCATCCATACGATCCATTCTAATTCATTCATACGATCCATTCTAATTCATTCGCACGAATGTGTCCATTCTAATTCATTCGTATGATGCATTCTAATTCCTTCGTATGATCCATTCTAATTCCTTCATACGAATGTATCCTTTCTAATTCGTTCGTACGATCCATTCTTATTCATTCATAAGATCCATTCTAATTCATTCATACGATTCATTCTAATTCATTCGCACGAATGTAACCATTCTAATACATTCGTACAATCTATTTTAATTCATTCTCACAATCTATTCTAATTCATTCGTACGATCCATTCTAATTTATTCGCATGATCCATTGTAATTCATTCGTACAATCCATTCTAATTCATTCGTACGATCCATTCTTACGCATTCGTATGATCCATTCTAATTCATTCGCTCAAATATATCCATTCTAATTCATTCATACAATCCATTCTAATTCATTCGCACGATCCATTCAAATTCATTCATACGATCCATTCTAATTCATTCGCACGATCCATTCTAATTCATTCGTACGATCCATTCTAATTCATTCATAAGATCCATTCTAATTCATTCATACGATCCATTCTAATTAATTCGCATGAATAAATCCATTCTAATTCATTCGTACGATCTATTCTAATTCCTTCGCACGATCCATTCTAATTCATTCGCACGAATGTATCCATTCTAATTCATTCGTACGATCCATTCTAATTCATTCATACGATCCACTCTAATTCATTCATACGATCTATTCTAATTCATTCGCACGAATGTATCCATTCTAATTCATTCGTACAATCCATTCTAATTCATTCATACAATCTGTTCTAATTCATTCGTAAGATCCATTCTAATTCATTTGCACGATCCATTCTAATTCATTCGTACGATCCATTCTAATTCATTCGTACGATCCATTTTTATTAATTCGTACGATCCGTTCTAATTCATTCGCACGAATGTATCTATTCTAATTTATTCGTACAATCTATTCTAATTCTTTCGCATGATCCATTCTAATTCATTCGCAAGAATGTGTCCATTCTGATTCATTCGCACGATCCATCCCAATTTATTCGCACGGTCCATTCTAATTCATTCGTACGATCCATTCAAACTCATTCTTACGATCCATTCTTATTCATTCATACGATCCATTCTAATTAATTCGCACGAATGTATCCATTCTAATTCATTCGTACAATCCATTCTAATTCATCCGTACAATCCATTCTAATTCATTCGTACGATCCATTCTAATTCATTCGTACGATCCATTCTAGTTCATTCATACAATCCATTCTAATTCATTCATAGGATCCATTTTAATTCATTCGCACGAATGTATCCATTCTAATTCATTCGTACGATCCATTCTAATTCCTTCATACGATCCATTCTAATTCATTCGCACGAATGTATCCATTCTATTTCATTCGTACGATCCATTCTATTTCATTCAAACGATCCATTCTAATTCGTACATACGATCCATTCTAATTTATTCGCATGAATATACCCATTCTAATTCATTCGTATGATCCATTCTAATTCATTCGCATAATTTATTCTTATTCATTTGTACGATCCATTCTAATTCATTCGCACGATCTATTCTAATTCATTCGTACGATCCATTCTAATTCATTAGTACGATCCATTCTTACTAATTCGTACGATCCATTCTAATTCATTTGCACGAATGTATCCATTCTAATTCATTTGCACGAATGTATCCATTCTAATTCATTCGTACGATCCATTCTAATTCATTGGCACGATCCATTCAAATTCATTCGTACGATCCATTCTAATACATTCATATGATCCATTCTAATTCATTCGCACGAATGTATCCATTCTAATTCATTCGTACGATCCATTCTAATTCCTTCGTACGATCCATTCTAATTCCTTCGCACGAATGTATTCATTCTAATTCATTGGTACGATCCATTCTAATTCATTAATACGATCCATTCTAATTCACACGAATGTATCCATTCTAATTCATTTGTACGATCTACTCTAATTCATTCGTACAATCTTTTTAAATTCATTCGTACGATCCATTCCAATTCATTCGCATGACCTATTCTAATTCATTCGTACAATCCATTCTAATTCATTCGTATGATCCATTCTTACTCATTCATACGATCTATTCTAATTCATTCGCATGAATGTATCCATTCTAATTTATTCGAACGATCTATTCTAATTCATTCGCATGATCTATTCTAATTCATTCGCACGATCCATTTTAATTCATTCGCACGATCCATTCTAATTCATTCATTCTATCAATTCTAATTCATTCGCAAAAATGTATCCAATCTAATTCATTCGTACGATCCATTCTAATTCATTCGTACGATCCATTCTAATTCATTCGCACGATCCATTCTAATTCATTCGCGCGATCCATTCTAATTCATTCGCACGAATGTATCCATTCTAATTCATTCGTATGATCCATTCTAATTCCTTCGTATGATCCATTCTAATTCATTCGCACGAATGTATCCATTCTAATTCATTTGTACGATCCATTCTAATTCATTCATACTATCCATTCTAATTCATTCATATGATCCATTCTAATTCATTTGCACGAATGTATCCATTCTAATTCATTCGTATGATCCATTCTAATTTATTCGCATAATCTAATCTAATTTATTCGTACAATCCACTCTAATTCATTCGCACGATCCATTCTAATTCATTCACACGATATATTCTAATTCATTCGTATGATCCATTCTAATTCATTCATACAATCCATTCTAATTCATTCGCACGAATGTATCCATTCTAATTCATTCGTAGGATCCATTTTAATTCCTTCATACGGTCCACTCAAATTCATTCACCCAAATGTATCCATTCTAATTCATTCGTACGATACATTCTAATTCATTCATACGATCCATTCTAATTCATTCATACGATCCATTCTAATTCATTCAAACGAATGTATCCATTCTAATTCATTCGTACGATCCATTCTAATTCATTCGCACAATCCATTTTAATTCATTCGTATGATCCATTCTATTTCATTCGCACGATCCATTCTAATTCATTCATACGAACAATGCTAATTCATTCATACGATCCATTCTTACTCATTCGTACGATCCATTCTAATTTATTCGCACGAATGTTTCAATTCTAATTTATTCGTATTATCCATTCTAATTCATTCGTACGATCTATTCTAATTCATTTTTATGATCCATTCTAATTCATTCGCACGGTCCATTCTAATTTATTCGTACGATCTATTCTAAATCATTTGCATGAATTTATCCATTCTAATTTATTCATATGATCCATTCTAATTCATTCATACGATTACTCTAATTTATTCATATGATCCATTCTAATTCATTTGCACGAATGTATCCATTCTAATTCATTCGTATGATCTATTCTAATTCATTCGCACAAATGTATCCATTCTAATTCATTCGTACAATCCATTCTATTTCATTCACATGATCCATTCTAATTCATTCGAACGATCCATTCTAATTCATTCGCACGATCCATTCTAATTCATTTTCACGACCCAATCTAATTCATTCATACGATCCATTCTAATTCATTCATTTTTTTTTCGATCCATTCTAATTCATTTATACGACCCATTCAAATTCTTTCGCACGAATGTATCCATTCTAATTCATTCGTATGAATCCATTCTAATTCCTTCGTACGATCCATTATAATTCCTTCACACGAATATATCCATTATAATTCATTCATACGATCCGTTCTAATTCATTCATATGATCCATTCTAATTAATTCGCACAAATGTATCCATTCTAATTCATTTGTACGATCCATTCTTACTCATTCGTACGATCCATTCTAATTCATTCGCACGAATGTATCCATTCTAATTCATTCGCACAATCCATTCTAATTAATTTGCACAATCCATTCTAATTCATTCGTACGATCTATTCTAATTCATTCGCATGATCCATTCTAATTCATTCATATGATCCATTCTAATTCATTCGCACGAATGTATCCAATTTAATTCATTCATACAATCCATTCTAATTCCTTCGTACGATTCATTCTAATTCATTCACACGAATGTATCCATTCTAATTCATTTGTACAATCCATTCTAATCCATTCGTACAAATGTATCCATTCTAATTAATTCGTACGATCTATTCTAATTCATTCACGTAATCTATTATAATTCAATTGTACGATCCATTCTAATTCATTAGCACGATCCATTCTAATTCATTCGTACGATCCATTCTAATTCATTCACATGAATATATCCATTCTAATTCATTCGTACAATCTATTCTAATTCATTCGCACGATCCATTATAATTCATTCATACGAACCATTCTAATTCATTCGCTTGATCCATTCTAATTCATTCGTACGATCCATTCTAATTCATTCATACGATCAATTCTAATTCATTCATACGATCCATTCTAATTCATTCACACGAATGTATCCATTCTAATTCATTCGTACGATGCGTACGATCCATTCTAATTCATTCATACGATCCATTCTAATTCATTCATACGATTCATTCTAATTCATTCGCATGAATGTATCCATTCTAATACATTCGTACGATCCATTCTAATTCATTCTCACAATCTATTCTAATTTATTCGTACGATCCATTCTAATTTATTCGCATAATCCAATGTAATACATTCGTACGATCTATTCTAATTCATTCGTACGATCCATTCTTACTAATTCGTACGATCCATTCTAATTCATTCGCACGAATATATCCATTCTAATTCATTTATACAATCCATTCTAATTCATTCGCACGATCCATTCTAATTCATTCATACGATCCATTCTAATCTATTCGCACGATCCATTCTAATTCATTCATACGATATATTCTAATTCATTCATAATATCCATTCTAACTTATTCATACGATCCATTCTAATTCATTCGCACGAATGTATCCATTCTAATTCATTCGTATGATCCATTATAATTTCTTCGTACGATCCATTCTAATTCATTCGCACGAATGTATCCATTCTAATTCATTCGTACGATTCATTCTAATTCATTCATACGATGCATTCTAATTCATTCATATGATCCATTCTAATTCATTCACACGAATGTATCCATTATAATTCATTCGTACAATCCATTCTAATTCATTCGCACAATCAATTCTAATTCATTTGTACGCTCCATTCTAATTCATTCATATGATCCATTCTAATTCATTCGTATGATCCATTCTTACTCATTCGTACGATCCGTTCTAATTCATTCGCACGAATGTATTCATTCTAATTCATTCGTACGATCCATTCTAATTCTTGGTACGATCCATTCTAATTCATTCACACGAATGTATCCATTTTAATTCATTCATACGATCCATTCTAATTCATTCATAGGATCCATTCTAATTCATTCGAACAAATGTATCCATTCTAATTCATTCGTACGATCTATTCTTACTCATTCGTACGATCCATTCTAATTCATTCGCACGAATGTATCCATTCTAATTCATTCGCACAATCCATTCTAATTCATTTGCACAATCCATTCTAATTCATTCGTACGATCTATTCTAATTCATTCGTACGATCCAATTTAATTCATTCGCATGATCCATTCTAATTCATTCGTAAGATCCATTCTAATTCATTCGCACGAATATATCCATTCAAATTCATTCATACAATCCATTCAAATTCCTTCGTACGATCCATTCTAATTCATTCGCACAAATGTATCCATTCTAATTTATTCGTACAATCTATTCTAACTCATTCATACGATCCATTCTAATTCATTCATACGATCCATTCTAATTCATTCGCACAAATATATCCATTCTAATTCATTCGTATGATCCATTATAATTCATTCGCACAATCTATTCTAATTCAATTGTACGATCCATTCTAATTCATTTGCAAGATCCATTCTAATTCATTCGTACAATCCATTCTAATTCATTCGCATGAATATATCTATTCAAATTCATTCGTACAATCTATTCTAATTCATTCGCACGATCCATTCTAATTCATTCGTACGAACCATTCTAATTCATTCGCTAGATCCATTCTAATTCATTCGTACGATCCATTCTAATTCATTCACACGTCCATTCTAATTCATTCATACGATCTATTCTAATTCATTCGCACGAATGTATCCATTCTAATTCATTCGTACGATGCAATCTAATTCCTTCGTACGATCCATTCTAATTCATTCGCATGAATGTTTCCATTCTAATTCGTTCGTACGATCCATTCTAATTCATTCATATGATTCATTCTAATTCATTCATACGATTCATTCTAATTCAATCGCATGAATGTATCCATTCTAATACATTCGTACGATCCATTCTAATTCATTCTCGTAATCTATTCTAATTCATTCGTACGATCCATTCTAATTTATTTGCATAATTCAATGTAATTCATTCGTACGATCCATTCTAATTCATTCTTACTAATTCGTACGATCCATTCTAATTCATTCGCACAAATATATCCATTCTAATTCATTCATACAATCCATTCTAATTCATTCGCACGATCCATTCTAATTCATTCATACGATCCATTCTAATCCATTCGCACGATCAATTCTAGTTTATTCGTACGATATATTCTAATTCATTCATAAGATCCATTCTAATTCATTCATATGATCCATTCTAATTCATTCACATGAATGTATCCATTCTAATTCATTCGTACGATCCATTCTAATTCCTTCGTACGATCCATTCTAATTCATTCGCACGAATGTATCCATTCTAATTCATTCGTAAGATCCATTCTAATTCATTCATACGATGCATTCTAATTCATTCATATGATCCATCCTAATTCATTCGCACGAATGTATCCATTCTAATTCATTCGTACAATACATTCTAATTCATTCACACAATCAATTCTAATTCATTCGTACGCTCCATTCAAATTCATTCATACGATCCATTCTAATTCATTCGTACGATCCATTCTTACTCATTCGTACGATCCGTTCTAATTCATTCACACGAATGTATCTATTCTAATTCATTCGTACAATCCATTCTAATTCATTCGCACGATCTATTCTAATTCATTCAAACAATCCATTCTAATTAATTCGTACGATCTATTCTAATTCATTCGGATGATCCATTCTAATTCATTCGTACGATCCATTCAAACTCATTCTTACGATCCATTATAATTCTTTCATACGATCCATTCTAATACATTCGCACGAATGTATCTATTCTAATTCATTCGTATGATCCATTCTAATTCATTCGTACGATCCATTCTAATTCATTCGTACGATCCATTCTAGTTCATTCATACAATCCATTCTAATTCAATCATAGGATCCATTCTAATTCATTCACATGAATATGTCCATTCTAATTCATTCGTACGATCCATTCTAATTCCTTCGTACGATCCATTCTAATTCAATCGTACGAATGTATCCATTCTAATTCATTCGTACGATCCATTCTAATTCATTCGTACAATCCATTCTAATTCAGACATACCATCCATTGTAATTCATTCGCATGAATGTATCCATTCTAATTCATTCGTATGATCCATTCTAATTCATTCGCATAATCTATTCTAATTCATTTGTACGATCCATTCTAATTCATTCACACGATCCATTCTAATTCATTCGTACGATCCATTCTAATTCATTCGTATGATCCATTCTTACTCATTCGTACGATCCATTCTAATTCCTTTGCATGAATGTATCCATTCTAATTCATTTGTACGATCCATTCTAATTTATTCGCACGATCCATTCTAATTCATTCGTACGATCCATTCTAATTCATTCATACGATCTATTCTAATTCATTCGCACGAATGTATCCACTGTAATTCATTCGTACGATCCATTCTAATTCCTTCGTACGATCCATTCACTCTAATTCATTCATACGATCCATTATAATTCATTCACACGAATGTATCCATTCTAATTCATTTGTACGATCCATTCTAATTCATTCGCATAATCGATTCAAATTCATTCGTACGATTCATTCCAATTCATTCGCACGATCCATTCTAATTCATTCGTACAATCCATTCTAATTCATTCGTATGATCCATTCTTACTCATTCATACGATCCATTCTAATTCATTCGTATTAATGTATCCATTATAATTCATTCGCACGATCCGTTCTAATTAATTCAAAAGATCTATTCTAATTCATTCGCACGATCCATTCTAATTCATTCACACGATCCATTCTGATTCATTCGCACGATCCATTCTAATTCATTCGCATGAATGTATCCATTCTAATCCATTCATACGATCCATTCTAATTTATTCGTACGATCCATTCTAATTCATTCGTACGATCCATTCTAATTCATTCGCACGATCCATTCTAATTTATTCGCACGATCCATTCTAATTCATTCGAACGATCCATTCTAATTCATTCATACAATCCATTCTAATTCATTCGCACAAATGTATCCATTCTAATTCATTCGTACGATCCATTCTAATTCCTTCGTACGATCCATTCTAATTTATTCGCACGAATGTATCCATTCTAATTCATTCGTACGATCCATTCTAATTCATTCATACGATCCATTCTAATTCATTCATATGATCCATTCTAATTCATTCACACGAATGTATCCATTCTAATTCATTCGTACGATCCATTCTAATTCATTCGCACAATCTATTATAATTTATTCATACGATCCATTCTAATTCCTTCGTATGATCCATTCTAATTCATTAGCACGAATGTATCCTTTCTAATTCATTCGTACGATCTATTCTAATTCATTCATACGATCCATTCTAATTCATTCATACGATCCATTTTAATTCATTCACACGAATGTGTCCATTCTAATTCATTCGTACGATCCATTCTAATTCATTCGCACAATCTATTCTAATTCAATTGTATGATCTATTCTAATTCATTCGCCCGATCCATTCTAATACATTCATATTATCCATTCTAATTCATTCGTACGATCCATTCTTACTCATTCGTACGATCCATTCTAATTCATTCGCACGAATATATCCATTCTAATTCATTCGTATAATCTATTCTAGTTCATTCGCACGATCCATTCAAATTTATTCGTACGTTCTATTCTAATTCATTCGTACGATCCATTCTAATTCATTTGCTTGATCTATTCTTATTCATTCGTACGATCCAATCTAATTCATTCATACGATCCATTCTAATTCATTCATACGATCCATTCTAATTCATTCGTATGAATGTATCCATTCTAATTCATTCGTACGATGCATTCTAATTCATTCGTATGATCCATTCTAATTTATTTGCACGAATGTATCCTTTCTAATTCATTCGTACGATCCATTCTAATTCATTCAGACGATCCATTCTAATTCATTTATACGATTTATTGTAATTCATTCGCACGAATGTATCCATTCTAATTCATTTGTACGATCCATTCTAATCCATTCTCACAAACTATTCCAATTCATTCATACGATCCATTCTAATTTATTCGCATGATCCATTATAATTCATTCGTACGATCCATTCTAATTCATTCGTACGATCCATTCTTACTCATTCATACGATCCATTCTAATGAATTCGCACGAATGTATCCATTCTAATTCATTCGTAGTATACATTCTAATTCATTCGCACGATCCATTCTAATTCATTCGTACGATCTATTCTAATTCATTCGTACTATCCATTCTAATTCAGTCGCACGATCCATTATAATTCATTCGTACGATCCATTCTAATTCATTCATACGATCCATTCTAATTCATTCGCAAGAATGTATCTGTTCTAATTCATTCGTACGATCCATTCTAATTCCTTCGTATGATCCATTCTAATTCATTCGCACGAATGCATCCATTCTAATTCATTCGTACGATCCATTCTAATTCATTCATACGATCCATTCTAATTCATGCGCACGAATGTATCCATTCTAATTCTTTCATACGATCCATTCTAATTCATTCGCACAATCTATTCTAATTTATTCGTACGATCTATTCTAATTCATTCGTACGATCCATTCAAATTCATTCGTACGATCCATTCTTACTCATTCGTATGATCCATTCTAATTCATTCGCACGAATGTATCCATTCAAATTCTTTGTACAATCCATTCTAATTCATTCGCACGATCCATTCTAATTCATTCGTACGATCCATTCTAATACATTCGCACAATCCATTCTAATTCATTCGCACGATCCATTCTAATTTATTCATACGATCCATTCTAATTCATTCGCACGAATGTATCTATTCTGATTCATTCGTACGATCCATTCTAATTCCTTCGTACGATCTATTCTAATTCATTCGCACGAATGTATCTATTCTAATTCATTCGTACGATCCATTGTAATTCATTCATACGATCCATTCTAATTTATTCGCACGCATATATCCACTCTAATTCATTCGTACGATCCATTCTAATTCATTTGCACAATCTATTCTAATTCATTCGTACGATCCATTCTTACTCATTCGTACGATCCATTCTAATTCATTCGCACGAATGTTTCCATTCTAATTCATTCGTACGATCCATTCAAATCTATTCGTACGATCCATTCTAATCAATTCGTACGATCCTTTCTAATTCATTCGCACGATCCGTTCTAATTCATTCGTACGATCCATTCTAATTCATTCATACGATCCATTCTAATTCATTCGCACGAATGTATCCATTCTAATTCATTCGTACGATCCATTCTAATTCTTTCGTACAATCCATTCTAATTCATTCGCATGAATGTATCTATTCTAATTCATTCATACGATCCATTCTAATTCATTCATACAATCCACTCTAATTCATTCAAATAATCCATTCTAATTCATTCGCACGAATGTATCCATTCTAATTCATTCGTACAATCCATTCTAATTCATTTGCACAATCTATTCTAATTCATTCGTACGATCCATTCTAATTCATTCGCACAATCCATTCTAATTTATTCGTACGATCCATTCTAATTCATTCGTAGGATCCATTGTTACTCATTCATAGGATAAATTCTAATTCATTCGCACGAATGTATCCATTCTAATTCATTCGCATGATCCATTCTAATTTATTCGCACGATCCATTCTAATTCATTCGCACAATCCATTCTAATTTATTCGTACGATCCATTCTAATTCATTCGTAGGATCCATTCTTACTCATTCATAGGATAAATTCTAATTCATTCTCACGAATGTATCCATTCTAATTCATTCGCATGATCCATTCTAATTTATTCGCACGATCCATTCTAATTCATTCGCACGATCCATTCTAATTCATTCATATATACGATCCATTCTAATTCATTCACACAAATGTCTCTATTCTAATTCATTCGTACGATCAATTTTAATTCCTTCGTACGATCAATTCTAATTCATTCACACGAATGTATCCATTCTAATTCATTCATACGATCCATTCTAATTCATTCGCACGAATGTATCTATTCTAATTCATTCGTACGATCCATTCTAATTCATTCGCACAATCTATATTAATTCATTCGTACGATCCATTCTAATTCATTCGCATGATCCATTCTAATTCATTCCTACGATCCATTCTAATTCATTCGTACGATCCATTCTTACTCATTCGTACAATCCATTTTAATTCATTCGCACGAATGTTTCAATTCTATTTCATTCGTATAATCCATTCTAATTCATTCGTACGATCCATTCTAATTCATTCGTACATTCCATTCTAATTCATTCGCACGATCCATTCTAATTCATTCGTACGATCCATTCTAATTCATTCGCATGAATGTATCCATTCTCACTCATTCGTACGATCCATTCTAATTTCTTTGTACGATCCATTCTAATTCATTCACATGAATGTATCCATTCTAATTCATTCGCATGAACCATTCTAATTCATTCATACGATCACTCTAATTCATTCATATGATCCATTCTAATTCATTCGCACGAATGTATCCATTCTAATTCATTCGTACGATCCATTCTAATTCATTTGCACAATCTATTCTTATTCATTCGTACAATCCATTCTAATTCATTCGCACGATCCATTCTAATTCATTCGTACGATCCATTCTTACTCATTCGTACGATACATTCTAATTCATTCGCACGAATGTATCCATTCTAATTCATTCGTACAATCCATTCTAATTCATTCGTACGATCCATTCTAATTCATTCGCACGATCCATTGTAATTCATTCGCACGATCCAATCTAATTCATTCATACGATCTATTCTAATTCATTCATACGATCCATTCGAATTCATTCGCACAAATATATCCATTCTAATTCATTCGTACAATCCATTCTAATTCCTACGTACGATCCATTCTAATTCATTCACACGAATGTATCCAGTTTAATTCATTCCTACGATCCATTCTAATTCATTCATACGATCCATTCTAATTCATTCATACGATCCATTCTAATTCATTCGCACGAATGTATCCATTCTAATTCATTCGTACGATCCATTCAAATTCATTCTCACAATCTATTTTAGTTCATTCGTACGATCCATTCTAATTCATTCGCACGATCCATTCTAATTTATTCATATAATCCATTCTAATTCATTCGTACGATCCCTTCTTACTTATTCGGACGATCCATTCTAATTCATTCGCACGAATGTACCCATTCTAATTCATTCATACAATCCATTCTAATTCATTCGCACGATTCATTCTAATTCATTCGCACGATCTATTCTAATTCAATCATATGATCCATTCTAATTCATTCGTACGATCCATTCTAATTCAATCATACGATCCATTCTAATTCATTCGCATGAATGTATCTATTCTAATTCATTCGTACGATCCATTCTAATTCCATCGTACGATCCATTTTAATTCATTCGCACGAATGTATGCATTCTAATTCATTCATACGATACATTCTAATTCAATCGTACGATCCATTCTAATTAATTCGCACGAATGTATCCATTCTAATTCATTCATACGATCCATTCTAATTCATTTGCACAATCCATTCTAATTCCATTGTACGATCCATTCTAGTTCATTCATATGATCCATTCTAATTTATTCGTATGATCCATTCTTACTCATTCGTACGATCCATTCTAATTCATTCACACGACTATATCCATTATAATTCATTCGTACAATCTATTCTAATTCATTCGTACGATCCATTCTATTTTATTCGTACGATCCAATCTAATTCATTCGCTCGATCCATTCTAATTCATTCCTACAATCCAATCTAATTTTATTCATACGATCCATTCTAATTCATTCATACAATCCATTCTAATTCATTCGCACGAATGTATCCATTCTAATTCATTTGTACGATGCATTCTAATTCATTCATACGATCCATTCTAATTTATTCACACGAATGTATCTATTCTAATTCATTCGCATGAATATATCCATTCTAATACATTCGTACAATCTATTCTAATTCATTCGCACGATCCATTCTAATTCATTCGTACGATCCATTCTATTTTATTCGTACGATCCATTCTAATTCATTGATTCGATCCATTCTTATTCATTCGTACAATCTAATCTAATTCATTCGTACGATCCATTCTAATTCATTCGTACGATCTATTCTAATTCATTCGCATGAATATATCCATTCTAATTCATTCATATGATCCATTCTATTTCATTCATACGATCTATTCTAATTCATTCGCACGAATGTATCCATTCTAATTCATTCGTACGATCCAATCTAATTCATTCGCACAATCTATTCTAATTCATAAGTTCGGTCCATTCTAATTCATTCGCATGATCCATTCTAATTCATTCGTACGATCAATTCTAATTCATTCGTACGATCCATTCTTACTCATTCGTACTATCCATTCTAATTCATTCGCATGATCCATTCTAATTCATTCGTACGTTCTATTCTAATTCATTCATACGATCCATTCTAATTCATTCGCACGAATGTATCCATTGTAATTCATTCGTACGATCCATTCTAATCCCTTCGTATGATCCATTCTAATTCATTCGCGTGAATGTATCCATTCTAATTCATTCGGACGATCTATTCTAATTCTTTCATACGATCCACTCTAATTCATTCATATGATCCATTCTAATTCATTCGCACGAATGTATCCATTCTAATTCATTCGTACAATCAATTCTAATTCATTTGCACAATGTATTCTAATTCATTCGTAAGATCCATTCTAATTCATTCGCATAATCCATTCTAATTTATTCGTACGATCCATTCAAATTCATTCGTACGATCCATTCTTACTCATTCATACGATACATTCTAATTCATTCGCACGAATGTATCCATTCTAATTCATTCATGGAATCCATTCTAATTCATTTGCACGATCCATTCTAATTCATTCATACAATCCATTCTAATTCATTCGCACGATCCATTTTAATTCATTCATACAATCCATTCTAATTCATTCATACGATCCATTCTAATTCATTCGAACAAATGTATCTATTATAATTCATTCGTACGATCCATTCTAATTCCTTCGTACGATCCATTCTAATTCATTCACACGAAAATAGCCATTTTAATTCATTCATACGGTCCATTCTAATTCATTCATACGATCCATTCTAATTCATTCACACGAAGTATCCATTCTAATTCATTCGTAGGCTCCATTCTAATTCATTCACACGAAGTATCCATTCTAATTCATTTGTACGATCCATTCTAATTCATTCGTATGATCCATTCTTACTCATTCGTACGATCCATTCTAATTCATTCGCACGAATGTATCCATTCTAATTCATTCATACAATCCATTCTAATTCATTCGCACGATCCATTCTAATTCATTCATACGATCTATTCTAATTCATTCATACGAACCATTCTAATTCATTTGCACGATCCATTCTAATTCATTCATACGATCCATTCTAATTCATTCATAGGATCAATTCTAATTCATTCGCACGAATGTATCCATTCTAATTCATTCGTACGATTCATTCTAATTCCTTCGTACGATCCATTCTAATTCATTCGCACGAATGCATCTATTCTAATTCATTCGTACAATCTATTCTAATTTATTGATACGATCCACTCTAATTCATTCATATGATCCATTCTAATTCATTTGCATGAATGTATCCATTCTAATTCATTCGTACGATCCATTCTAATTCATTCGCACAATCTTTTCTAATTCAATTGTGCGATCCATTCTAATTCATTCGCACGATCCATTCTAATTCATTCATACGATCCATTCTTACTCATTCGTACAATCCATTCTAATTCATTCGCACGAATATATCCATCCTGATTCATTCGTATAATCTATTCTAATTCATTCGCACGATCCATTATAATTCATTCGTACGATCCATTCTAATTCATTCGTACGATCCATTCTAATTCATTCGCTCAATCCATTCTAATTCATTTGTATGATCCAATCTAATTCATTCATATGATCCATTCTAATTCATTCATACGATCCATTCTAATTCATTCGCACGAAAGTATCCATTCTTATTCATTAGTACGATTCGTTCTAATTCCTTCTTCCGATCCATTCTAATTCATTCGTACGATCCATTCTAACTCATTCATACGATCCATTCTAATTCATTCATACGATTTATTCTAATTCATTTGCACGAATGTGTCCATTCTAATTTATTTTTACGATCCATTCTAATTCATTCTCACAATCTATTCTAATTCATTCGTACGATCCATTCTAATTTATTCGCAGGATCTATTGTAATTCATTCGTACGATCCATTCTAATTTATTCGTACGATCCATTCTTACTCATTCGTACGATCCATTCTAATTCATTCGCACGAATGTATCCATTCTAATTCATTCATACAATCCATTCTAATTCATTCGTACGATCCATTCTAATTCATTCATACGATCCATTCTAATTCATTCGCACGATCCATTCTAATTCATTCGTTCGATCCATTCTAATTCATTCATACGATCCATTCTAATCCATTCGCACGAATGTATCCATTCTAATTCATTCGTACGATCCATTCTAATTCCTTCGTACGATCCATTCTAATTCATTCGCACAAATGCATCCATTCTAATTCATTCGTACGATCCATTCTAATTCATTCATACGATCCATTCTAATTCATTTATATGATCCATTCTAATTAATTCGCACGAATGAATCCATTCTAATTCATTCGTACGATCCATTCTAATTCATTCGCACAATCTATTCTAATTAATTCGTACGATCCATTCTAATTCATTAGCACGATCCATTCTAATTAATTCGTACGATCCATTCTAATTTATTCGTACGATCCATTCTTACTCATTCGTACGATCCGTTCTAATTCATTCCCAAGAATGTATCCATTCTAATTCATTCATACAATCCATTCAAATTCATTCGCACGATCCATTCTAATTCATTCGAACAATCCATTCTAATTCTTTCGTACGATCCATTCTAATTCATTCGCACGATCCATTCTAATTCAATCGTACGATCTATTCAAACTCATTCTTACGATCCATTCTAATTTATTCGTACAATCCATTCTAATTCATTCGCACGATCCATTCTAATTCATTCATACGATCCATTCTAGTTTATTCAAATAATCCATTCAAATTCATTCATAGGATCCATTCTAATTCATTCGCACGAATGTATCCATTCTAACGCATTCATATGATCCATTCTAATTCCTTCGTACGATCCATTCTAATTCATTCGCACGAATGCATCCATTCTTATTCATTCATACGATCCATTCTAATTCATTCATACGATCCATTCTAATTCATACATACGATCCATTCTAATTCATTCGCATGAATGTATCCATTCTAATTTATTCATTTGATCCATTCTAATTCATTCGCACAATCTATTCTAATTCCTTCGTACGATCCATTCTAATTCATTCGCACGATCCATTCTAATTCGTTCTTACGGTCCATTTTTATTCATTCGTACGATCCATTCTTACTCATTCGTACGATCCATTCTAATTCGTTTGCACGAATGTATCCATTCTAATTCATTCGTACAATCCATTCTAATTCATTCGCACGATCCATTCTAATTCATTCATACGATCCATTCTAATTCATTCGTACGATCCATTCTAATTCATTCGCACGATACATTCTAATTACTTCGTACGATCCATTCTAATAGATTCATACGATCTATTCTAATTCATTCGCACGAATGTATCAATTCTAATTCATTCGTACTATCCATTCTAATTCCTTCGTATGATCCATTCGAATTCATTCGTACGATCCATTCTAATTAATTCATACGATCCATTCTAATTCATTCGCACGAATGTATCCATTCTAATTCATTTGTATGATCTATTCTAATTCATACGCACAATCTATTCAAATTCATTCGTACGATCCATTCCAATTCATTCGCACGATCCATTCTAATTCATTCGTACAATCCATTCTAATTCATTCGTATGATCCATTCTTACTCATTCGTACGATCTATTCTAATTCATTCATATGATCCATTCTTACTCATTCGCACGATCCATTCTAATTCATTCGTACTATCCATTCTAATTCATTCATACGATCCATTCTAATTCATTCATACGATCCATTCTAATTCATTCGCACGAATTTATCCATTCTAATTCATTCGTACGATCCATTCTAATTCATTCGCACAATCTATTTTAATTCATTCGTACGATCTATTCTAATTCATTCGCACGATCCATTCTAATTCATTCGTACGATCCATTCTAATTCATTCGTACGATCCATTCTAACTCATTCATATGATCCATTCTAATTCATTCGCACGAATGTATCCATTCTAATTTATTCGTACAATCCAGTCTAATTCATTCGTACGATCTATTCTAATTCATTCGTACGATCCATTATAATTTGTTCGGACGATCCATTCTATTTCATTCGTACGATCCATTCTAATTCATTCATACGATCCTTTTTTATTCATTCGCACGAATGTATCGATTCTAATTCATTCGTACGATCCATTCTAATTACTTCGTACGATCCATTCTAATTCATTCGCACGAATATATCCATTCTAATTCATTCGTACGATCCATTCTAATTCATTCATACGATCCATTCTAATTCATTCATATGATCAATTCTAATTCATTCGCACGAATGTATCCATTCTAATTTATTCGTACAATTCATTCTAATTCATTCGTACAATCTATTCTAATTCGATTGTACGATCCATTCAAATTTATTCGCACGATTCATTCTAATTTATTCGTACGATCCATTCTAATTTATTCGTACGATCCATTCTTACTCATTCGTACGATCCATTCTAATTCTTTCACACGAATCTATCCATTCAAATTCATTCGTACAATCTATTCTAATTCATTCGCATGTTCCCTTCTAATTCGTTCGTATGATCCATTCTAATTTATTCGCTCGATTCATTCTAATTCATTTGTACGATCCAATCTAATTCATTCATATGATCCATTCTAATTCATTCATACGATCCATTCTAATTCATTCGCAGGAATGTATCCATTCTAATTCATTCGTACGATTCATTCTAATTCCTTCGTACGATGCATTCAAATTCATTCACACAAATGTATTCTTTCTAATTCATTCGTACGATCCATTCTAATTCATTCATACGATACATTCTAATTCATTCATTCGATTCATTCTAATTCATTCGCACGAATGTATCCATTCTAATTTATTCGTACGATCCATTCTAATTCATTCTCACAATCTATTCTAATTCATTCGTACAATCCATTCTAATATATTCGCATGATCCATTCTAATTCATTCGTACGATCCATTCTAATTCATTTATACGATCCATTCTAATTCATTCGCACGAATGTATCCATTCTAATTTACTCGTACAATCCATTCTAATTCATTCGCACGATCCATTCTAATTAATTCGTACTATCTATTCTAATTCATTCGCACGATCCATTCATATTCATTCGCACGATCCATTCTAATTCATTCGTACGATCCATTCTAATTCATTCATACGATCCATTCTAATTCATTTGCATGAATGTATCCATTCTAATTCATTCATACGATCCATTCTAATTGCTTCGTACGGTCTATTCTAATTCATTCGCACGAATGTATCCATTCTAATTCATTCATACGATCCATTCTAATTCATTTATACGATCCATTCGAATTCATTCATACGATCCATTCTAATTTATTCGCACGAATGTATCCATTCTAATTCATTCGTACGATCCATTCTAATTCATTCGCACAATCTATTCTAATTTATTTATACGATCTATTCTAATTCATTCGCACGATCCATTCTGATTCACTCGTACGATCCATTCTAATTCATTCGTACGATCCATTATTACTCTTTCGTATGATCCATTCTTATTTATTCGCACAAATGTTTCCATTCAAATTCATTCGTACAATCCATTCTAATTCATTCGCACGATCTATTCTAATTCATTCGTACGATCCATTCTAATACATTCGCATGATCCATTCTAATTCACTCGTACGATCCATTCTAATTCATTCTTACGATCTATTCTAATTCATTCATACGATCCATTCAAATTCATTCGCACGAATGTATCCATTCTAACTCATTCGTATGATCCATTCTAATTCCTTCGTAAAATCCATTCTAATTCATTCGCACGAATGTATCTGTTGGAGGTGGCTGAAACCCCATATCTCGGATAACAATGTGTCACGGGTCAAGCTCGCGCTAGAACCCGTCCAGGAGTTGGAACCCTCAAATCCGTATGAGCTCGATCGAACAGCTATTAAGAGTGGGATCCCCATTGGGCTGTATGGGCACCTTGTATCTAAGTGCATTTACATCTAAAGCTCGGTGAATCGCTTAGACAAAGAGCGCGAAGGAGCCTGCCCAGGCTTGCACCGGGCTCGCCCAAGCTCGAACAGGAGCTCGACCAAACTCGCACGGGAGCTCCCATAAGTTTGCTCAGGAGGTAGCCCCCAGCTCGCAAGGAGCTCGCCCTCCCAGCTCGCAAGGAGCTCGCCCTCCCAGCTCGCAAGGAGCTCGCCCCCAGCTCGTAAGGAGCTCGCTTTCCCAGCTCGCAAGGAGCTCGCCCCCAGCTCGCGAGGAGCTCGCCCCCAGCTCGCAAGGAGCTCGCCCGCCCAGCTCGCAAAGAGCTCGCCCCCAGTTCCAAGAGCTCACCGTCAGTTAGCCCCTTTTTATGGATCTCACACTGGAGCCCGCCCCAACGCTCGTGCGAGAACTTTGGCCAAAGAGAAAACTTAGAAGGGCATCAGCGGAACACCGGTAGAGCGCTCGAAGAGATCACCAGACCGTTTCCATCGTCGAGAGAGGTCACCCTCCCCGGAGCCCGACCCCTGGCAAAGGCGAAGAAGGTAGCTTTAGAGGCGAGCTAACCTCTGCTTCCTCCTCGAGGTCGCCTCCAGTAGAGCGGCGCAAAGGTTGCCAGGTGTCGAAACCCCTCTGAAGCTACGTGGGCGATTGTAGTCCATGGAAGCCCGCCCGAGTCGGTTCGAGACCTCTCAGACTTGAACATTCCAGAAAATCCACCTGGCCACGACAGGACAAGTACTCTCCCCTACTACTCTGCCTGGCGAGCTAGATGACAAAGGCTGCCAAGGGCCCGTTTCCCAAAGGTTGTCAGGGACCCATGTGGGTCGAAACGTGGGGGTCCAGAAGGTGCTGGAGAAGGCTGCCAGGTGTTGCATTCTGGTAGGTCGCCGTAGGCTATAAATGCTCACCCCCAGGTTCCAAAGTACAGGTTCGAAACCCTCATCCCTACCACTTTCGTTTACAGCCACACTCCATCAATCACCTGATATGACTTGAGCGTCGGAGGGCCTGCGCTCCTAAGGGAGCCAGCCGTTCTAACGTTCTTTCTTCATCTTGCAGGGAGACCGCACGAACCAGCGAAAAAGATCCCCAAACAGTATCCATTCTAATTCATTTGTACGATCCGTTCTAATTCATTCATATGATCCATTCTAATTCATTCGCATGAATGTATCCATTCTAAATCATTCGTACGATCCATTCTAATTCATTCGCACAATCTTTTCTAATTCATTCGTTTGATCCATTCTAATTCATTCGCACGATCCATTCTAATTCATTCGTACGATCAATTCTAATTCATTCGTACGATACATTCTTACTCATTCGTACGATCCATTCTAATTCATTCGCACGAATGTTTCCATTCTATTTCATTCGTACGATCCATTCTAATTCATTCGTACGATCCATTCTAATTCATTCACACAATCCATTCTAATTCATTCGTACGATCCTTCTAATGCATTCATACGATCTATTCTAATTCATTCGCACGAATGTATCCATTCTAATTCATTCGTACGATCCATTCTAATTCCTTCGTACGATCCATTCTAATTCATTCGCATAAATGTATCTATTCTAATTCATTCGTATGATCCATTCTAATTAATTCATACGATCCACTCTAATTCATTTATATGATCCATTCTAATTCATTCGCACGAATGTATCCATTCTAATTCATTCGTACGATCCATTCTAATTCATTTGCACAATCTATTCTAATTCATTCATACGATCCATTCTAATTCATTCGCACAATCCATTCTAATTCATTCGTACGATCTACTTTAATTCATTCGTACGATCCATTCATACTTATTCGTACGAAACATTCTAATTCATTCACACGAATGTATCTATTCTAATTCATTCGTGCAATCCATTCTAATTCATTCGCACGATCCATTCTAATTCATTCGTACGATCTACTCTAATTCATTCGCACGAATGTATCTATTCTAATTCATTCGTATGATCCATTCTAATTCCTTCGTATGATCCAATCTAATTCATTCACACGAATGTATCCATTTTAATTCATTCGTACAATCCATTCTAATTCATTCTTATGATCCATTCTAATTCATTCATACGATCCATTCTAATTCATTCGCACGATTGTATCCAATCTAATTCATTCGTACGATCCATTCTAATTCATTCGCACAATCTATTTTAATTCATTCGTATGATCCATTCTAATTCATTCGCACGATCTATTCTAAGTCATTCATACGATCTATTCTAATTCATTCGTACAATCCATTCTTACTCATTCGTACGATCCATTCTAATATATTCGCACGAATATATCCAATCTAATTCATTCGTACAATCCATTCTCATTCATTCGCACGATCCATTCTAATTCATTCGCACGATCTATTCTAATTCATTCGTATGATCTATTCTAATTCATTCATACGATCCATTCTAGTTCATTCGCACGATCCATTCTAATTCATTCGTACGATCCATAATAATTCATTCATACGATCTATTATAATTCATTCGCACGAATGTATCCATTCTAATTTATTTGTACGATCCATTCTAATTCCTTCGTACGATCTATTCTAATTCATTCGCACGAATGTATCCATTCTAATTCATTCGTAGGATCCATTCTAATTCATTCGTACGATCCATTCAAATTCATTCATATGATCCATTCTAATTCATTCGCACGATTGTATCCATTCTAATTCATTCATACGATCCATTCTAATTCATTCGCACAATCTATTCTAATTCAATTGTACAATCCATTCTAATTCATTCGCACGATCCATTCTAATTCATTCGTACGATCCATTCTAATTCATTCGTACGATCCATTCTAATTCATTCGTACGATCCATTCTTACTCATTCGTACGATCCATTCTAATTCATTCGCACGAATATATCTATTCTAATTTATTCGTACAATCTATTCTAATTCATTCGCACGATCCATTCTAATTCATTCGTACGATCCTTTCTAATTCATTCGGACGATCCATTCTAATTCATTCGCTTGATCCATTCTAATTCATTCTTACGATCCAATCTAATTCATTCATACGATCCATTCTAATTCATTCATACGATCCATTCTATTTCATTTGCACAAATGTATCAATTCTAATTCATTCGTACGATGTATTCTAATTCCTTCATACGATCCATTCTAATCTATTCGCACGAGTGTATCCATTCTAATTCATTCGTAGGATCCATTCTAATTCATTCATATGATCAATTCTAATTCATTCATACGATTAATTCTAATTCATTTGCACGAATGTATCCATTCTAATTCATTCGTACGATCGATTCTAATTCATTCTCACAGTCTATTCTAATTCATTCGTACGATCCATTCTAATTCATTCGCACGAATGTATCCATTATAATTCATTCATACAATCTAATCTAATTCATTCGCACAATCCATTCTAATTCATTCGTACGATCCATTCTAATTCATTCGCACGATCCATTCTAATTCATTCAGACGATCCATTCTTATTCATTCATACGATCCATTCGAATTCATTTGCACGAATGTATCCATTCTAATTTATTCGTACGATCCATTCTAATTCCTTCGTACGATCCATTCTAATTCATTCCCATGAATGTATCCATTCTAATTCATTCGTATGATCCATTCTAATTCATTCATATGATCCATTCTAATTCATTCATACGATCCATTCTAATTCATTCGTACGAATGTATCCATTATAATTCATTCGTACGATCCATTCTAATTCATTCGCACAATTTATTCTATTTCATTCGTACGATCCATTCTAATTCATTCGCACGATCCATTCTAATTCGTTCGTACGATCCATTCTAATTCATTCGTACGATGCATTCTTACTCATTCATACGATCCGTTCTAATTCATTCGCACAAATGTATCCATTCTAATTCATTCGTACAATCCATTCTAATTCATTCGCACGATCCATTCTAATTCATTCGAACGATCCATGGTAATTCATTCATACGATCCATTCTAATTCATTTGCACGATCAATTCTAATTCATTCATACATTCCATTCAAACTCATTCTTACGATCCATTCTAATTCATTCATACGATCCATTCTAATTCATTCGAACGAATGTATCCATTATAATTCATTCGTATGATCCATTCTAATTCCTTCGTACGATCCATTCTAATTCATTCGCACGAATGTATCCATTCTTATTCATTCGTACGATCCATTCTAATTCATTCATACGATCCATTCTAATTCATTCATACGATCCATTCTAATTCTTTCATACGAATGTATCCATTCTAATTCATTCATACGATCCATTCTAATTCATTCGCACAATCTATTCTAATTCATTCGTACGATCCATTCTAATTCATTCGCACGATCGATTATAATTCATTCGTACGATCCAATCTAATTCATTCGTACGATCTATTCTTACTCATTCATACGATCCATTCGAATTCATTCGCACGAATGTATCTATTCTAATTCATTCGCACGAATGTATCCATTCTAATTATTTCGTACAATCCATTCTAATTTATTCGTACGATCCATTCTAATTCATTCGTACGATCCATTCTTACTCATTCGTATGATTCATTCTAATTCATTCACACGAATGTATCCATTCTAATTCATTCAAACAATCGATTCTAATTCATTCGCACGATCCATTCTAATTCATTCGTACGATCCATTCTAATTCATTCGCACGATCCATTCTAATTCATTCAGACGATCCATTCTAATTCATTCATAGGATCCATTCTAATTCATTCGCACGAATGTATCCATTCTAATTCATTCATATGATCCATTCTAATTCCTTCGTACGATCCAGTCTAATTCATTCGTACGAATGTATCCATTCTAATTCATTCGTACGATCCATTCTAATTCATTCATATGATCCATTCTAATTCATTCATATGATCCATTCTAATTCATTCGTACGATCTATTCTTACTCATTCGTACAATCCATTCGAATTCATTCGTACGAACGTATATTTTCTAATTCAGTCGCACGAATCTATCCATTCTAATTCATTCGTATGATCCATTATAATTCATTCGTACAATCCATTATAATTCATTCGTACGATCCATTCTTACTTATTCGTATGATCCATTCTAATTCATTCGCACGAATGTATCCATTCTAATTCATTCATACAATCCATTCTAATTCATTCGCACGATCCATTCTAATTCCTTCGTACGATCCATTCTAATTCATTCGCATGATCCATTCTAATTCATTTAGACGATCCATTCTAATTCATTCATAGGATCCATTCTAATTCATTCGCACGAATATATCCATTCTAATTCATTCGTACGATCTATTCTAATTCCTTCATACGATCCATTCTAATTCATTCGCACGAATGTATCCATTCTAATTCATTCGTACGATCCATTCTAATTCATTCATATGATCCATTCTAATTCATTCACATGAATGTATCCATTCTATTTCATTCGTATGATCCATTCTAATTCATTCGCACAATCTATTCTAATTCATTCGTACGATCCATTCTAATTCATTCGCACGATCCATTCTAATTCATTCGTATGATCTATTCTAATTCATTCGTACGATCCATTCTTACTCATTCGTACGATCCATTCTAATTCATTTGCACGAATGTATCCATTCTAATTCATTCGTACAATACATTCTAATTCATTCGCACGATCCATTCTAATTCGTTCGTACGATCCATTCTAATCCATTCGTACAATCCATTCTAATTTATTCCCATGATATATTCTAGTTCATTCGCACGAATGTTTCTATTCTAATTCCTTTGTACGATCCATTCTAATTCATTCACATGAATGTATCCATTCTAATTCATTCATACGATCCATTTTAATTCATTCATACGATCTATTCTAATTCATTCATACGATACATTCTAATTCATTCGCATGAATATATCATTTCTAATTCATTCGTACGATCCATTCCAATTCATTCGCACGATCCATTCTAATTCATTCGTACAATCCATTCTAATTCATTCGTATGATCCATTCATACTCATTCGTACGATCCATTCTAATTCATTCGCATGAAAGTATCCATTCTAATTGATTCTCACGATCCATTCTAATTCATTCGTATGATCCATTCTAATTCATTCGTACGATCCATTCTAATTCATTCGCACGATCCATTCTAATTCATTCGTACGATCCATTCTAATTCATTCATATGATCCCTTCTTATTCATTCATACTATCCATTCTAATTCATTTGAACGAATGTATCCATTCTAATTTATTCATATGATCCATTCTAATTCCTTCATACGATCCATTCAAAGTCATTTGCACGAATGTATCCATTCTATTTCATTCGTACGATCCATTCATATTCATTTGCACGAATGTATCCATTCTATTTCATTCGTACGATCCATTCTAATTCATTCATACGATCCATTCAAATTCATTCATACGATCCATTCTAATTCATTCGCACGAATGTATCCATTCTAAATCATTCGTATGATCCATTCTAATTCAATCGCACAATCTATTCTAATTTATTCGTACGATCTATTCTAATTCATTCGCACAATCCATTCTAATTCATTCATACGATCCATTCTAATTTATTCGTATGATCCATTCTTACTCATTCGTACGATCCATTCTAATTCATTCACACGAATGTATCCATTCTAATTCATTCGTACAATCTATTCAAATTCATTCACACGATCCATTCTAATTCATTCGTACGATCCATTCTAATTCATTCATACGTTCCATTCTAATACATTCGCACGATCCATTCTAATTCATTCGTACGATCCTTTCTAATTCATTCTTACGATCCATTCTAATTCATTGATTCGATCCATTCTAATTTATTCGCATGAATGTATCGATTCAAATTCATTCGTACGAATGTATCCATTCAAATTTATTCGTATGATCCATTCTAATTCATTCATACGATCCATTCTAATACATTCATATGATCCATTCTAATTCGTTTGCACGAATGTATCCATTCTAATTCATTCGTACGATCCATTCTAATTCATTTGCACAATCTATTCTAATTCATTCGTACGATCCATTCTAAGTCATTCGCACTATCAATTCTAATTCATTCGTCAGATCCATTCTTACACATTCGTACAATCCATTCTAATTCATTCGCACGAATGTATCCATTCTAGGTCATTCATACGATTTATTCTAATTCATTCGTACGATCCATTCTAATTCATTCGTACGATCCATTCTAATTCATTCGCTCGATCCATTCTAATTTATTCGTACGATCCAATCTAATTCATTCATACAACCCATTCTAGTTCATTCATACGATCCATTCTAATTTATTCGCACGAATGTATCCATTCTAATTCATTCATACCATGCATTCTAATTCCTTCATACGATCTATTATAATTCATTCGCACGAATGTATCCATTCTAATTCATTCGTACGATCCATTCTAATTCATTCATACGATCCATTCTAATTCATTTGCACGGATGTATCCATTCTAATTCATTCGTATGATCCATTCTAAGTTATTCTCACAATCTATTCTAATTCATTCGTACGATCCATTCTAATTCATTCGCATGATCCATTTTAATTGATTCGTACGATCCATTCTAATTCATTCGTACGATCCTTTCTTACTCATTGGTACGATCCATTCTAATTCATTCGCACGAATGTATCTATACTAATTCATTCGTACGATCCATTCTAATTCATTCACACGATCCATTCTAATTCATTCGCACGATCCATTCTAATTCATTCGTACGATCCATTCTAATTCATTCGCACGATCCATTCTAATTCATTCGCACGATCCATTCTAATTCATTCGTATGATCCATTCAAATTCATTCATACGATCTATTCTAATTCAATTATGCGATCCATTCTAATTCATTCGCACGAATGTATCCATTCTAAATCATTCATATGATCCATTCTAATTCCTTCGTACGATCCATTCTAATTCATTCGTACGAATGTGTCCATTCTAATTCATTTGTACGACCCTTTCTAATTCATTCATACGATCCATTCTAATTCATTCATACGATCCATTCTAATTCTTTTGCATGAATATATCCATTCTAATTCATTCGTACGATCCATTCTAATTCATTCACACAATCTATTCTAATTCATTCGTACGGTCCATTCTTATTCATTCGCACGATCCATTCTAATTCATTTGTACGATCCATTCTTACGCATTCGTATGATCCATTCTAATTTATTTGCACGAATGTATCCATTCAAATTCATTCGTACAATCCATTCTAATTCATTAGCACGATCCATTCTAATTCATTCATATGATCCATTCTATTTCATTCGTACGATCCATTCTAATTCATTCCAACGATACATTCTAATTCATTCGTACGACCCATTCTAATTCATGCATAAGATCCATTCTAATTAATTTATACGATCCATTCTAATTCATTCGCATGAATGTATCCATTCTAATTCCTTCGTACGATCCATTCTAATTCATTCGCACGAATGTATCCATTCTAATTCATTCGTACGATCCATTTTAATTTATTCATACGATCCATCCTAATTCATTCATACGATACATTCTAATTCATTCGCACGAATATATCCATTCTAATTCATTCGTAAGATCCATTCCAATTCATTCGCACGATCCATTCTAATTCATTCATATAATCTATTCTAATTCATTCGTTTGATCCATTCTTACTCTTTTGTAAGATCCATTCTAATTCATTCGCATGAAAGTATCCATTCTAATTCATTCTCACGATCCATTCTAATTCATTCGTACGATCCATTCTAATTCATTCGCACGATCCATTCTAATTCATTCGTACGATCCATTCTAATTCATTCATATGATCCATTCTAATTCATTCATACGATCCATTCTAATTCATTCGAATGAATGTATCCATTCTAATTCATTCATATGAGCCATTCTAATTCATTCGTACGATCCATTCTAATTCATTCGCACGAATGTATCCATTCTAATTCATTCGTATGATCCATTCTAATTTATTCATACGATCCATTCTAATTCATTCGCACGAATGTATCCATTCTAATTCATTCGTACGATCCATTCTAATTCATTCACACAATCTATTCTAATTTATTCGTACGATCTATTCTAATTCATTCGCATGATCCATTCTAATTCATTCGTACGATCCATTCTAATTCATTCGTATGATCCATTCTTACTCATTCGTACGATCCATTCTAATTCATTCGCACGAATGTATCCATTCTAATTCATTCGTACGATCCATTCTAATTCATTCTTACGATCCATTCTAATTCATTCGCACGATCCATTCTAATTCATTCGTACAATTCTTTCTAATTCATTCTTACGATCCATTCTAATTCATTATTACGATGCATTCTAATTTATTCGCACGAATGTATCTATTCAAACTCATTCGTACGATCCATTCCAATTCCTTCGTACGATCCATTCTAATTCATTCGTACGAATGTATCCATTCTAATTTATTCGTACGATCCATTCTAATTTATTCATATGATCTATTCTAATTCATTCATACGATCCATTCTATTTCATTCGCATGAATTTATCCATTCTAATTCATTCGTACGATCCATTCTAATTCATTTGCACAATCTATTCTAATTCATTCGTACGATCCATTCTAAGTCATTCGCACGATCAATTCTAATTCATTCGTAAGATCCATTCTTACTCATTCGTACAATCCATTCTAATTCATTCGCACGAATGTATCCATTCTAATTCATTCGTTCGATTTATTCTAATTCATTCGTACGGTCCATTCTAATTCATTCGTACGATCCATTCTAATTCATTCGCTCGATCCATTATAATTCTTTTGTACGATCCAATCTAATTCATTAATACAACCCATTCTAATTCATTCATACGATCCATTCTAATTCATTCGCACGAATGTATCAATTCTAATTCATTCGTACGATGCATTCTAATTCCTTCATATGATCCATTCTAATTCACTCGCACGAATATATCCATTCTAATTTATTCGTACGATCCTTTCTAATTCATTCATACGATCCATTCTAATTTATTCGAACGAATGTCTGCATTCTAATTCATTCGTACGATCCATTCTAATTCATTCTCACAATCTATTCTAATTCATTCGTATGATCCATTCTAATTCATTCGCATGATCCATTTTAATTCATTCGTACGATCCATTCTAATTCATTCGTACGATCCTTTCTTACTCATTCGTACGATCCATTCTAATCCATTCGCACGAATGAATCTATTCTAATTCATTCGCACGATCCATTCTAATTTATTCGCATGATCCATTCTAATTCATTCGTACGATCCGTTCTAATTCATTCGTACGATCCATTCTAATTCATTCGCACGATCCATTCTAATTCATTCGCACGATCAATTATAATTCATTCGCATGATCCACTCTAATTCATTCGTACGATCCATTCTAATTCATTCATACGATCTATTCTAATTCAATTATATTATCCATTCTAATTCATTCGGACGAATGTACCCATTCTAAATCATTCGTACGATCCATTCTAATTCCTTCGTGCGATCCATTCTAATTCATTCGCACGAATGTGTCCATTCTAATTCCTTCGTACGATCCATTCTAATTCCTTCATACGATCCTTTCTAATTCATTCATACGATCCATTCTAATTCTTTTGCACGAATGTATCCATTCTAATTCATTCGTACGATCCATTCTAATTCATTCGCACAGTCTATTCTAATTCATTCGTACGATCCATTCTTATTCATTCGCGTGATCCATTCTAATTCATTCGTACGATCCATTCTAATTCATTCATACGATCTATTCTAATTCATTCATACGATCCATTCTAATTCATTCGCATGAATATATCTATTCTAATTCATTCGTACGATCCATTCTAATTCCTTCGTACGATCCATTCTAATTCATTCGCACGAATCTGTCCATTCTAATTCATTCGTATGATCCAGTCTAATTCATTCATACGATCCATTCTAATTCATTCATATGATCCATTCTAATTCTTTTGCATGAATGTATCCATTCTAATTCAATCGTACGATCTATTCTAATTCATTCGCACAATCTATTCTAATTCATTCGTACGATCCATTCTAATTCGTTCGTATGATCCATTCTAATTCATTCGCACGATCCATTCTAATTCATTCGTATGATCCATTCTAGTTCATTCATACAATCTATTCTAATTCATTTATAGGATCCATTCTAATTCATTCACACGAATGTATCCATTCTAATTCATTCGCACGAATGTATCCACTCTAATTCATTCGTACGTTCAATTCTAAATCATTCATACGATCTATTCTAATTCATTCGCACGAATGTATCCATTCTAATTCATTCGTACGATCCATTCTAATTCATTCGTACGATCCATTCTAATTTATTCGCACTATATATTCTAATTCTTTCGTACGAGCCATTCTAATTCATTCGTACGATCCATTCTTACGCATTCGTACGATCCATTCTAATTCATTTGCACGAATGTATCCTTTCTAATTCATTCGTACAATTCATTCTAATTCATTCGCACGATCCATTCTAATTCATTCGCACGATCCATTCTAATTCATTCGCACGATCCATTCTAATTCATTCGCACGATCCTTTCTAATTCATTCGTACGATCCATTCTAATTCATTCGCACGAATATATCCATTCTAATTCATTCATACGATCCATTCTAATTCCTTCGTACGATCCATTCTAATTAATTCGCACGAATGTATCCATTCTAATTCATTCGTACGATCCATTCTAATTCATTCATACGACCCATTCTAATTCATTTGCACGAATTTATCCACTCTAATTCATTCGTACGATCCATTCTAATTCATTCGCACAATCTATTATAATTCATTCGTTCGATCCATTCTAATTCATTCGCACGATCCATTCTAATTCATTCGCACAATCCATTCTAATTCATTCGTATGATCCATTCTTACTCATTCGCACGATTCATTCTAATTCATTCGCATGAATGTATCCATTCTAATTTATTCGTACGATCCATTCTAATTCATTCGTACGATCCATTTTAATTCATTTGTACGATCCATTCTAATTCATTCACAAGATCCATTCTAATTCATTCGTACGATCCATTCTAATTCATCAATACGATCCATTCTAATTCATTCGCACGAATGTATCCATTCTAATTCATTGTATGATCCATTCTAATTCCTTCGTACGATCCATTCTAATTCATTCGCACGAATGTATCCATTCTAATTCATTTGTATGATTCATTCTAATTCATTCATACGATCCATTCTAATTCATTCATACGAATGTATCCATTCTAATTCATTTGTACGATCCATTCTAATTCATTTATACGATCCATTCTAATTTATTCGAACGAATGTCTGCATTCTAATTCATTCGTACGATCCATTCTAATTCATTCTCACAATCTATTCTAATTCATTCGTATGATCCATTCTAATTCATTCGCATGATCCATTTTAATTCATTCGTACGATCCATTCTAATTCATTCGTACGATCCTTTCTTACTCATTCGTACGATCCATTCTAATCCATTCGCACGAATGAATCTATTCTAATTCATTCGCACGATCCATTCTAATTTATTCGCAAGATCCATTCTAATTCATTCGTACGATCCGTTCTAATTCATTCGTACGATCCATTCTAATTCATTCGCACGATCCATTCTAATTCATTCGCACGATCAGTTATAATTCATTCGCATGATCCACTCTAATTCATTCGAACGATCCATTCTAATTCATTCATACGATCTATTCTAATTCAATTATATTATCTATTCTAATTCATTCGGACGAATGTACCCATTCTAAATCATTCGTACGATCCATTCTAATTCCTTCGTGCGATCCATTCTAATTCATTCGCACGAATGTGTCCATTCTAATTCCTTCGTACGATCCATTCTAATTCCTTCATACGATCCTTTCTAATTCATTCATTCGATCCATTCTAATTCTTTTGCACGAATGTATCCATTCTAATTCATTCGTACGATCCATTCTAATTCATTCGCACAGTCTATTCTAATTCATTCGTACGATCCATTCTTATTCATTCGCGTGATCCATTCTAATTCATTCGTACGATCCATTCTAATTCATTCATACGATCTATTCTAATTCATTCATACGATCCATTCTAATTCATTCGCACGAATATATCTATTCTAATTCATTCGTACGATCCATTCTAATTCCTTCGTACGATCCATTCTAATTCATTCGCACGAATCTGTCCATTCTAATTCATTCGTATGATCCAGTCTAATTCATTCATATGATCCATTCTAATTCATTCATATGATCCATTCTAATTCTTTTGCATGAATTTATCCATTCTAATTCAATCGTACGATCTATTCTAATTCATTCGCACAATCTATTCTAATTCATTCGTACGATCCATTCTAATTCGTTCGTATGATCCATTCTAATTCATTCGCACGATCCATTCTAATTCATTCGTATGATCCATTCTAGTTCATTCATACAATCTATTCTAATTCATTTATAGGATCCATTCTAATTCATTCACACGAATGTATCCATTCTAATTCATTCGCACGAATGTATCCACTCTAATTCATTCGTACGTTCAATTCTAAATCATTCATACGATCTATTATAATTCATTCGCACGAATGTATCCATTCTAATTCATTCGTACGATCCATTCTAATTCATTCGTACGATCCATTCTAATTTATTCGCACTATATATTCTAATTCTTTCGTACAATCCATTCTAATTCATTCGTACGATCCATTCTTACGCATTCGTACGATCCATTCTAATTCATTTGCACGAATGTATCCTTTCTAATTCATTCGCACGATCCATTCTAATTCATTCGCACGATCCATTCTAATTCATTCGCACGATCCTTTCTAATTCATTCGTACGATCCATTCTAATTCATTCGCACGAATATATCCATTCTAATTCATTCATACGATCCATTCTAATTCCTTCGTACGATCCATTCTAATTAATTCGCACGAATGTATCCATTCTAATTCATTCGTACGATCCATTCTAATTCATTCATACGACCCATTCTAATTCATTTGCACGAATTTATCCACTCTAATTCATTCGTACGATCCATTCTAATTCATTCGCACAATCTATTCTAATTCATTCGTTCGATCCATTCTAATTCATTCGCACGATCCATTCTAATTCATTCGCAAAATCCATTCTAATTCATTCGTATGATCCATTCTTACTCATTCGCACGATTCATTCTAATTCATTCGCATGAATGTATCCATTCTAATTTATTCGTACGATCCATTCTAATTCATTCGTACGATCCATTTTAATTCATTTGTACGATCCATTCTAATTCATTCACAAGATCCATTCTAATTCATTCGTACGATCCATTCTAATTCATCAATACGATCCATTCTAATTCATTCGCACGAATGTATCCATTCTAATTCATTGTATGATCCATTCTAATTCCTTCGTACGATCCATTCTAATTCATTCGCACGAATGTATCCATTCTAATTCATTTGTATGATTCATTCTAATTCATTCATACGATCCATTCTAATTCATTCATACGAATGTATCCATTCTAATTCATTTGTACGATCCATTCTAATTCATTCGCACAATCTATTCTAATTCATTCCTACAATCCATTCTAATTCATTCTCACGATCCATTCTAATTCATTCGTATGATCCATTCTAATTCATTCGTACTATCCATTCTTACTCATTCGTACAATTCATTCTAATTCATTCGCACAAATGTATCCATTCTAATTCATTCATACGATCCATTCTAATTCATTCGCACGATCCATTCTAATTCATTCGAATGGTCCATTCTAATTCATTCGTGCGATCCATTTTAATACATTTGCACGATCCATTCTCATTCATTCCTACGATCCATTCTAATTCATTCAAACGATCCAGTCTAATTCATTCGTACGATCCATTCTAATTTATTCGCACGAATGTATCCATTCTAATTCATTCGTACAATCCATTCTAATTAATTCGCACAATCTATTCTAATTCATTCGTACGATCCATTCTAATTCATTCGCACGATCCATTCTATTTCAGTCAAACGATCCATTCTAATTCATTCGTACGATCCATTCTTACTCATTCGTACGATCCATTCTAATTCATTCGCACGAATGTATCCATTCTAATTCATTCGTATAATCCATTCTAATTCATTTGCACGATCCATTCTAATTCATTCGTACGATCCATTCTAATTCATTAGTACGATCCATTCTAATTCATTCGCACGATCCATTCTTATTCTTTCTTATGATCCATTCCAATTCTTTCATAGGATCCATTCTAATTAATTCGCACAAATGTATGCATTGTAATTAATTCGTACGATCCATTATAATTCCTTTGTACGATCCATACTAATTCATTCGCACGAATGTATCCATTCTAATTCATTCGTACGATCCATTGTAATTCATTCATACGATCCATTCTAATTCATTCATACAATCTATTCTAATTCAATCGCATGAAGGTATCCATTCTTATTCATTCGCATAATCTATTCTAATTCATTCGTACGATCCATTCTAATTCATTCGCACGATCCATTCTAATTCATTCGTACAATCCATTCTAATTCATTCGTACGATCGATTCTAACTCATTCGTACAATCCATTCTAATTCATTCGCACAAATTTATCCATTCTAATTCAATCCTACGATCCATTCTAATTCATTCGTACAATACATTCTAATTCATTCATATGATCCATTCTAATTCATTCGCACGATCCATTCTAATTTATTCGTACGATCCATTCTAATTCATTCATACTATCCATTCTAATTCATTCGCACAAATGTAACCATTCTAATTCATTCGTACGATCCATTCTAATTCCTTCGTACGATCCATTCTAATTCATTTGTACGAATGTATCCATTCTAATTCATTCGTATGATCTATTCAAATTCATTCATACGATCCGTTCTAATTTATTCATACGATCCATTCTAATTCATTCGCATGAATGTATCTATTCTAATTCATTCGCATGATCTATTCTAATTCATTCGTACGATCCATTCTAATTCATTCACACAATCCATTCTAATTCATTCGTACGATCCATTCTAATTCATTCGCACGAATGTATCCATTGTTATTCATTCGTACGATCTGTTGGTGGATATTTTCGATGGTCCTTGCGAGCCACCTGCAAGACAAAGAAAAGAGAACGTGAGAACGGCTGGCTCCCTTAGGAGCGCAGACCCTCCGACGCTCAAGTCAGTCACGGTAGCACAACGGCGAGCTGTTGTATACCAAAGTGGTAGGGAAATGGGATTCGAACCTGTACTATGGAGCCTGGGGGTGAGCATTTATAGCAATAGGCGGCCTACCGTGGCCCGACACGTGGAGATTCTTCCAGAGCCTTCTAGACCCCCACGATCTGGCTTGCTTGGGTCTGACAGTCCTTGGTACTCGCGCCCTGACATTCTGTCGTCAAGCCTGCCAGGCGGTTTGAGTGGGGGAGAGCATCTTTCTTATCGCGGCCAGGTGGCTATTCTGGAATGTTCAAGTCTGGGCGATCTCAGGGAGGAAGCAAAGAGGAGCTCGCCCGGCACTGCTCCGTCCTTCCGTCCATTTCTATCAAGAGTTGGACCTTGTGGGAGCAACCTCTTCGATAAACAGGGGTCGGGGCGAGCTTAGGCGAGCTCTGGAGCGAGCTAAGCGAGCTCCTGAGCGAGCTAAGCGAGCTCCTGAGCGAGATTTGGCGAGCTCCTGAGAGAGCCTAGGCGAGCTCCTGAACGAGCTTGGCGATCTCCTGGGAGGGCTTGGGCGAGCTCCTTCGCGCTCTTTGTCTAAGCCATTTTCTGAATTTGGGCGAGCTCCTGCGGAGTCTGGGAGGGGCGAGCTGCATTCAGATACAAGGTGTCCATCCAGCTCCATTCGGGGGCGAGCTCCTTTCGGGCTGAGAGGGCGAGCTCCTAAGCAAACTTGGGCGAGCTCATGGTAGAGCCTAGGCGAGCTCCTGACCGAGCTTGGGCGAGCTCCTGGGAGAGCCTAGGCGAGCTCCTGAACGAGCTTGGCGAGTTCTTTGCCTTGGGCCCCTTCAGCCCAATGTGGATCTCGCTCCCTGCCAAGATGATCTGGTGAACACGGGGGAGAGGACGAACTCCTGTGCGAGTTTCAGCTACCCCCAACATTACCCCCTCCTGAGGGAGTGAAAGAGGAAACTCGACGCTTGCTCAGGAGTCTTAGCAAGCTCCTATCCCTTGTAATGTGCCTGATATCAATGTCTGCTGCAACAGTTTCCTGGCGGGCTGGGGATAGTAGCCACGGGCGGTCTGCGTCGAGAGCTTTGACTCCCAGTATTTCACAAACGCTGGGTGGGCCGTGAGCGTCAGCCTCGAGCGATCTCCTTCCGGTGCGAGCTTGTCACACGCGGTCAGGGTCGGCGTCGGGCGAGCTGCGGGCACCAGCCGTGAGCGATCTGCGTCGAGAGTTTTGACTCCCAGTATTTCACAAACGCTGGGCGGGCCGTGAGCGTCAGCCTCGAGCGATCTCCTTCAGGTGCGAGCTTGTCACACGCGGTCAGGGTCGGCGTCGGGCGAGCTGCGGGCACCAGCCGTGAGCGATCTGCGTCGAGAGTTTGGACTCCCAGTATTTCACAAACACTGGGCGGGCCATGAGCGTCAGCCTCGAGCGATCTCCTTCCGGTGCGAGCTTGTCACACGAGGTCAGGGTCTTCCTCGGGCGAGCTGCGGGCACCTGCCGCGAGCGGTCTTGTGACTTCGGTATCGCACCAAATCTCCAACGGTCGCTTCACCTTAAATGCGGCGCGAGGCTCAATGCTGATACAGCGAATCTCATCATGAGATCCCGATCGGTGCGAGACACGTGTCTCCTCCTTATTCGTTCTTTTTTGTGTCAGTAAAGGACAGTGTCGGCACCGGCGCAGCCTTTTCCACGCGTGGCCCACGTGGCGCTTGACGATTGGAAAGAGGTGAGCTGTCGCCTCGTCCGTCGTCACATCGCCTCGCCGAGCGCGCTCGGGCATTAACTGCGGATCGATTCACCTGTCTCTCACTCGCCTATAAATAGGGGATGGGGGGCGATTTTTACCGTTGCGTGAAAACAACTCTCCCTTCTCTCCAGCTCGCTCTTTCTTTCCTGCTTTCAGCTCGCCTTTGCTTTTCTGCTCTGATGGCCTCCACTTCCGACGTTGCTGCTACTGTTGCCGCCGCTGCTGCCGCCGCCCAAGCCTCTGAGCCCGCCGCTGAGAGGGCGGTGGTTTGGCTGCAGAACCCGATCGGGGTGCCCGTCGGGGAGAGTATCCGGGCGGCGATTGATCTCCCTCAGGAGATCCTCGTCACCGAGATGCCACTCTCGGGGAGGCAACCCCAGGGCACAGTAGTTTCCGTCGGGCTGCTGTGGTCTGGGCTGCGGTTTCCCCTGAGTCATCTCGCCGGGGAGCTCCTGGAGTTGACGGGGTTTTGCCCCGCCCAACTCTCAGGAAACTCCTGGGGGATACTCTACGGGCTGTCTCAGCTGGAGACCGCCCTGAAGGCGAGGATCCCTCTAAGCGACTTGCTCAAGAAGTGGCTTCTCAAGCCTGGGCCGGTCTTCAGCACCGTGGGCTGCGGCTATTTCTACTTCGCCGGGCGGCCTGGCGAGGTGCTTCCCTTCTCCACCGTCGAGAGCAAGGACCGCCACTGGAAGGACTATCCTTTCGTGGCGGTCGGCGAGTGGCGCGGGCGGCACAGCGGAGTCCCCGCTCACCCCGGGATTCCCCCAACGGCGGTCTTCCGGGAAATCTCTTTCTTCAAGGCGGGGAAGAAGAAGTGCATCGCTCCCGACCGGGAGCGGTCTCTGGACGAGGCCTTCCTTCACTACCTCGGGGGGCGGACTCCGGAGAAGATCACCGCCCCCGACTTCGCCTTCCAGCTGAGGGACGGGAGGACCGGCGCTATTCTGCTGCAGCAGAAAGTCGTCCGGAAGAAGAAGGAGGAGGAGGTCGGCGCTATTCCGCCGATGCAGAACGCCCCTCCTCCCTCCAAAGGGGCCAGCAAGGGGGCAGGGAGCTCCGGAGGCAACCCTCGCAAGAAGGTGGTCCGGAGGCGGGCTTCGCCCATCCGCCTCGACGACCCCGACACCATGGAGATGCTCCGCCAGGGCGAAGCCTCCGCTCCTCCCCAACCTCCTCACCCGGACGCCGGCCCAGGTCAGCCCCCTGCCCCAACTCCCATTGTCCGCCGCAAGATCCAAATGGTCGAGCCCGACGACCCGAACATGGACCTCCCGCTAACCATGGCGGAAGTCGAATCCGGGATGGCCCAGATATTAATGGGCTACTTCCCGGGCGATCTGACCGTCCCTCTTCGTGTAGCAGTGCTGACGCCGGAGATGGAGGCCCGTGGGAAGAAGAAGGCCAAGCGCGCGGGGCACGCGCCTTCGAATATCCAGACGGAGCGGCGGCGCAAAGCGCTGGAGGAGGCGGGCTTGGACTCGGAGCCCAGCTGGACGGACTCCGCGGAGGAGGCATCAGGCTCCGAGGAGGAAGAGCCCGCTCCTCAACCTTCCCGGGCGGAGCCTTCTGCTTTCGCCCAAGTGGAGAAGCCCGCAGCTCCATCAGTTCCCGTACCAGGGATGGGACCGAGTGGGCAGGAGCTTCCACCTCCCGCCGACGGGGCAGGGGTCCAGCAGGGTGAATCCGACGTCGTCGCTGCGACCTCCTTGCCGGCGTCGGCTCCACCTCCCGCGGCCTCTACACCGGCGGCCGCTCCAGCCCCCGCCCCTCCGGCCTCGCCTCCTGCAGAGGGCCAGGAGGGAGCGGGCTCCCAGCAGGGCTTAGGGGACCTGGTCTACAGGTCCCCTAGCTTTGTAGACATTGGCTCCGACTCCGAGTCCTTCAGCTCGGAGTCGGAGGCCAAGGGGGCCACGGCAGACCCTCCGAGCCCGCTAGGAGCCGGAGCTCGCCCGGGGGAGGTGATAGCCCCCACTCCTCCCGGCGTGCCCCCTCCTTCCGGAGCTCCCGGGGGTCCCAGCGCGGGCTCCTCTGCGGAGGAGGGGAGAGCGCCCTACTACGTGCGGCAGCTGCTGGGCCGCAACATTTTCGCGCGTGCTCCCTTTGCTTCCATAAGCGAACGCCTTGCCGAGGTACTCACCGCACCTGTCTCCGTACAAATTTTAGTCTCAATTCTTGCTAACTTTTTCACCTTCCTTATGCAGGCGGAGAAGCAGAGCCAGGCTTTGGCCGCGGAGGTCGCTGGGGCCGGGAAGGCACTGGCCGCCTTGTTCGATGATTCCCTTCGGGGGTCCGAGCGCAAGGTGGACGAGCACATCCACGAGCTTCAGCGAGCCAAGGGCTCCGAGGAGCTGAGGGCGGAGTCGGAGGCACTGCACCGCAGGGTCAAAGCCCTGGTGTCAGGCCTCGCCATGGCCGAGGTAGCCAAAGGCCTGTCCGCTACCGCCCTCCTCAAGGCTAAGGCGGAGCGAGACGAGGCTGTGTCCGCCCGGGAGGTCACGCAGCGGGAGGCGGCTCAACTTCAAGGCGAGGTCGCTGCTCTGAAGACGGAGATCACTGCCTTGAAGGAGACACACGCCAATGGCCTTCGGGCTCAGCAAGGTCGCCTCCAAGCCCAACTGGACGATCTCCTCAAGAAAGGCACCCTGGCCGCTGTGGAGAAATACAAGACCGAAAGGTCGAAGAAGCGGCGCTGAGGGGACGACAGTGGGGCGGAGACAAGCAAACCTTGAGCTCACTGCCTTGTAACTGCTTTTGTAATTTTCGTCAATCAATAAAATTTGCATCTTTTTTAGCTCGTCTATGCGTTCCTTTCTTTCTCTGTCTCGCTCATGAGTCCGCTTTAGGAGTTCGCAGCGATCTCGAGAGTGATACCCTGGGCGAGGCAGCTAATTCGATTCAACCTTTTTATTTTAAAGTATATGCAAACGAAAACCTTGGTATGCTCGTAAAAACTCAAGTCTCTGAGCCCGGAAAACGTTTAAGCGAAACAAAAGACTTCAAAAACTTCCCTACACTCAGAGACTTAAACCATTTTTATTTTTAAAGGAAACTAATAAGTGCTAGCTGCCCCCTGCCCGGTTAATTTCTCTCGATGATCCTGTTCGGCGGGCTCGCCCTTCGAGGGGTATGCCAACGCCAGGATGCTTCCGTTCATGGCAGGTGAACGCGAAGGATCCTGGTTAGGTTTAGAGTCCACTTGGCAGCGGACTTCCCCGGGAAGCTCAAGGTCGCCCACTGGCTGCCTCTGAGGATCTCGGTCTTGCTTTAAGTCCGCACAACGGCGGACTGTCCCGGGAAGCTCAAGGTCGCCCACTGGCTGCCTCTGAGGATCCCGGTCTTGCTTTAAGTCCGCACAACGGCGGACTACCCCGGGATGCTCAAGGTTGCCCACTGGCTGCCTCTGAGGATCCAGGTCTTGCTTTAAGTCCGCACAACGGCGGACTGCCCCAGGAAGCTCAAGGTCGCCTACTGGCTGCCTCTGAGGATCCCGGTCTTGCTTTAAGTCCGCACAACGGTGGACTGCTTTGTAGATCAAGCGAGCTCTTGAAGCGCCAAGCTTCTGAGTTAAATTCTTCGTTGAAAACCCCATCATTCATTCATAACTTCAGAGGATAACTTACAAAAATCCCCTTATGCGTAAAACTTGCGAAGGTGCAAAGCATTCCAAGGTCGCTCTAACAGGTCGCCTTCAGCGGTCATCAACTGGTAAGCCCCCGAGCCACGCGCTTCGCGTATTATGTAGGGGCCTTCCCAGTTCGCCGCGAGCTTTCCTGTATTAGGCTCCTGCGTGTTTGCGAACACCTTCCTCATCACCAGATCGTCGGCCTTGAATGCCCGATGGCGGACTCTCTTGTCATATGCGCGCTTCATTTCTTGCCGGTACCCGGCGAGGTGTAGATTGGCGCGCTCTCGTCTTTCTTCGAGCTGGTCGAGGGAGTCGGCGAGCAGAGCGTCGTTATCGATCTCCTCTGACGCAAGCCTCCTTTCAGTGGGCAGCTCGGCCTCGATGGGTAGCACCGCTTCACACCCGTAAGTTAGGCTGAAAGGTGATTCGTTGGTCGAGCGATGTGGAGTGGTGCGATAAGCCCATAGCACGCCGTCGAGCTCCTGCTCCCACAGTCCTTTCTTTCCTTCCAACCTTTTCTTGAGGTTATCTAGGATTACACGGTTCGTAGCTTCAGCCTGCCCGTTGCTTTGAGGGTACCTTGGGGACGAGAATCTCAGGTCGACCCCATATTCAACACAAAAGCTTTTGATCAAGCGATTGTCGAACTGGCGACCATTGTCGGTGATTAGCACTCGGGGCAGCCCGAAACGGCAGAAGATATTCTTCCATAGGAAGTCCTTCACTTGCCTTTCGCCTATCTTAGCTAGCGGGACCGCTTCCACCCATTTGGTGAAGTAGTCCGTAGCTATTAAGATGAACTTCTTTTGTCGGGCTGACACAGGGAAAGGTCCCACAATGTCTAACCCCCATTGCTGGAAAGGCCAGGGGCTCGCCAGAGGATGCAGTTCTTCTGCGGGCATATGATTCGTGGTGGCGTGCTTTTGGCATTGGACGCACCTCTGGGCGACCTTCAATGCGTCTTGCTCCAGAGTGGGCCACCAGTACCCTTGCCTCCGTACTTTCGTAGCTAGAGACCGCCCACCAGCGTGGTTTCCCATCTCGCCAGAATGAATGCAATTCAAAACTTCTTCGGTCTCCGGGCTCTCGATACAACTAAGATTTGGCCCGCCGAAAGATCTTCGAAAAAGGCGATCCCAGCGAATGAGATAGCGACCAGCGCATTCTCCACTCGACGGGCTTCCTCTTCACCCTCTGGAAGCTCTCCCTTCTGAAGAAATCGGAGAATGGGAGCGGTCCACCCGCCAGGAGATACGTCGGCAGAAACATGGTTAACAGCGGGCTCCGTTAGCTGGAGCCGAGACTGAGTTTGTACCTCAATGAGAATCTGGCGAGCTTCGGACGTTCCCAGCAGGGAGGCGGTGTTTGCCAAAGCATCAGCTCGCCTATTATCGGCCCGCGGAATTTGCTCGAAGGTGATCTTCTCAAATTCCGCGGCCTTGCCTTTCACCAGATCCACGTAGCCCGTCATTCTCGCATCCCGAGAGGTGTACTCCCCATTGATTTGGCAAATAACTAGCTGGGAATCACTAAAGACTTTCAAGCGTTTGGCGCCTACCTCGTGAGCGAGCTCCAGACCAGCCAGCAGCGCCTCATATTCTGCTTCATTGTTGGTAGCCGCGAAATCCAGCCGGACTGATTTCTCAAGTAGTGCCTCTTGAGCGATCAGTGCGACCCCGATCCCAGCCCCCAAAGCATTGGAGGATCCATCGACGAATAATTCCCAGCCCGCCTCCTCTGAACGCTTAGCAGGAGGAAGCTCGCCTTGATCGCTCAAGAACCTCGCCTTCCTAGGGTGTGCCTCAGTTGGCTCATCCTCCTGGTACTGGGCTGGTTCCTCTATGGGGAAGTCCGCCAAGAAATCGGCGAGAGCCTGCCCTTTGACAGCAACTCGAGGGACATACTCCAAGCCATAGGCGGCGAGCTCGGCGGACCATCGATAGAGCCTGCCGGCTACCGAGGGTCTGGAGAGCGCGCTCTTAAGGGGGTGCTCGGTGATGACCTTGACGGTGTGGGCCGAGAAGTAGGGGTGAAGCTTTCTCGCGGTAAGGACCAAGGCCAATGCGACCTTCTCGACTGGTCGATACCGAAGCTCGGCGGGATGCATTATGTGGCTTACAAAGTAAACAGGCCGCTCCACCTTTGCTTCTTCTACCACAAGGACCCCGCTTACCGCGTTCTCTGTGACCGCGAGATACACGCCGAGCTCAGCACCATCTTTTGGTGCCGCTAGGATTGGCGGGCTCGCTAGATAGTCCTTTATCTTCTGAAAGGCGCACTCGCATTTTTCATCCCAACGAATGTTCGCTCCTTTTCGCAGCAGCTCGAAAAGAGGCCGACAATTGTCTGAGGATTTGGATATAAACCGATTGAGCGCGGTGATTCGCCCGCTCAATCTCTGGACTTCCTGCCGGGTTCTTGGTGCGGGCATTTCGACAAGTGCTCGGATTTGCCCAGGGTCGGCCTCGATCCCCCTGTGGGTGACCAGGTACCCGAGGAATTTCCCCGAAGTTACCCCGAATGCGCACTTCGCCGGGTTCAGCCTCATTCGGTACTTTCTCAGTATTTCGAAGGTTTCGCGGAGGTCGGCGACATGCCCTCCTCGCTCTCGACTCTTTACCAGAAGGTCGTCAACATAAACCTCGACATTTCTGCCGATCTGATTTTTAAACATCTGAGTGACTAACCTTTGGTAGGTCGCTCCAGCGTTCTTAAGTCCGAAAGGCATCACTCGGTAGCAGTATAGCTTCTGGTAGCCCGCTCCAGAGTAGAAGGCAGTCTTCTCCTGATCTTCGGGATGGAGGGGTATCTGGTTATACCCTGAGTATCCATCCATGAAAGATAGAGCCCGGAACCCGACAGCTGCGTCGACCAATGCGCCTATCCGTGGAAGAGGAAAACCGTCCTTCGGGCATGCCTTATTGAGGTCGGAGAAGTCAATGCTCACTCTGACCGCTCCGCTCTTCTTGGGCACCGCCACGATATTGGAGATCCACTCGGGGAAGTGCGCTTCGCGTATGAAGCCAGCTCGCTCTAGCTTGTCTATCTCCGCCGCCACTGCGATGGATTTCGCAGCAGGTATGTGCCGAGCTTTCTGCTTGACCGGCGGGAACTCCTTCATGGTGTGCAGACGATGACAGGCGACCTCCGGGTCAATCCCTGGCATGTCCGCGAAGCTCCAGGCGAATACGTCGTGGTATTCCCTGAGCAAGTTGGTTATGGCCAGGACCTCGCCCTTGGTTAACGAGATCCCGAGACTAACAATTCTTGGCCCTTCTTCGCCGCCAATGTCGACCTCTTGAAGTGGCTCGGCAACTGGAAAGCTTCCTCTCTTGGGGGTCATCAGGCGACCTTCCTCCAACTTAAGATCCACACCGCTCCCACCCGAGGATGGAGTAGGGGACTTAGGCGAGGAGGCCCCCAGCGGGCTCCCCAGGAGGTCGCTCGTCTCGGGCGGTAATTGCTAGGAGGGTGCGGGCCTCTTGGCCTCGGTGACCTCCATGTCCATGAGGTGAAGGACATCCTGCTCGCACATGGTAGCGGTTACCTGATCACCCCGAATAACCACGACCCCGCTCGTGGTTGGGAATTTGAGGGCCTGATGGTTGGGTGAAGATATCGCCTTCATTTGCCTTAGCCAAGGCCGCCCAAGGATGGCATTAAAGGCGGAACTTCCGTCCACTACCGCAAAGCGGACTTGGCGAGCTTCCGGACCCGCGATCACGGTAAGTGTTATCTCTCCCGCTACTTTGGCGATCTCGCCGGTGAATCCGCTGAGGGAGCTCGTCGAGGGAGACAGGTCGGCAAGTCTTAAACCCATTCGCAGGTAGGCCGACAGAAAAAGGATGTCAACGGCGCTCCCTGAATCGACCAGAGCTCGCCTCACCTCGATGTTAGCCATCATCAGGCATATGACGAGGGGGTCATTGTGGGGCGTGACGACCCCAGTCATGTCGTCTTCCGAAAACCAGAGAAAATCGCGGGCTTCCACCCTCGGTGCTCGAAGTAAAGTAGGAGTTAGCGAGACGGAAAATACCTTCTGTGCCCGCTCCATCTCCCTAACTCGTCGGCGGGCTTCATTACTGGATCTCGGGCCGTTCAGCCGTCCGCTAATGGTGTGGCAGATCGCCGGTCCCCCCGGGGGAGGTGGAGGTAAGGCGGGCTCTGCGAGTCCTGGGCGGTCTCCCTCCCGAAGGGCTCGTTCTGGAATCACCTCGAACCTCCTCGGGGGCGAGATGAACTGGTTCAAGTGCCCCAAGGTGACCAAATCCTCCAGGTGGTTCTTCAGAGCGCGGCATCTGTTAGTGTGATGCCCAGGGCTTCGATGAAAAGCGCACCGCCGCGAGTTGTCGGTAGAGCCGGGCTCTCCGACCTGTAAGGGTGGCGGGTACTGGAAGAAAGGCTCACTTCGAATCTGATGGAAGATTTGTCCGGGCGAGTGGGTTAGCACGGTGAAGTCCCGCTCCTCGGGTCCCGGAGGCAAGCGCCAGTTCGCCGGCCTTCCAGCGACCGCCGCAGGGGCTTCAGCTGGCTGTACTGCAGGAGCTGCGGTCGGTCCGGGCAATGGCACCGTAAGTGCCACCTCCCTCCTCTCCACGGCCTTCACGACAAGAGGTCGCAGAGCCGGAGGAGGTCGTTGCTCGGCTGCCTTTCCCTTTCGGTCCAACACCGCATCCTCGAGTTTGATGTGTTGCTGGACCAGGGTAAATAGCTCAACCATTGTGCGAGGGTCCTTGATCACTAAGGCGTCATGAAGCTTGCCCCCGTCGGGGAGGGCGCTTCTGAAAGCACTTACCACGGTACGATCCTGGCCCGCCGCGTCTTCTAGAGCGAGGTAGGCGCTTTGGAATCGCGTTGCGAAGCACCGGAGCGTTTTGCGAGCTCCCATGGCTAAAGTAAACAGAGACTCGATCCTCTTCGGGGGCTGCCTATTGCAGCGATACTGCTCCAGGAATAGCCTAGAGAGAGTTGGAAAGTCGGGGATCATGCCGGACGGCAACTTGTGGAACCAATTCAAAGCCGAGCCGGTCAAACTGCTCGGGAACGCTCGGCATAGGACGTGGTCCTGGTCCCGGAAAAATAGAAGCTTTCTGTAGGCCAAGAGATGGTCAACGGGATCCTGCGACCCGTCGAACAATACAAACTTCGGGGGGGTCCAATGGTGAGGAAAACCCCCTTGGTGGACCTCGCTGGTGAAAGGCGAGCTACCTCCGTGGGCGGCGAGATCCTCCAGTAAATCTACTGGCGCACTAGATCGCAGCCAGTGCCCGGGGAGAAATCCCAAAGGCGGCTGCGCAGGTCCTAGGCGGCCATGCGCGCTCCCTCGAGGGAGGTTCGGATCCAGCCCGCGGTGACCTTCAGGGGCTACCGACCGGCGGCCTCCTGGCTGCTCGCCCGCGGATCCCTTCAACGTGGCGGTTGGTCTATGGGAGGCCGTTGCCTCTCGAGGTTCGGAAGGTATAGCGACCGCAGGCTCTTTCCCTCGTCGCCGATGGCGCGGGTCGCGATCCCTCTCTTGAGACCTTGCCTCTGACCCGTCAGAGTCGACACTCCGGCTACGGCGGCGAGGGATGGTCGCGCGCGAGGTCGCCTGGTTGCTAGACCGCTGGGTCACAAGCTTCTGTAACCTTGTGAGTGGGGTCTCCTTCGCTCAACGCACGGCCGTCCTCTCAACAGGGGATTCCGGGTGAGAAGTCCGCCGAGCTGGGACGGTCGCGGGCAGGCGCGACGAGACGGGAGGTCGCGCGGGGGATGCGGCCCTCGATGGGCCCGATCGCCGGCTCGCCGCCGGGGCCTGACGCAAGCGCGTCAACTCCTCCATCATTGCCCGCTGGGTGGCCAACATCTCCAACAGGAGCTGGTCACTGAGCGGGACAAAGGGCTGGGGAGTCTCAGCGGGGGGTTCGCTGTGCACAGACCCCATACGGGCCCTCGTCCGCCTGCGTCCCCTTATCGCCGGAGCCATCTTTGGGGTTACGAGAGCCGACGGCGTTCGACCGTGTGGTCGTGGGCGTTCTCGTAGGAACCAGTCGAAGATCCCACAGACGGCGCCAAATGTTGGTGGATATTTTCGCTGGTCCTTGCGAGCCACCTGCAAGACAAAGAAAAGAGAACGTGAGAACGGCTGGCTCCCTTAGGAGCGCAGACCCTCCGACGCTCAAGTCAGTCACGGTAGCACAACGGCGAGCTGTTGTATACCAAAGTGGTAGGGAAATGGGATTCGAACCTGTACTATGGAGCCTGGGGGTGAGCATTTATAGCAATAGGCGGCCTACCGTGGCCCGACACGTGGAGATTCTTCCAGAGCCTTCTAGACCCCCATGATCTGGCTCGCGTGGGTCTGACAGTCCTTGGTACTCGCGCCCTGACATTCTGTCGTCAAGCGTGCCAGGCGGTTTGAGTGAGGGAGAGCATCTTTCTTGTCGCGGCCAGGTGGCTATTCTGGAATGTTCAAGTCTGGGCGATCTCAGGGAGGAAGCAAAGAGGAGCTCGCCCGGCACTGCTCCGTCCTTCCGTCCATTTCTATCAAGAGTTGGACCTTGTGGGAGCAACCTCTTCGATAAACAGGGGTCGGGGCGAGCTTAGGCGAGCTCTGGAGCGAGCTAAGCGAGCTCCTGAACGAGCTTGGCGATCTCCTGGGAGGGCTTGGGCGAGCTCCTTCGCGCTCTTTGTCTAAGCCATTTTCTGAACTTGGGCGAGCTCCTGCGGAGTCTGGGAGGGGCGAGCTGCACTCAGATACACTCCATTCGGGGGCGAGCTCCTTTCGGGGGCGAGCTCCTTTCGGGCTGAGAGAGCGAGCTCCAGAGCGAACTTGGGCGAGCTCATGGTAGAGCCTAGGCGAGCTCCTGACCGAGCTTGGGCGACCTCCTGGGAGAGCCTAGGCGAGCTCCTGAACGAGTTTGGCGAGTTCTTTGCCTTGGGCCCCTTCAGCCCAATGTGGATCTCGCTCCCTGCCTAGATGATCTGGTGAACACGAGGGAGAGGACGAACTCCTGTGCGAGTTTCAGCTACCCCCAACACGATCCATTCAAATTCCTTCAAACGATCCATTTTAATTCATTTGCATGAATGTATCCATTCTAATATATTCGTATGATCCATTCTAATTCATTTATATAATCCATTCTAATTCATTCATACAATCCATTCTAATTCATTATCACGAATGTATCCATTCTAATTCATTCATAGGATCCATTCTAATTCATTCGCACAATCTATTCTAATTCTTTCATACGATCCATTCTAATTCATTCGCACGATCCATTCTAATTCATTCGTACGATCCATTCTAATTCATTCGTACAATCCATTCTTACTCATTCGTATGATCCATTCTAATTTATTAGTACTATCCAGTCTAATTATTCGCACGATCCATTCTGATTCATTCGTACGATCCATTCTAATTCATTCAAACGATCCATTCTAATTCATTCATACGATCCATTCTAATTCATTCGCACGAATGTATCCATTCTAATTCATTCGTACGATCCATTCTAATTCATTCATACGTTCCATTCTAATTCATTTGCATGAATGTATCCATTCTAATTCATTCATACGTTCTATTCGAATTCTTTCGCACAATCTATTATAATTCTTTCGTACGATCCATTCTAATTCATTCGTACCATCCATTCTAATTCATTCGTACGATCCATTCTAATTCATTCGTGCGATCCGTTCTTACTCATTCGTACGATCCATTCTAATTCACTCGCACGAATGTATCCATTCTAATTCATTCGTATAATCCATTCTAATTCATTCACATGATCCATTCTAATTCATTCACATGATCCATTCTAATTAATTCGCACGATCTATTCTAATTCATTCGTACGATCCATTCAAATTTATTCGCACGAATTTATCCATTCTAATTCGTTCATACTATCCAATCTAATTTCTTCGTATGATCCATTCTAGTTCATTCGCACGAATGTATCCATTCTAATTCATTCGTACGATCCATTTTAATTCATTCATACGATCCATTCTAATTCATTCATGCGATCCATTTTAATTCATTTGTACAAATATATCCATTCTAATTCATTCGTACGATCCATTCTAATACATTCGCACAATCAATTCTAATTCATTCATACGATCCATTCTAATTCATTCGCACGACCCATTCTAATTCATTCATACGATCCATTCTTACACATTCGTACGATCCATTCTAATTCATTCGCACAAATTTATCCATTCTAATTCATTCGTACAATCCATTCTAATTCATTCGTACGATCCATTCTAATTCCTTCGTACTATCCATTCTAATTCATTCGCACGAATGTATCCATTCTAATTCATTCATACGATATATTCTAATTCATTCATACGATCCTTTCTAATTTATTCGCACGAATGTATCCATTCTAATTCATTCGTACGATCCATTCTAATTCATTCGCACAATCTATTCTAATTCAATCGTACGAACCATTCTAATTCATTCGCATGATCCATTCTAATTTATTCGTACGATCCATTCTAATTCATTTGTAAGATCCATTCTTACTCATTCGTCTGATCCGTTCTAATTCATTCGCACGAATGTATCCATTCTAATTCATTCGTCAAATCCATTCTAATTCATTCTCACGATCCATTCTAATTCATTCGTACGATCCATTCTAATTCATTTGTACAATCTGTTCTAATTCATTCGTATGATCCATTCTAATTCATTCGCACGATCCATTCTAATTCATTCGTATGATCCATTATAATTCATTCATACGATCCATTCTAATTAATTCGCACGAATGTATCTATTCTAATTCAATCGTATGATCCATTCTAATTCCTTCGTGCGATCTATTCTAATTCATTCGCACGAATGTATCTATTCTAATTCGTTCGTATAATCCATTCTAATTCATTCATACGATCCATTCTAATTCATTCATACGATCCATTCTAATTCATTCGCACGAAAGTATCTATTCTAATTCATTTGTACGATCCATTCTAATTCATTCACACAATCTATTCTAATTCATTCGTACGAACCATTCTAATTCATTCGCATGATCCATTCTAATTCATTCGTACGATTCATTCTTACTGATTTGTACGATCCATTCTAATTCATTCACACGAATGTATCCATTCTAATTTATTCGTACGATCCATTCTAATTCATTCGCACGATCCATTCTAATTCATTCGCACGATCCATTCTAATTCATTCGTACGATCCATTCTAATTCATTCGTACGATCCATTCTAATTCATTCGCACGATCCATTCTAATTCATTCGCACGATCCATTCTAATTCATTCGCACGATCCATTCTAATTCATTCGCACGATCCATTCTAATTCATTCATATGATCCATTCTAATTCATTCGCATGAATGCATCCTTTCTAATTCATTCTTGCGATCCATTCTAATTCTTTCGTACGATCCATTCTTATTCTTTTGAACGAATGTATCCATTCTAATTCATTCGTATGATCCATTCTAATTCATTCATTCGATCCATTCTAATTTATTCATACGATCCATTCTAATTCATTCGCACGAATGTATCCATTCTAATTCATTCATACGATCCATTCTATTTCATTCGCACAATCTATTTTAATTCATTCGTAGGATCCATTCTATTCATTCGCACGATCAATTCTAAGTCATTCATATGATCCATTCTAATTCATTCGTACGATCCATTCTTACTCATTCGTACGATCCATTCTAATTCATTCGCACGAATGTATCCATTCAAATTCATTCGTACAATCCATTCTAATTCATTCGCACAATCCATTCTAATTCATCCATATGATCCATTGTAATTCATTCGTAAGATCCATTCTAATTCTTTCGCATGATCCATTCTAATTCATTCGTATAATCAATTCTAATTCATTCGTACGATCCATTCTAATTCATTCGCACGAATGAATCCATTCGAATTCATTCGTACGATCCATTCTAATTCCTTCGTACAATCTATTCTAATTCATTTGAACGAATATATCCATTCTAATTCATTCGAATGATCCATTCTAATTCATTCGCACAATCTATTCTATATGATTCGTACGATCCATTCTAATTCATTCGTACAATCCATTTTAATTCATTGGTACTATTCATTCTAATTCATTCGTACAATCCATTCTTACTCATTCGTACGACCTATTCTAATTCAGTCACACGAATGTATCCATTCTAATTCATTCGTACAATCCATTCTAATACATTCGCACGATCCATTCTAATTCATTCATACGATCCATTCCAATTCATTCATACGATCGATTCTAATTCATTCGCACGATCAATTCTAATTCATTCGTACGATCCATTTTAATTCATTCATACGATCCATTCTAATTCATTTGCACGAATGTATCCATTCTAATTCATTCGTATGATCTATTCTAATTCCTTCGTACGAACCATTCTAATTCATTCGCACGAATGTATCCATTCTAATTCATTCGTACGATCCATTCTAATCCATTCATTCGATCCATTCTAATTCATTCGCACGAATGTATCAATTCTAATTAATTCGTACGACCCATTCTAATTCATTCGCACAATCTATTCTAAATCATTCGTACGATCTATTCTAATTCATTCGCACGATCCATTCTAATTCATTCGTACGATCCATTCTAATTCATTCGTATGTTCCATTCTTAAACATTCATACGATCCATTCTAAGTCATTCGCATGAATGTATCCATTCTAATTCATTCGTACAATCCATTCTAATTCATTCGCACGATCCATTCCAATTCATTCGTACGATCCATTCTAATTCATTCGGATGATCCATTCAAATTCATTCATACGATCCATTCTAATTCATTCGCACGAATGTATTCATTCTAATTCATTCGTACGATCCATTCGTACGTTCCATTTTAATTCATTCGCGCAAACTATTCTAATTCATTCGTACGATCCATTCATATTCATTTGCACGATTCATTCTAATTCATTCGTACGATCCATTCTATTTTATTCGTATGATCCATTCTTACTCATTCGTACGATCCATTCTAATTCATTTGCATGAATGTATCCATTCTAATTCATTCGTACAGTCCATTCTAATTCAATCGCACGATCCATTCTAATTCATTCATACGATCCATTCTAATTCATTCATACGATCCATTCTAATTCATTCGCACGATCCATTCTAATTCATTCCTATGATCCATTCTAATTCATTCATACGATCCATTGTAATTCATTCATACGATCTATTCTAATTCATTCACACAATCTATTCAAATTCATTCGCACGATCCATTCTAATTCATTCGTACGATCCATGCTTACTCATTCGTACGATCCATTCTAATTCATTCGCACAAATGTATCGATTCTAATTCATTAGTACAATCCATTCTAATTCATTCGCACGATCCATTCTAATTCCTTCGTACGATCCATTCTAATTCATTCATACGATCCATTCTATTTCATTCGCACGATCCATTCTAATTCATTCATACGATCCATTCTAATTCATTCATATGATCCTTTCTAATTCTTTCCTACGATCCATTCTAATTCTTTCGTACGATCCACTCTAATTTATTCACACAATCTATTCTAATTCATTCACTCAATCTATTCTAATTCATTCGTACGATCTATTCTAATTCATTCGCACGATCCATTCTAATTCATTCGCACGATCCATTCTAATTCATTCGTACGATCTATTCTTACTCATTCGTACGATCCATTCTAATTCATTCGCACGAATGTATCCATTCTAATTCATTAGTGTAATCCATTCTAATTCATTCGCATGATCCATTCTAATTCCTTCGTACGATCCATTCTAATTCATTCGTACGATCCATTATAATTCATTCGCATAATCTATTATAAATCATTCGTACGATCCATTCTAATTCATTCTCACGAATGTATCCATTCTAATTCATTTGTGCAATCCATTCTAATTCATTCGCATGATCCATTCTAATTCCTTCGCACGATCCATTCTAATTCATTCTTATGACCCATTCTAATTCATTCACGCAATCTATTCTAAATCATTCGTACGATCCATTCTAATTCATTCACACGATCCATTCTAATTCATTCGTACGATCCATTCTAATTCATTCGTATGATCCATTCTTAAACATTCATACAATCCAATCTAATTCATTCGCACGAATGTATCCATTCTAATTCATTCGTCCAATCCATTCTAATTCAATCGCACGATCCATTCTAATTCATTCGTACGATCCATTCTAATTCATTCGTACGATCCATTCTAATTCATTCATAAGATCCATTCTAACTCATTCGCACGAATGTATCCATTCTAATTCATTCGTACGATCCATTCATACGTTCCATTTTAATTCATTCGCACAATCTATTCTAATTCATTCGTACGATCCATTCTAATTCATTCGCACGATTCATTCTAATTCATTCGTACGATCCATTCTAATTTATTCGTACGATCCATTCTTACTCATTTGTATGATCCAGTCTAATTCATTCGCATGAATGTATCCATTCTAATTCATTCGTACAATCCATTCTAATTCATTCGCACGATCCATTCTAATTCATTCGTACGATCCATTCTAATTCATTCATACGATCCATTCTAATTCATTCGCACGATCCATTCTAATTCATTCGTACGATCAATTCTAATTCATTCGCACGAATGTATCGATTCTAATTCATTTGTACGATCCATTCTAAGTCCTTCGTTCGATGCATTCTAATTCGTACGCACGAATGTCTCCATTCTAATTCATTAGTACGATCCATTCTAATTCATTCGTACGATCCATTCTAATTCATTCGTACGATCCATTCTAATTCATTCACACGATCTATTCTAATTCATTTGTACGATCCATTCTAATTCATTCGCATGATCCATTCTAATTCATTCGTACGATCCATTCTAATTCATTCGTACGATCCATTCTTACTCATTCGTACGATCCATTCTAATTCATTCACACGAATATATCCATTCTAATTCATTTGTATAATCCATTCTATTTCATTCGCACGATCCATTCTAATTCCTTCGTACGATCCATTCTAATTAATTCATACAATCCATTCTAATACATTCACACAATCTATTCTAAATCATTCGTACTATTCATTCTAATTCATTCGAACTAATGTATCCATTCTAATTCCTTCGTACGATCCATTCTAATTCATTCGTATGACCCATTCTAATTCATTCGCACAATCTATTCTAAATCATTCGTACGATCCAATCTAATTCATTCGCACGATCCATTCTAATTCATTCGTACGTTCCATTCTAATTCATTCGTATAATCCATTCTTACACATTCAAACGATCCATTCTAATTCATTCGCACGAATGTATCCATTCTAATTCATTCGTACAATCCATTCTAATTCATTCGTACGATCCATTCTAATTCATTCCTACGATCCATTCTAATTCATTCATACGATCCATTCTAATTCATTCGCACGAATGTATCCATTCTAATTCATTCGTACGATCCATTCGTACGTTCCATTCTAAATCATTTGCACAATCTATTCTAATTCATTCGTACGATCCATTCTAATTCATTTGCACGATTCATTCTAATTCATTTGTATGATCCATTCTAATTTATTCGTACGATCCATTCTTACTCATTCGTATGATCCATTCTAATTCATTCGCATGAATGTATCCATTCTAATTCATTCGTACAGTCCATTCTAATTCATTCGCACAATCCATTCTAATTCATTCGTACGATCCATTCTAATTCATTTATATGATCCATTCTAATTCATTCGCACGATCCATTCTAATTCATTCATACGATCCATTATAATTCATTCATATGATCCATTCTAATTCATTCATACGATCCATTCTAATTCATTCGTACGATCCATTCTTACTCATTCGTATGATCAATTCTAATTCATTCGCACGAATGTATCCATTCTAATTCATTAGTACAATCCATTCTAATTCATTCGTACGATCTATTCTAATTCCTTCGTACGATCCATTCTAATTCATTCATACGATCCATTCTAATTCATTCTCATGATCCATTCTAATTCATTCATAGAATCCATTCTAATTCATTCATATGATCCTTTCTAATTCATTCTTACTATCCATTCTAATTCATTCGTACGATCCACTCTAATTCATTCACACAATCTATTCTAATTCATTCGCACAATCTATTCAAATTCATTCGTACGATCCATTCTCATTCATACGCACGATCCATTCTAATTTATTTGTACGATCAATTCTAATTCATTCGTACGATCCATTTTTACTCATTCGTTCGATCCATTCTAATTCATTCGCACGAATGTATCCATTCTAATTCATTAGTACAATCCATTCTAATTCATTCGCACAATACATTCTAATTCCTTCGTACGATCCATTCTAATTCATTCGTACGATCCATTATAATTCATTCGCATAATCTATTCTAAATCATTCGTACGATCCATTCTAATTCATTCGCACGAATGTATCCATTCTAATTCATTCGCACGATCCATTCTAATTCATTCATACGATCCATTCTAATTCTTTCGTACGATCCATTCTATTTCATTCGTATGACCCATTCTAATTCATTCGCACAATCTATTCTAAATCATTCGTACGATCCATTCTAATTCATTCGCATGATCCATTCTAATTCATTCGTACGATCCATTCTAATTCATTCGTATGATGCATTCTTATACATTCATACGATCCATTCTAATTAATTCGCACGAATGTATCCATTCTAATTCATTCGTACAATCCATTATAGTTCATTCGCACGATCCATTCTAATTCATTCGTACGATCCATTCTAATTCATTCGTACGATCTATTCTAATTCATTTATACGATCCATTCTAATTCATTCGCACGAATGTATCCATTCTAATTCATTCGTACGATCCATTCATATGTTCCATTCTAATTCATTCGCACAATCTATTCTAATTTATTCGTACGATCCATTCCAATTCATTCGCACGATTCATTTTAATTCATTCGTACGATCCATTCTAATTTATTCGTATGATCCATTCTTACTCATTCGTACGATCCAGTCTAATTTATTCGCATGAATGTATCTATTCTAATTCATTCGTACAATCCATTCAAATTCATTCGCACGATCCATTCTAATTCATTCGCACGATCCATTCTAATTCATTCGCACGATCCATTCTAATTCATTCGTACGATCCATGCTAATTCATTCATACGATCCATTCTAATTCATTCGCACGAATGTATCGATTCTAATTAGTCCATACGATCCATTCCAATTCCTTCGTTCGATGCATTCTAATTCGTTCGCACGAATGTATCCTTTCTAATTCATTAGTACGATCCATTCTAATTCATTCATACGATCCGTTCTAATTCATTCGTACGATCCATTCTAATTCATTCACACAATCTATTCTAATTCATTCGTACGATCCATTCTAATTCATTCGCATGATCCATTTTAATTCATTCGTAAGATCCATTCTAACTCATTCGTACGATCCACTCTTACTCATTCGTACGATCCATTCTAATTCATTCGCACGAATGTATCCATTCTAATTCATTAGTACAATCCATTCTAATTCATTCGCATGATCCATTCTAATTCCTTCGTACGATCCATTCTAATTCATTCGTACGATCCATTTTAATTCATTCGCCCAATCTATTCTAAATCATTCGTACGATCAATTCTAATTCATTCGCACGAATGTATCCATTCTAATTCATTTATACAATCCATTCTAATTCATTCGCACGATCTATTCTAATTCCTTCGTACGATCCAATCTAATTCATTCGTATGACCCATTCTAATTCATTCACACAATCTATTCTAAATCATTCGTACGATACAATCTAATTCATTCGCACGATCCATTCTAATTCATTCGTACGATCCATTCTTATTCATTCGTATGATCCATTCTTAAACATTCAAACGATCCATTCTAATTCATTCGCACGAATGTATCCATTCTAATTCATTCATACAATCCATTCTAATTCATTCGCTTGATCCATTCTAATTCATTCGTATGATCCATTCTAATTCATTCATACGATCCATTCTAATTCATTCATACGATCCATTCTAATTCATTCGCACGAATGTATCCATTTTAATTCATTCGTACGATCCATTCGTACGTTCCATTCTAATTCATTCGCACAATATATTCTAATTCATTCGTACGATCCATTCTAATTCATTCCCACGATTCATTCTAATTCATTCGTACAATCCATTCTAATTTATTTGTACGATCCATTCTTACTCATTTGTACGATCCATTCTAATTCATTCGCATGAATGTATCTATTCTAATTCATTCGTACAATCCATTCTAATTCATTAGCACGATCCATTCTAATTCATTCGTACGATCCTTTCTAATTCATTCGCACGATCCATTCTAATTCATTCCTACGATCCATTCTAATTCATTCATACGATCCATTCTAATTCATTCGCACGAATGTATCGATTCTAATTCATTTGTACGATCAATTCTAATTCCTTCGTTCGATGCATTCTAATTCGTTCGCACGAATGTATCCATTCTAATTCATTCGTACGATCCATTCTAATTCATTCGTACGATCCATTCTAATTCATTCACACAATCTATTCTAATTCATTCGTACGATCCATTCTAATTCATTCGCACGATCCAATCTAATTCATTCGTACGATCCATTCCAATTCATTCGTACGATCCATTTTTACTCATTCGTACGATCCATTCTAATTCATTCGCACGAATGTATTCATTCTAATTCATTAGTACAATCCATTCTAATTCATTCGCACGATCCATTCTAATTCATTCTTACGATCCATTCTAATTCATTCATACGTTCCATTCTAATTCATTCGCACAATCCAATCTAATTCATTCATACGATCCATTCTAATTCATTCATACGATCCATTCTAATTCATTCATACGATCCATTCTAATTCATTCGTACGATCCATTATAATTCATTCACACAATCTATTCTAATTCATTCGCACGATCCATCCTGATTCATTCGTACGATCCATTCTTACACATTCGTACGATCCATTCTTACTCATTCATACGATCCATTCTAATTCATTCGTACGAATGTATTCATTCTAATTCATTAGTACAATCCATTCTAATTCATTCGCACGATCCATTCTAATTCCTTCGTACGAACCATTCTAATTCATTCGTACGATCCATTCTAATTCATTCGTACGATCCATTCTAATTCATTCATACGATCCATTCTAATTCATTCACACGATCCATTCTAATTCATTCACACGATCCATTCTAATTCATTCTCACGATCCATTCTAATTCATTCATACGATCCATTCTAATTCATTCGTACGATCCATTCTAATTCATTCACACAATCTATTCTAATTCATTCACACAATCTATTCTAATTCATTAGTACGATCCATTCTAATTCATTCGCACACTCTATTCTAATTCATTCATACGATCCATTCTAATTCATTCGTACGATCCATTCTTACTCATTCGTACAATCCATTCTAATTCATTCGCACGAATGTATCCATTCTAATTCATTAGTACAATCCATTCTAATTCATTCGCACGATCCATTCTAATTCCTTCGTACGATCCATTCTAATTCATTCGTACGATCCATTCTAATTCATTCGCACGATCCATTCTTATTCATTCGCACGATCCATTCTAATTCATTCGCACGAATGTATCCAGTCTAATTCATTCATATGATCTATTCTAATTCATTCAAACGATCCATTCTAATTTATTCATATGATCCATTCTAATTCATTTGCACGAACGTATCCATTCTAATTCATTCGTACGATCCATTCTAATTCATTCGCACAATCTATTCTAATTCATTCGTACGATCCATTCTAATTCATTCACACGATCCATTCTAATTCATTCGTACGATTCATTCTTACTCATTCATACGATCCATTCTAATTCATTCACACGAATGTATCCATTCTAATTTATTCGTTTAATCCATTCTAATTCAGCCGCACGATCCATTCTAATTCATTCGTACGATCCATTCTAATTCATTCGTACGATCCATTCTAATTCATTCGCACGATCCATTCTAATTCATTCGTATGATCCATTCTAATTCATTCATACGATCCATTCTAATTCATTCGCACGAATGTATCCTTTCTAATTCATTCATACGATCCATTCTAATTCCTTCGTACGATCCATTGTTATACATTTGAACGAATGTATCCATTCTAATTCATTCGTATGATCCATTCTAATTCATTCATTCGATCCATTCTAATTCATTCATACGATCCATTCTAATTCATTCGCATGAATGTATCTATTCTAATTCATTCATACGATCCATTCTAATTCATTCGCACAATCTATTTTAATTCATTCGTACGATCCATTCTAGTTCATTCGCACGATCAATTCTAAGTCATTCGTACGATCCATTCTAATTCATTCGTACGATCCATTCTTACTCATTCGTACGATCCATTCTAATTTATTCGCACGAATGTATCCATTCAAATTCATTCGTACAATCTGTTGGGGGTAGTAGAAACCCCATATCTTGGACAACATGGCATGATAAGTCAAGCTCGCGCAAGAGCCCGTCCAGGAGTTAGTACCCCCAGTCCGCTCCACCACCTCGAAGCTACACCCGAAGTTTCTTATAACAAGTGGCTCCTGTACGCGGAAGCCAAGCATGACTTCGGCGATCTAATATTTAGTTTCCTAACACCCTGTGAGCTCGCCGAATCATCTTAACAGGGAGCGAGATCCACATTGGGCTACATGGGGACTTGTATCCAAGTGTGCAGGAGCACGCCCCCCAGCTTGCAAAAAGCTCACCCCCTCCCAGCCCGTAAGGAGCTCGCCCTCCCAGCTCGCAAGGAGCTCGTCCCCCAGCTTGCAAAGAGCTCGCCCCCTCCCAGCCCGTAAGGAGCTCGCCCTCCCAGCTCGCAAGGAGCTCGCCCCCCAGCTTGCAAAGAGCTCGCCCCCTCCCAGCCCGTAAGGAACTCGCCCTCCCAGCTCGCAAGGAGCTCGCCCCCCAGCTTGCAAAGAGCTCGCCCCCTCCCAACCCGTAAGGAACTCGCTCCCAGCTCGCAAGGAGCTCGCCCCCTCCCAGCCCGTAAGGAACTCGCTCCCAGCTCGCAAGGAGCTCGCTCCCAGCTCGCAAGGAGCTCGCTCCCAGCTCGCAAGGAGCTCGCCCCCTCCCAGCCCGTAAGGAACTTGCTCCCAGCTCGCAAGGAGCTCGCTCCAAGCTCGCAAGGAGCTCGCCCCCAGCTCGCAAGGAGCTCGCCCCCAGATCCCGGAGTTCGCCACCAACTCGCCCCTTTTTTATGGATCTCATAGACCCTAGGATTCCCAAAAGATGAGGAACTCGCGCGGGAGCATGCCCTCGCTCCTCCCTACTCGAGAAGGAGCCCGCCCCGCCTCTCACAGCGAGGCCCGCCCCCAAGGCTCGCACCGGAATTTCTGCCAAAGAGAAAACTTAGGATGACATCAACGAACACCGGGAACACGCCCAAGGAGCTCGCCGGGCCAACCCCTTTTGTCGAAGAGGTCGCCCTCCTAGGAGCCCGACTCTTGGCATAGGAAGAAGGCGGTGGGACAAAACGGCTCGCGCAGACGCTCGCCAGAATCTTCCCTGCTTTGTCGGAGAGGTCGCCCTTGTGAGAGCCCGACTCTTGACAGAAGTGGGGGAGGTGGAGCATTTGGAGACACTCACTTTGGCTTCCTCACCTAAAGGTCGCCCCTGGTGAAGCGACATAAAGGTTTCAAGGTGTGGAAACCCCACTGAAGCTACGTGGACGATTGTAGTCCGCTGAAGTCCACTCGAGTAGTTTCGAGACCGATCAGATACGAATGTTCCGGAAATAGCCACCTGACAGCGAAAGAACAGTAACTGTCTCCCACTACCTCTTCAGGCGAGCTACACGACAAAGAAAGTCAGGGCCCAAGTTCCAAGGACTGCCAGACCCATGTGGGCCAGAACGTGGGGGCCTAGAAGGCATCGGAAAGAACCTCCATGTGTTGTGCACCGGTAGGTCGCCAATGTCTATAAATGCACACCCCTAGGCTCCGAAGTACAGGTTAAAAACCCTCATCCCTACCACTTTCGTCTACTATAGCTCTCCATTGATCACCTGAGACTGACTTGAGCGTCGGAGGGTCTGCGCTCCTAAGGGAGCCAGCCGTTCTTACGCTTTCCTTTGTCTTACAGGTAGACCACACGGACCAGCGAAAAAGATCCCCAAACATTTGGCGCCGTCTGTGGGATCTTTCGACTGGTTCATGCGAGAACGCCCACGACCACAAGGTTAAACGCCGGGGACTCTCGTAGCCTGAGGATGGCTCCGACGGCGAGGGGACTCAAGCGAACGGGGACCCGTGCGGGGTCTGTGCGCAGCGAACCTCATGCTGAGACCCCCCAGCCCCTTGTCCCGCTCAGTGACCAGCTTCTGTTGGAGATGTTGGCCACCCAGTGGGCCATGATGGAGGAACTGACGTGGCTGCGTCAGGTCCTGACGGCGAGCCGGCGATCTGGGCCAGCGAGGGTTGCATCCCCTGTGCGGCCTCCTGTCTCGTCGCGTCTACCCACGGCCGTTCCTGGCCGACAGACTTCCCAACCGGAGCCCCCAACCGAGAGAATGGCCGTGCGCGGGGTACGCGAAACCCCGCTTACAAGGTTGCAAAAGCTGGTGACCCAGCGGTCTAGCAACAAGGCGACCTCACGAGCAACCCTTCCTCGCCGCCGTGGTAGGAGCGTCGACTCCGACGAGTCGGAGGCGAGATCTCTCGAGGGAGACCGCGACCCGCACCATCGACGACGAGAGAAGGAGCCCGCGGAGGCGGTACCTGGTGCTGCCCAAGAGGTAACCGCCTCTCATCAACCCACTCTCGTAGCGAAGCAGCCCATCGATGAACGGTAGGAAGGTCGCCAGGAGGAAGCCCATTCAGGCCGCCACGATGTGGGTCCAAACCCCCCGAGAGGAAGCGTGCAAGACCGCATAGGACCTGCGCAGCCGCCTTTGGGAGTTCTCCCTGGGCACTGGCAATGACCTAGTGCGCCGGTGGATCTGTTGGAGGATCTCGCCGCCCATGGAGGGAGCTCGCCCTTCACGAGTGAGGTGCACCGAGGTGGTTTTCCTCACCATTGGACGCCACCCAAGTTTGTGTTATTCGATGGGTCGCAATATCCCGTCAACCACCTTTTGGCTTACCGAAAACTGTTGTTCTTCCGGGATCAAGACCATGTTCTATGCCGGGCATTCCCGAGTAGTTTGACCGGCTCGGCGTTGAACTGGTTCCACAAGCTGCCGCCAGGCATGATCCCAGATTTTCCAACCCTTTCTAGGTTGTTTCTGGAGCAATATCGCTGCAACAGGCAGCCCTCGAAGAGGATTGAGTCCCTATTCACCCTGGCCATGGGAGCCCACGAAATACTCCGATGTTTTGCAACGCGGTTCCGAAGCGCTTACCTCGTCCTAGAGGATACGGCGGGCCAAGACCGCACAGCGGTGAGCACTTTCAGGAGCGCGCTCCCGGAGGGGAGCAAGCTTCATGACGCACTGGTGATCAAGGATCCCCGCACCATGGTCGAGCTGTTCGCCCTCGTCCAGCAGCACATCAAGCTCGAAGATGTGGTGCTCGACTGAAAAGGAAAGGCGATTGAACAGCGACCTCCTCCGGCTTTGCGACCTCTTGTCGTTAAAGCTGTAGAGAGACGAGAAACACCCCCGGTAGCACCTTTGCCGGGACCGATCGCAGCTCCTGCCGTGCTGACCGTGGAAGTCCCCGCGGTGGCCGCTGGAAGAACGGCAAACTGGCACCTACCTCCGGGGCCCAGGGAGCGGGATTTCACCGTACTGACCAACTCCCCCGGGCAAATCTTGCACCAGATCCGGAATGAACCCTTCGTTCAGTACCCTCCCCCCCTGTAAGACAGGGAGCCCGGCTCGACCGAAAACACCCGACGGTGCGTATTTCATCGCGGCCCCGGGCATCACACCAATAGATGCCGGGCTCTGAAGAACCACCTGGAAGATTTGGTCACCCTGGGGCACTTGAACCGATTCATCTCGCCCCCGAGAAGATTCGAGGTGATCCCGGCATGGGTCCCTCGAGAGGGAGATCGCCTAGGGCCCACCGAGCCCGCCCTACCTCCGCCTCCCCCGGGAGGACCGGTGATCTGCCACACCATTAGCGAGCGCCTGAGTGGCCCGAGATCCAGCAATGAAGTTTGACGGCAGGTCAGAGAAATGGAGCGAGCTCGAAAGGTACATTCCGTCTCTCTAACCCCTGTTTTACTCCAGACACCGAGGTTGGAAGCCCGCGATTTTCTCTGGTTCTCGGAAGACGACATGGCTGGGGTAGTCACCCCCCACAATGATCCTCTTGTCATACGCCTTATGACGGCCAATATCGAAGTAAGGCGAGCTCTAGGGGATTCAGGAAGCGCCGTGGACATTCTTTTCTTATCAGCCTTCCAGCGAATGGGGTTGAGACAAGCCGATCTGTCTCCCTCGATGAGCTCCCTCAGTGGATTCACCGGTGAGGTCGCTAAAGTGGTAGGAGAGATAACCCTCACTGTAACCGCGGGCCCGGAGGCTCGCCAAGTCCGCTTCGCGGTAGTAGACGGACTTTCCGCGTTTAATGTCATCCTGGGGCGGCCTTGGTTGAGGCAAATGAATGCGGTGTCTTCGCCCAATCATCAGGCTCTCAAATTTCCCACCACGAGCGGGGTCGTGGTTATTCGGGGCGACCAGGTCGCCGCTACCAGATGCGAGCAGGACGTCTTTCATCTCATGGACATAGAGGTCGCTGAGGCCAAGAGGCCCGCGCCCTCCTAGCAATTAGCACCCACCATGAGCGGGCTCCCTCAAAGCCCAAGAGGGATCTCCTCGTTTAAATCCCCTACTCCACCCCCGGGTGGGAGCGGTGTGGATCTTAAGCTCGAAGAGAAAGGTCGCCAGTCGGGATCCCAGAGAGGAAGTTTTCTCGTTGCCGAGCCGCTACAAGAGATCAACATCGGTGGCGGGGACGAACCAAGGGTCGTCCATCTCGGGACCTCGCTAACTAAGGGCGAGGTCCTAACCTTAACCAACCTGCTCAGGGAATACCGTGACGTGTTCGCCTGGAGCTTCGAAGACATGCCAGGAATTGACCCAGAGGTCGCCTGCCATCGTCTGCACACCTTGCGAGACTTCCCACCGGTGAAACAAAAGGCTCGGCACATACCCGCTGCAAAGTCTGCCGCAGTGGCGGCAGAGATAGAAAAGCTGGAGCGAGCGGGCTTTATCCGCGAGGCGCACTTCCCCGATTGGATCTCCAATATCATGGCGGTGCCTAATAAAAGTGGGGCGGTCAGAGTGTGCATCGACTTCTCCGACCTCAACAAAGCATGCCCGAAGGACGGATTCCCTCTTCCACGAATAGGCGCGATGGTTGACGCCGCCGTTGGATTCCAGGCCTTATCCTTTATGGACGGGTATTCTGGGTATAATCAGATACCTCTCCACATTGACGATCAGGAGAAGACCGCCTTCTATTCTGGGGCGGGCTACCAGAAGCTTTTCTGTTATCGGGTAATGCCGTTTGGACTCAAGAACGCGGGAGCGACCTACCAAAGGTTAGTCACTCAGATGTTTAAAGATCAAATCGGTAGAAATGTCGAGGTTTATGTAGACGAACTATTGGTAAAGAGTCGAGAGCGAGAAGGGCATGTTGCTGATCTCCGTGAAATCTTTGAGGTTTTGCGAAAATTTCAGATAAGGCTAAACCCAGCCAAGTGCGCATTCGGGGTGACTTCTGGAAAATTCCTAGGATACCTGGTCACCCATAGGGGGATCGAGGCCGATCCTGGACAAATCCGAGCACTCGTCGAAATGCTCGCACCAAAAACTCGGCAGGAGGTTCAAAGGTTGAGTGGACGGATCGCCGCGCTAAACCGGTTCATTTCCAAATCTTCAGATAGTTGTCGACCTCTCTTCGAACTGCTTCGGAAGGGGGCAAGCATCCACTGGGACGAAAAGTGCAAGCTTGCTTTTCGGAAGATCAAGGACTATTTGGCTAGCCCGCCAATTCTAGCGCCACCAAAGGAGGGCGCCGAGCTGGGCGTGTATCTTGCGGTCACCGAGAATACGGTAAGCGGGGTCCTCGTAGTAGAAGAAGCAAGAGTGGAGCGGCCTGTTTACTTTGTGAGCCATACAATGCTTCTCGCCGAGCTCCGGTATTGACCAATCGAGAAGGTCGCATTGGCCTTGGTCCTTACTGCGAGAAAGCTCCACCCCTACTTCTCGGCGCACGCCGTCAAGGTTATCACAGAGCACCCTTTGAAGAGCGTGCTTTCTTGTCCCTCAATAGCAGGAAGGCTCTATCGATGGTCCGCCGAGCTCGCCGCCTACGATCTGGAGTACGTTACTCGAGTTGCTGTCAAAGGGCAGGTCCTTGCTGATTTCTTGGCGGACTTCCCCATAGAAGAACCGGTTCAGTACCAGGAGGATGAGCCAACTGAGGCACACCCTAGGAAGGCGAGGTTCTTGGGTGACCGAGGGGAACTTCCTCCAGCGAAGCATTCGGAAATAGCGGATTGGGAGCTGTTCCTTGATGGTTCCTCCAACGCTTTGGGAGCCGGTATCGGGGTCGCACTGATCGCCCGAACGGTATTCCTAGAGAAATCAGTCCGATTGGACTTTGCTGCCACCAACAACGAAGCAGAGTACGAGGCACTGCTTGCCGGACTCGAGCTCGCTCAAGAAGTAGGCGCCAAACGGTTGAAGGTCTTTAGCGATTCACAGCTAATCATTTGTCAAATCAAAGGAGATTATGCCTCCCGGGATACGCGAATGGCGGGTTACGTGGACCTGGTGAAATGTAAGGCCGCAGGGTTCGAGAAGATCTCTTTCGAACAAATTCCGCGAGCCGATAACAGGCGGGCTGACGCATTGGCAAATGCCGCCTCCCTGCTGGGAGGATCGGAAGCTCGCTAGATTTTCATCGAAGTCCAAGGTCAGTCTCGGCTCCAACTAACAGAGCCCGCCGTTAACCAAGTGTCGGCCGACGTGTCACCTGGTGGATGGACCGCGCCTATTATTTGTTTTCTCCAGAAGGGCAAGCTCCCGGAAAACAGGGAAGAAGCTCGGCGAATGGAGAAGTGCGCTGGTCGCTATCTCATTCGCTGGGATCGCCGTTTTAGGAAATCCTTCGGCGGGCCAAATCTTCGTTGTATTGAGCACCCCGAAACTGATGAGGTTTTGAATTGCATTCATTCCGGCGAGCTAGGAAATCACGTTGGTGGGCGGTCTCTGGCTGCAAAGGTAAGGAGGCAAGGATATTGGTGGCCCACCCTCGAGCAAGATGCGTTGGAGATCGCCCAAAGGTGCATTCAATACCAGAAGCACGCCACGACGAATTACATGCCCGCAGTGGAGCTGCACCCTCTGGTGAGCCCTTGGCCATTCCAGCAGTGGGGGCTCGACATTGTGGGACCTTTTCCTCAGTCAGCCCGGCAGAAGAATTTCATCTTGGTAGCCACCGACGACTTCACCAAATGGGTGGAAGTGGTCCCGCTAGCTAAGATAGGTGAAAAGCAGGTGAAAGACTTCCTTTGGAAGAACATTTTTTGTCGGTTCGGTCTGCCCCGAATACTTATTACCGATAATGGTCACCAGTTCGACAATCGCTTAATCAAAAGCTTTTGTGTCGAATACGGGGTCGACCTAAGGTTTTCCTCTCCAAGGTACCCTCAAAGCAATGGGCAAGCCGAAGCCACAAATCGGGTAATCCTCAACAACCTCAAGAAAAGGTTGGAAGGAAAGAAGGGTTTGTGGGAGCAGGAGCTCGACGGCGTGCTATGGGCCTATCGCACTACTCCACGATGCTCAACTGATGAGTCACCATTCGGTCTCACTTACGGGTGCGAAGCTGTACTCCCCGTGGAGGCCGAGTTGCCTACCGAGAGGAGGCTCGCAGCAGACAAGGTCAACAATGACGGTCAGCTTTCCAACTCCCTCGATCAGCTCGAAGAACGACGGGAGCACGCCAACCTGCACCTCGCCGGGTACAGACAAGAAATGAAGCACGCCTACGATAAGAAAGTTCGCCATTGAGCGTTCAAAACTGGCGACCTGGTAATGAGAAAAGTGTTCGCAAACACGCAAGAGTCCAACGCCGAAAAACTCGCGGCAAACTGGGAAGACCTCTACATAGTGCACCAAGCGCGAGGATCTGGGGCCTACCAGCTGATGATGTTAGAATTGGTGAGGTCTATAACTCGTAAAAACCTATAGTTTAACTATGTATGGTTGATAGTATAGGAATGCATATTGGTACGTACCTTAGTACGTGTTCTGATTACAGAACAGAGAGCCATGGCTACATGGTAATCCACTTGAGTGGGAGACTCAAGGGACTGGTTCCATGTAACCTAAATACGTTCGCAACTCTGAAAAGGGTTGGTCGCCCTATCAGGATAAGCTGTTGGGATGACAGAGCGTGGGTGTCTCCACCACGGTCATTACCAGGCACAGTGTCTGTGGCCGAACGGAACCAACACGGTGCACAGATCGATGAGCAGACATCGGTGCACGAAACCGTGTTTCTGCTTAGGGTAAAACGGTCCTAAACCCTGAGGAACCATGTCTGGTGGACTAACCAGTTGTGTGGTGCTTTGGCGCACCAATGTGTGAGGATCCGGATGCAGTGATCCAAAACCATGGTGTACTGGGTTACCCAGCTGGCGTTGCATCAGCGTGTCACTCCTGCAGGCTATCCACACCCCTAACGGGAGGTGTGTTCCTTGGTCTGACCTACGTCGTATTAAACCCTGGCCAGGTGGTCATCAGTTGGACTGATGATGGATCCGGTTGCTCGTCAGAGTAATCGGAGGTACGATGTATGTGGTCAACCTGGAAGGAACCGAGTCATATGAGCACTCGAGTCTGACGGTATTCTCCACCGCTCGAGTTGCGTCATGGCACCAAGTGGAGGGACAGCGGGTTTACCATACTAAGCGGAGAGCAGGGGTATGAGGGAGAACATAGTAAGTCTGGGGGAATTGGAGTGCATCCTGCGTCGCACTCTGGGTGGCTACGTAGGTTAACTCAGACTCAGAGGATCGATGGTACACTCGGGTAGTGTGTCAATCGAGTCTGAGTTGGAAGCCATGAACCCTGGTCCCTGAAGGTTCCACCTTATCGACATTATGTACGGTTCTTATACCATCTCATCGAAACACAAAACGTAGTTAGAGGAAGCGAGAATTCCAAGCATACGCTCCGTGAGTGATTCGCACTAGTGCTCGGTAGATGCGTAGCTACGTGTGTGCACTAAGGGGAAACCCTGGGTTAGTGCAAAGACGCATGTAGCAATTCCTTGTCATAAGTGGACTTTGCCACATAGGTGCGATGCACCGGGACATGTTGCAAGTTGACTAGTTGACTTCACTAGGGGCACCCTATGGGAATCTCAGAGAATAGTGAAATCACTGGTGCACTTCACTTATGTGTGCCTTGTAAAGTCTCGTACACGAGGAACGGCCAACTAGTGACATAAGGGCGTTTTGGTCATACCATGCGCCACTATGCGCTAGGAAGGCCGGCCCTAAGTGTTGAGAGACTGCCCAAGGCCGGCCCTATTAGTTTCAGGAGGTTGTTGCCTCCGATGAAAGGGTCGGTTAACAGGCGCAAAAAACGGGCTGGTTTTGACCGTTTTCGAAAACAAGGAAAAGATTGAGATAAAAGAAGAGATATATAGGGAGAGATTTGAATCAGTCAATCCTATCCACTAGGCTTATCCGTAAGGATAAGGCCGACCCTATATAAGGCATAGGGAGAGAGGGGGGGACGAAATTAATGAGCCATGCAAGCCCTAGGGCCGGCCCAAGCCATGGGGGAAACCCTAACCACCCCCTCTCCTCTCTTCGCATCTCCTCTCTCGTCTCTCTCTCCCTCGCTTGCGCCATTGGATGGCGACTCGTCTTCCTCACGTGGTGTTTCGTAGAAGGAGAAGGCTCATCGTATGGAGGCACTCAGAGATCCATCGACGAGGTGCCGTGCATCGTGTGAGATCGGGTGAACTAGAAGGCGTCTCCCGCAACCTTTTGCTGTCCAGAATCTGCACAGAAAATCAACGTTGTTTCTATGATTCCGGGAGCTACGGAAGTCCAAACGATGTGAAACTTGTTGCAAAAGTTGTGTCTCGAAGTTGGCTACATGCAGTCAAAATTTCAGCCCAATCACAGTTTGGAACAGAAAGTTATGGCCGTCACACCGAAGCTATATCGAGCAGATCCGTAGCCCGTCTCCATCGACAAAGAAGAAATTTGTCGCGGTGAAAGATTCCGCACGCAGGTATGATCTCTAACAAGTAGATCTAACATAATTAGAACATGCATACATGCTAGATTGTTCTTTTGCGTTAGATCGTCGTTAGGGGTTTGCGTAATTGCCATGCTAGTTTCATACACACATATGTAGATCGTTTCGATGAAAATTTTGATATGTAACGCACACCGCTCACGGTCCTCGGACCTATTCTTTGCTTCCGCTGCGGGCCTCTACCATGGATTTATTTCCAACAATTGGTATCAGAGCTCGCTAGTGGTGTGCGTTTCATGTTTTTCATGAAACCGTCATGTACGCGCATGAATAGTATGTGCCGTCATCGGGGTTCTACGAGTAGATCATGCATAGTATATTTTTTGTGTGTTCTATGAATCGTTCTTGCAGGGCACCGCTTCTAAAATTATTCTGGATATGTGATTGCTTGCTACCGGGGGTCGGACCCCGTGTTAGCGATTTTGTCTGGATGGTTTTTCTTCTGTGTGTGGATAGATTTTAGAGCCATAGTCGGGCAAGAGGTGAAGATTTACCACCCTTGATTCTCAGGCTTTTTGCTAGGTTTGTTTTCCTTTTCGTTCTAGAAAATTGTGTACGAGCGAGCACTTGCTCGAAGCGTACTAGAGCTTTCTTGGTTACAGATTGAAGAGGAGGACCTACCGTGAAGATCCACCACCGGGAGGACGAGCGGAACCTTGGAGGACGATGACGATCCGACGAAGCGTACACGATGACGGCAAAGGGCAGAAAGCGTTAGGAGATCGTATACAGAGGCTTGCACCGAATCGAGGAGCCTTGCGAAGGAGACAGAGAGCCTGCGCTGTGCCAGTTAGGTTCAGGGGTCGGACCTTGAACTTGATTCAGTTGTGTGCTTGTTTCTTTCAGTAGTTCTTTATATTTCTGTAGAGAACCCCGATGCGATAATTTGATTATCTGTGTTAGAGGGATGCCCTTTCCCCTCGGGTCCTAGTGACCTTATTAGGATAGGATTCCACTAGTGACGCCTATTATTTAATTGACCCTTGATGATAGCATGAATTCCTCACATTTGGTTATGCCCCCATTAGGTCAACATCCGATTAGTCGGGTGTGCCTATTTGGCAAGTATCGAAACCTAGAATGAGTTGGAATTCTACTATGACATCATTCGTCAAATTTATAAGCAAGGCACCATGGTAGTGGAAGACCTTTTCCTTTAAGTCTGACCTTAGGTTAGGCTCCAGGGCATTAGTGTGATAGCCAAGTTTGCGAAGCATCGATGTTCTTGGGATATGTAATGTGACCCTTGAGTGGAGAAATCCACTTGAGGCAGGGACTATGATATTCCGAGATCGATTAATGCTTCACGAAAGGCTTGAAACGCTAGTGGGAGCACGGTATGACCAGGGTCTAGTGTATAGGTTGTCGTGACCTTAGTATACACTCATACTTGCATTAAATAACCCTCAAATTTAATAAGGGATGCAAGAGAGGACTTTTAGAGATCCCCTGGCCTCCATGGCCAATCACTTCGTGCTCGGGTGGGAGGGCATAACTCAACAACCCCCTCGGGTGAGAGCTGTGTTTTTCCATGCCAAGTTACTTAGTGATCTCCCTCGGGATATGGCGGTTACGGCGCCAAGGGTTTAGGCTTTACTCACCCTCGTGGGGGCCGTTAGAACTTCCGTTCCGTAATTGCCTAGGCTCGTGGTTAAGCATCCGAAGTACACGTGAGGTATTCGTTGCGAAGACAATGGTGATCACGTGGTACTGGCCAAAAGATAACCATGGTTCATCAAAGCCCTTAGTTGGCAGATTTGGATAGGGTCAAGGAAAAGACCCGTGTAAGCGGATGACCTGCACACTGCCCCCTCGGACAGGTGCAGCCTATTCCGAGATCTTACATACATGGTTAATTAATCCATAGAGGTGTCTTCGCTGTGAGGGTAGCGCTGACATTTGGATATAATTAGCTTATTTTAAAATTCCATAAAATAAGTTATTTTGCATTCGTTTTCATTCAACCATATAGTTCCCCTATCCGTTATCCCATAAGAGAACCAGTTATCGGGTCTCTAACTACGTAGAGCGGAAGCGCTATCTCTAGCTTATGCTTAGGGTAGTAAACGTACATTGGCTTCCAATCTAAATATCCCTGTACTAGACCTAACGGGTCCAGATATCACTAGGGCACTAACTAGGGCATATGACGACTAACAAGAGTCTAAGGAGATGTGCAAGTGCTATGTTATAGCAGACTTGCGGACAACTCTTTAGAAGTGAGTCAGAGATATGCCGGGTCTTCTCTAATAAAGTTTTACTTGCATAAGATGTCTGTTAGGCGAAGTCGGTAGACTCATCGCTTATCCACCAAGATACTTGTCGGTACCGAGATGTCTGAGGGTATGTTTGTTCGGGAACACATACTTGAGTTCCAGATCGAACTAGATTCCAAAGACATAGTACCAGATGACGAGGTGGTGGAAGACGTCTGTCTTGCATCCTTGTCTGGAACCTCGAAGGCGTTGTCAGAGACTTTAGCTTTAACAAGCTAGAGATGACAAACGTAGAACTTCTAAGGAGATTTCTAAGAGACAAAGGATGGGATCAAGATTAAAGACAAAGCTTTTAGTGCTTAACCTAGGTCTTCTTTAGAAGAACCTAAGGGAGTAACTTATAAGAGATCGAAAACTATTATAGTGCAGAAACTAGTGTGGACTCCTAAGTATGGTAACGCTAAGGACGGAAGAGTTTCTGTTTTAGCAAGTATAGGGGGTATTTGAAGATTGAGTATGGCCTCAGGATGTTAGGATTTGAGTCGCTATCTAGTAGCAGTTCTTATGCTTCTTAGATTGTAGACTTCGGGTCTACAGAGATTCAAGGAAAGCAGAAGGCTACTTTATAAGGAAGTAATCCTAACATAGGTACTGATGCCATAAGCCGCTGCGGAAGCTGTTAGATATGAATGTCTTAGTTTTTCCGAAATACAGATTTTGTTGTAGTTCTGTTTCCTCCTTAGTAAATAAAGTTTTTTAGTTTTAGACAGCACCGTATGTGTGTATCTTAAACTGAAAAGATAGCTTCAGTACTAGAGGAATAGATCAGAATAATCTCTTTAAATTTAATCTTAATTTGGAAATAGATTTCTTGACAGCTGCAGCGTCAAATTTAAATTCATCTAAATCCTTCGGAGAAGCTATCCCATTTATGACCCCTCTGATTTAGATATTTTGCCTTAGATAAATTCAGAGATAACAGAAGGCCGAGTTTCTGTTCACAGATTCATCGGAGATCCTTCTAACCTCTGAGTGTAATCTGGAAGGCATAATAACTGAAAGGGCCACAAAAGGTATGAGGGTTAGTTAATTTTGACGTTTATGGTTCCAAGAGCGTCTAGACGATAGAAGACTCTTCGATTTAATCGAAGGAATAAGTCACTATCGGACGAGTTCCATAGGATCCTGAGGGAGCATGGGATTAGCTCCCAGTTAAATGCTCCAAGGATGACACGTCAGAATAAAGTCTCCGAGAGAAGGAATCAGACCCTGTTTGACATGGTCCGTAGTATGATGAATATTGCCAAGTGTACTACCTACCTTTTGGTGGGGATGTACCTTAAAACAGTTGCTTATATCTGAAACTATCTCTCATCTAGATCAACACCTCCGACCTATAGAGAGCTATGGTCTAAGCGAAAGCTGACACTATAGTGTCTCGAGATATAGGGTTATCCTGCACTTGTGCAAAAGGACAAGAGGGATGAGATGGAGATATAGTTCCAGGTATATCTGTTTGTAGGTTACCCTTAGGAGGCACAAGGTGGACTGTTCTATGATCTTGAGGTTTGGAAGGTAATCGTTTCTACGAACACCATCTACCTAGACCAGGATTATATTATAGACCATAAGTTTATCAGTAAGGTAGTTCTGGATGAACTACTAGGTACTGGTAGAGAGTGCGCATCTGAAAACGTAGTGGGAGTAGATGATACAGAAACTAGTATACCAGGTACTGTAGAAACGATTCACTTTGTACCACCACCACTTCATCATTGTGGGACCATCAGAGCTCCTGAAAGATACTATGGAGAAACTTCGATAGTTAATCCAGAGTTTCAGGAGGATGATCCCTAGATCTACGAAGAAGTAGTGGGAGCTTCCTTTGTACCACCACCACCTCATCGTTGTGGGACCATCAGAGCTCCTGAAAGATACTATGGAGAAACTTCGATAGTTAATCCAGAGTTTCAGGAGGATGATCCCTAGAGCTACGAAGAAGTAGTGGGAGCTTCCGACAGCTCTGACTGACAAAAGACCATGGAGGCAAATCAGCATCAATGTCCCTTGGAACAGTCTTGACACTTATGACACTATCACCCTTCAGGGTATAGGAGGTGTATAAGAAGAGCACCCAGTTAAGACTTAAGTAGCTAGATTAGTTACCAAAGTAGAAGGGATTGACTATGTCAAAACCATCTCATTGGTAGCTATGCATAAGTCTATAACGGATCCTCTTAATCCATCGCAGCCCATTATAGTTGGGAGATCTGGTTGATGGATGTTAAGACAGTTATTCCCTAACGGGAATTTGGAAAGGACATATGGATGATATCGCCCCAGGCTTTGTGTCAGTAAGTCAGGAAGATATGTGATGTAAGTTGCAAAGGTCCATTTATGGACTGATGCAAGCATCCAAGTTGGAATATATATTTTGATCAAGGAAATCCGCTCATACGGATTTGATCAGAATGATGATAAACCAATTGGGTACAAGAAAGGTGAAAAAGCTACAAGGGTGTACGTTGTACTTTACGTTAACGATATCCTACTGATTGAAAATGGCGTAAGAATATTGTTTACGGTAAAGGTATGTAGTCATTACAATTCGATGTGAAAGACCCTAGTGAGGCGAGTTATGCTCTGGGAATCAAGGTAACTCTAGATAACCAGAGCAAGGTTCTCTTGCTGTCACAGGCTACACATGAAGATAAGATTCTAGCCAGATTCGTTTTACGAGGCTAGATATCTATTGCGCAGCAGGAATGATGGGTCGGTTTCAGTTGAACCCGGGTCCAGATCTCTGGACCGATGTGAAGGGTATACTCAGAAATACTCATTAAGTAAGGATTGTGAGTTAGCTTGCACTTCACAGGTCCTGATATCGAATGGACACACAGGATCTGACTTTGGTGTCAGATGTGCGTTCCAGAAAATTGATTTCAGGGATTATTTTTATCTTAGGATTAGAAGCGGTAGTTGGTAGAGTGTGAAGCAAGTGCATCACAGACTCTACCACAGAGGCTTAGCACGTTGTTGCGTGCGAAGTAGTATATCAGGTGGTAAGGCTTAGGAAGTTCTTAGAGAACTTGGGACGCGTACCAGAGGCTCAGTTATCTGTTGTTACAACAGAAGAGCGGTAAACAAGGTCCAAGGAGACTAGGCACCGCCGTGAGGGGAAACCCATCGAGTACAAACTCCACTTGATCTGACAATTATAGGAGGAAATGCAAGTAGTGGTACTGAGGTGGAATCTACAGACAATATTGCCAATTCCTTTAGGGAATTCCTGCAAAGGCTTTTGGGCAGCATGTAGAAGCTACAAAGCTCAACACCGTTATTCCTCGTTAGACCTAGTGGGAGATTGTTAGAATTGGTGAGGTCTATAGCTCGTAAAAACCTATAGTTTAACTATGTATGGTTGATAGTATAGGAATACATATTGGTACGTACCTTAGTACGTGTTCTGATTACAGAACAGAGAGCCATGGCTACATGGTAATCCACTTGAGTGGGAGACTCAAGGGACTGGTTCCATGTAACCTAAATACGTTCGCAGCTCTGATAAGGGTTGGTCGCCCTATCAGGATAAGCTGTTGGGATGACAGAGCGTGGGTGTCTCCACCACGGTCATTACCAGGCACAGTGTCTGTGGCCGAACGGAACCAACACGGTGCACAGATCGATGAGCAGACATCGGTGCACTAAACCATGTTTCTGCTTAGGGTAAAACGGTCCTAAACCCTGAGGAACCATGTCTGGTGGACTAATCAGTTGTGTGGTGCTTTGGCACACCAATGTGTGAGGATCCGGATACAGTGATCCAAAACCACGGTGTACTGGGTTACTCAGCTGGCGTTGGATCAGCATGTCACTCCTGCAGGCTATCCACACCCCTAACGGGAGGTGCGTTTGTGGGGGAAAATCTTCGTGCCGACCCGAAGATTCTCACAGCACCAGTCAATTGGAGTCGAAATTGATGTCGAAGATCGTTGATCGATCGGTTGATTGAAGTTGATACTTCTTTCGATATGTAAACAGAAAAGCAATCAGAGAGAGAGTTTGACACAAGAGATGTGATCTCGGAGTTCAGCCGGAGCCTACGTCTCCGTGCTATAGGGAGCAAACCGAATCCACTAACACTTATGTTGGAGTGATCCCGACAGGCCGAGTATCACTATAAATACTTATCTCTTCGAAAGAAGATCAAAGGGAGATGGTAGATCGGAAGTTTGAAATCCCAGAGCTCTGGTTTTGAAAGTCAGATTTCAGAGTGGAAATCAGAATTTCGGATCCGTTTACATTCGAAGGCTATGCTATTTATAGGACTCTCCAGGAGTGAGTCTGGTGGTAAATGGCGGTTTTCTGCTGTTGTATCTGGGGATTCTCCAGGTAAAGTTGCGGGCCCTGCTACCATCTTCTGGGGGATTCCACAGGCTCTTGGTCCCACCAGGCAGGGCCGGTGGGTCCCGTGGTAGTCCTCGTGGGCCCACCAGGCAGGGCCGGTGGGTCCCGTGGTAGTCTTCGTGGGCCCACCAGGCAGGGCAGGTGGGTCCTGTGGTAGTCTTCGTGGGCCCACCAGGCAGGGCCGGTGGGTCCCGTGGTAGTCTTCTTGGGCCCACCAGGCAGGGCCGGTGGGTCCCGTGGTAGTCTTCGTGGGCCCACCAGGCAGGGCCGGTGGGTCCCGTGGTAGTCTTCGTGGGCCCACCAGGCAGGGCCGGTGGGTCCTGTGGTAGTCTTCGTGGGCCCACCAGGCAGGGCCGGTGGGTCCTGTGGTAGTCTTCGTGGGCCCACCAGGCAGGGCCGGTGGGTCCCGTGGTAGCTGGTAAACCTATGCCAAAATTTGCACCCACAGTTACCCCCTCCAAGTTAGCTAGAGTGCATTCTGGCTGGCTTGGATTTGGTGCAAAGAACAGCAACTTCCTGTTTGAAAAAGGGATACGAAGAAACTTGTCGCGTGTTAGCGTAAAAAAGGACTGACCGGTCAATTTTGATTGATCGGTCAAATTTTGACCGATCGGTCAGAATTCAACCGGTCAAGGATCGAGTGATCGGTCAAAAAACACGGTTTTTTGACCGATCTAGTAGAATTTTGACCGATCAGAAGATTTTGATTGATCGGTCAAAATTTATCCGATCGGACAAATTTTGACTGATCGGTTAAATTTTGACCGATCGGTCAAAATTCAACCGGTCAAGGTTCGAGTGATCGGCAAAAAACCTTGGTTTTTTGCCAGATCCAGTAGAAATTTGACCGATCAAATAATTTTCGCCGATCGGACATGTTTGTCCGATCGGTGAAAAAATATCCGGTCAAGGTTCGAGTGATCGGCAAAAAACCTTGGTTTTTTGCCAGATCCAGTAGAAATTTGACCGATCAAATAATTTTCGCCGATCGGACATGTTTGTCCGATCGGTGAAAAAATATCCGGTCAAGGTTCGAGTGATCGGCAAAAAACCTTGGTTTTTTGCCAGATCCAGTAGAAATTTGACCGATCAAATAATTTTCGCCGATCGGACATGTTTGTCCGATCGGTGAAAAAATATCCGGTCAAGGTTCGAGTGATCGGCAAAAAACCTTGGTTTTTTGCCAGATCCAGTAGAAATTTGACCGATCAAATAATTTTCGCCGATCAGACATGTTTGTCCGATCGGTGAAAAAATATCCGGTCAAGGTTCGAGTGATCGGCAAAAAACCTTGGTTTTTTGCCAGATCCAGTAGAAATTTGTCCGATCAAATAATTTTCGCCGATCGGACATGTTTGTCCGATCGGTGAAAAAATATCCGGTCAAGGTTCAAGTGATCGGCAAAAAACCTTGGTTTTTTGCCAGATCCAGTAGAAATTTGACCGATCAAATAATTTTCGCCGATCGGACATGTTTGTCCGATCGATGAAAAAATATCCGGTCAAGGTTCGAGTGATCGGCAAAAAACCTTGGTTTTTTGCCAGATCCAGTAGAAATTTGACCGATCAAATAATTTTCGCCGATCGGACATGTTTGTCCGATCGGTGAAAAAATATCCGGTCAAGGTTCGAGTGATCGGCAAAAAACCTTGGTTTTTTGCCAGATCCAGTAGAAATTTGACCGATCAAATAATTTTCGCCGATCGGACATGTTTGTCCGATCGGTGAAAAAATATCCGGTCAAGGTTCGAGTGATCGGCAAAAAACCTTGGTTTTTTGCCAGATCTAGTAGAAAGTTGACCGATCAAATAATTTTCGCCGATCGGACATGTTTGTCCGATCGGTGAAAAAATATCCGGTCAAGGTTCGAGTGATCGGCAAAAAACCTTGGTTTTTTGCCAGATCCAGTAGAAATTTGACCGATCAAATAATTTTCGCCGATCGGAAATGTTTGTCCGATCGGTGAAAAAATATCCGGTCAAGATTCGAGTGATCGGCAAAAAACCTTGGTTTTTTGCCAGATCCAGTAGAAATTTGGACTTGTCCAATTTTAAGTTTTGAACCTGCCCTTCAGAGAAGGTTCACTGCTTTGCCCTTCGATCTCTTGGCAGAGTTTCGAACATTGATGGAGCTTGATCCTTCCTGTTTTGAATCTTTGGTTGGCTTGAACGTGGCTTTGAACCGGCGGTTCGGTTTATTCAGACCGGTGGCCCGCTTGGACCGTTGGTTCACGTGGACCGGCAGGTCCGACGTTTCGTCTGGTCCGACGGTTCGCCTAATTTTGCGCTTGCTACGGATGAATGCCACGTGTACCTACAAAAACACGCGATTTGATATGGTGAAGACACATGTCTTCTCGATTTGCGTACCTGTTTTACCCTGGGTATATAATTTTCACTGGCTGTCATTTTTGCCTCACGCTTCCAAAATTTTTCGAAGTCCAGACTCTTCTTCTCCTGATTTCTGATCTGTTCTTGTTTGATCGGTCGAAAGGCTTCCTCTGGCAGTTCGAAGAAGTCCGGTATGGTTCCCTCGAAGAGAAAGGGGAAGGAAATTGTTGAGGTTCCATCTCCTCCGAGGGGTCGTGGCAAAGGCAAGGCCGCACTTGCCGAACTTGGCCAACTGGGCAAGCGGCACCAAGGAGTAGGGTTTGCCTCAGCGCCATCTAGGCCAGAGTTCATCCCTAAAGTAAAGTCTGTTCTGGGTCCGCTCATGCCTCTGACAGAGGAGATAGAGTATATGTACAATACCGGTGGCGAGTTCACAGATTCAAAAAGGAAGAAGTGGCAAACATTGCTCTCTTATTTCACAGAAGGGAAGGGGGCACAACCTTCACTCCCCAGCATCCAGACTGCTTTTGGTATCGACAAGAAGACCGTCTTCACCAGCTATGCCAGTAACGAAAAGGTCATGGGAACCATTGTGACCCTCGGCCAACTCAACTGCGGCCTGCGCCTACCGTTGCCACCTTTTGCTGCAAGATTATTGAACACTTCTGGCCTTTGCCCGGGGCAGGTCACTGGGAACGCCTGGCGAATTATCTACGCATTCTGCCGCGCGGAGTTGGATTTCCAGGAAGACTTGAAGGCATGCTACTCCAGTATCCCGGAAGGTGAACCTGCCCGGATCGAGCTTGGATACTTTTTCTTCCATTATCGATGGGCTTTCAGGAGGGACAGCCCATTCTACAATTTGACCGGGGTATCTCCGCTGCGCCCACTAACTGATACAGTCCCTTCTGACAAGTTATACACAGATTGGCCAATTTCTGTTTCTGGTGCATGGATACCCATGTCAGTGCCCGACACCCCCCGAGACAGCGTGCACGAGGCAGTGAAGATGTACAGTGAGGGGGGCATCTTTGCCTGGACTTCTGAGAGGGCCGGAGCTATCGACAACCTATTTCTTGAATTGACCTGTGGGACCAGGTCATGGAAACAATTCTCCAACTGCCCAGTGAGATATGGCAAGGCCAATCTCCTCCACCGATCAAAGGATAGATACGAGGATAATGAAGTTCTATACTCGGACTACGAGGAGGACCCTCAGTCGGGTAAGATCATTCGAAAGATTAGGGCCGAGAAGAAAATCTATACCGTAAGGCGCCGATTGCCTACAGTGGATGAGAAGCTGGTGATACAAAGAGGCCCAGCGAAGAAGAAGAGAAAAACCCTTAGCAAGAAAAAGGGAGATGAAGACCAAGGGAAGAAGAATGAGGACGAAGAAGAAGAAGTAAAGAAGGGGAGCGACGAGGAAGATGAAGAGACTGAGAATGTCAGCCACGACAACAGTGGCAATGACGAAGATGAGGACGGGAACGGCGAGGATGATCTGTCTTCCACCCCCTCTGGTGGAGATGGCGAGAATGGGGGTGGTGAGGATGAAATTCCTCCCACCCCCACTGGTGGTGCAACTGGGGAAGACTCAATTCCCATTCCCATTGACGAGGTTAAAGCCCGTCAAATGGAAGAAGTTCTCGACACAGAAGGTGATGGCCCAAAGGCGGTTCCCACCTACAAGTTTGATGATTTGAAGAGGCCGATACGCCTAAAAATAAAATTGTCGAGGAGTGGTGGGGTTGGAAGCAACCCCACACCCCTCGATCAAATTCCCCCTGACGTTCCTCGCATTGAAGGAGCAACAACGAGCGGGGGTGTGGAGGTTGAGCAACCCCCACCCCCCTCTCGTTCTCTAGCCAAGGAGGTGGAAGCCATGGTAGCGGGGCTCATCCAGCCAGGTGGGTCGCAAGAAGAGAGAGCCTCACCTCCTAGGAACGCTTCTCCCCCTACTCATCTGGAGAGGGGAAGTCGAGTGGGTGATGGGGCTCCTCAACCTCAACCAGCGCCAACCCCGATTCAGGAGAAATCGACTCCTCAGAGTGGCTCTGATCGTCGGAAGGGCAAAGAGCCGAGGGTTGAAACCTCAGGTAATTGAACTAACTTGCCTCGATTGTCTTGTCTCTGAAGCTCGAAAATAATCTAACACTTTGGTCTCTCGTTGATTGTAGGTGCACCTGCTGGTTTGACTCCGACAATAAGAAGCTTGGGTGATATTGACATCAATCGCCCCACTGCTGTGATCAGAAAACTCATCAACCTCCCGGGTGCCACTCTGGATGAAGCTTTCGAGAGACTTGATCTGTTGGTAGGTGCATCTGCTCGATCAATCATCTGAGTTGTACCTTTATAATAATTCTAACTTTTTTGTTCTTTTGCAGAACTCAGCAGTTATGAATGTCGCAACCAAGCTCTCCATGAGGGCGGGAGCAAAAGAAGCTTTAGCTGAAATATCTCACTTGACTGCTGCACTGGAGGCTGTAACCGCGGAAATAGATGAGCTGAGAGAGCTCCTGACTTCGAAGAAAGCCTCTCTCAAAACCAAGATTGAGGATCTTCGCAAGGGGAAGCTGGAGATCAAGGGGCTGCAGGATCGTTGTGAGGCACAGAGTCACGAGCTCGAATCCTTGAAGACTCGACTCTCCAAGGTTGAGGAAGTGTCATGTGGTCGCACCAACGAGATCCAAGAGCTGAAGCAACAACTTGCTACTCAGCACGCTGTCTTCACTGCCAGAGAGGAGACTTCCAAGAAGGCACTGGAGCATGCGCTGTCTGAATGCAAGGTTTACAAGGAAACAGCAGAGAAGGCGGCAGAGGCACTCAGGGTACATGCAGCTAGCGTCCGATCTTCGAAGGCCTCAGTGGCGAGCAAAGCTCGTGCTGGATCTGAGGGAGAGAAGTCGCGAGCACAGAGTGTGGCCAAGCCTTGATGCTCTTCTATCTTCTTATCTGTTGTACTTGTAAACTTTTGAAATGTAGCAGCTCCTTGTATCTGGCATATTTTGATAATAGAAAATCTTCTTGGTGTTTGAAAATTGGGTCTCCTGAGTTGAATACCTTTGACTATCATGATTTCAATAGTATTAGAATAGATACAATCTTTTGAATGTAACTTTGAAAATTGGACTTGAATTCGTATAACACTTGAATGTGAGGGGTTGAGTCGCAACTCAAGCACCCAAACCTGTTAAACGATGTAGAAATTGATTGAAATTGAATATTGAAATTTGAAAGTCAGTTTAACATTTGCCAGTAAGGGGTTGAGTTGCAACTCTTAACACCCAAACTTGTTAAGACTTGGTAACTTGAATGTGGTCAGTTTTTAACATTTGCTAGTAAGGGGTTGAGTCGCAACTCTAACTCCCAAACTTGTTAAAAGACCTGGTAACTTGAATATGGATAACTTGAAACTGCTTCAGAACTTGAATTGAAAAATTGAACAGTTGTATATTTGAACACTTGAAAGAGAACTTTATTCATCACAAAATTTACATCATGGATAGAACATCTTAAGGTGCCTAGAATTCCAAGCTCGAGGCAATCTATCTTCTTCTGGTGTGATCAGTCTGTAAGAACCTTTGCCTCCCACTGATTCAATGATATATGGACCTTCCCAGTTGGGAGCAAGCTTTCCACTGCTGTGTTCTTTGGTGTTGTAGAAAACTGCTCTGAGAACTAAACTACCCACTGGGAACTGTCTCTTGTGGACTTTCTCGTCGTAGGCTCTTTTGATCTTCTGTTGGTACTTGGCCACACGAAGTGATGCTTGATCTCGTAATTCTTCGGAGAAGTCTAGATCATTGATCCGAAGTTCTTCATTGACTCCTCCTTCAACTGCTCGGGTCTTCAGAGTACTCGATATATTTTCTGTTGGGAGTACTGCTTCCGATCCATATGTTAGATGGAAGGGTGAGAACCCTGTGGATCTTCTCGGAGTTGTGCGATACCCCCAAAGAACTTCAGGTAGGACCTGTTCCCACAATCCTTTCTTGTCGTTGAGTTTTTTCTTGAGTATACCAAGTATAGCTCTGTTTGAGGCTTCAGCTTGGCCATTGCATTGAGGATATCTTGGAGTTGAATAGAATAGCTTGATACCGTTGTTCAGACAGAACTCTCAGAATTTTTCGGAGTCAAATTGAGCTCCATTGTCAGCAACAAGAACTTGAGGTGTTCCAAACCTTGAGAAGATGTTGTGCCGAATGAACTTGATCACTTCGTCGTCAGTCTCTCGGAAGAGGGGCACAGCTTCAACCCATTTGGTGAAGTAATCAGTGGCCAGCAATAGATACTTCTTCTTGCTCGGAGTTGGAGGGAAAGGACCCAAGAAATCTAACCCCCATTGATGGAAGGGCCAGGGACTTGATAATTGATGAAGTTCATCTGCAGGGAGATGAATAGCTCGAGCGTGTCGTTGACAAGGCTCACACCTTTGAACAACTTGTTGAGCATCCCTTGCCATTGTTGGCCAGTAGTACCCTTGTAGCTTCGTCTTGGCTTCAAGGGATCTTCCTCCCGAATGATTTCCACAAGCTCCAGAGTGGATATCAATCAGGATTGCTTGTGCTTGCTCGGGACCAAGGCACTTGAGCAACATACCATTGTGAGATTTGAAGTATAGATCTTCTCCTTGTAGAATATAGCACGGGAGCTTCCTTTGAAATCTTCGGGCTTGATTTGGATCTTCCGGCATCTTGCCAAGTTTGAAGAAGTGGAAGATTGGTTGCCTCCAGTCTTCAAGTTGATCTCCACCCCCAGATTCTTTTGTAGTAGTAAGGATCTGTTGATCAGGGATGGTCTTGGGCAATTCTTGATAATCAATTTGTATCTGCCTTCCTCCGAGCGAGTCTCCAAGGACGGAGGCAGCATTAGCTAGAGCATCTGCTTCACGATTCTCTGCCCTTGGAATTTGAATAAATTTAGCGCTAGTAAAACGTTGTTGAAGACGTCGTACTAAGGCCAAATAGAGTTGCATTCTTTCTTCTCGAGCCGCGTACTCTTCGTTGATTTGCCTTATGATCAATTGGGAGTCGCTGTAGACGATGATTCGGTCCACCCCCAGAGCTCCCACCATTTCGAGTCCGGAAATGAGTGCTTCATATTCGGCTTCGTTATTGGTGGCATTAAACCCAAGGAGAGTGGCCTTCTGGAGATGATCGAGTTCGGGGGATATCAAGACTATCCCAGTTCCCGAACCGATCGAACTTGATGCTCCATCAGTATAAAGCTTCTATGGAGGAGTTGTAGTAGCTTCGAGATTTGGATCAATCTTTGTCGCAAATTTGATCGGAGTATTGTCCTCATCTTCCAAGCGCATGTCGACATCCTCTTCCCAAGTGATGGGGTCTTCAACTAGAAAGTCAGCTAGAAAATCAGCAATTGCCTGACCTTTGATGGAAGTGCGAGATTCGAATTGGATTCCCAGAGAGCTCATTTCGATCACCCATTTGGTCATTCGACCAGCTCGACCAGCTCTGTCAATGATATCTTTGAGCGAGTGTTCTGAAATGACAGTGATCTGGTGAGAGACGAAATATGGTTAGAGACGACGCGATGCAGTGAGCAAGGCCAGGATGACTTTCTCAGTTTTCGAATAGCGAGTTTCAGCCGGAAGAAGAGTGTGGCTGATGTAGTAGACTGGATGTTCGATGCCTTCTCTTCTACTGACTAAGACTGCGCTGATTGCTTGGTCGGTCACAGCGAGATATAGCCATAAGTCTTCTTCTGGAAGTGGAGCCGTCAAGATAGGAGCCTGCACCAGATATTTCTTGATGCTTTGAAATGCGTCTTCGCAGATTGAATTCCAGCCGGAGGTGTCTGCCTTTCGTAGTTTGTCGAAGAGAGGCTTGCACTTGTCGGAAGACTTTGAGATGAATCGATTGAGTGCTGCTAACCTTCCAGTGAGGCGCTGCACCTCCTTTCGATTGGTAGGTGATGGCATGTCGAGGATAGCTCAAATTTGATCGGGATTGGCTTCAATACCCCTCCTGGTCACAAGATGACCCAGGAATTTGCCGGATTGAACTCCGAAAGCGCACTTGGCTGGATTGAGCTTCATACGATATTTTCGAAGAACTTGAAAGGTTTCAGCCAGATCAGATAGATGCTTCCCTCTAGTAGAGCTCTTGGTGAGGAGATCATCGACATAGACTTCGACGTTGCGACCGATCTGGTTCTCGAACATCTTGGTGACTAGTCTTTGATAGGTGGATCCAGCATTTTTGAGGCCAAACGGCATTACTTTGTAGCAATAGACGCCTCGGCTAGTCACAAAACATGTCTTCTCTTGATCGTCTGGATGAAGTGGAATTTGGTTATATCCAGAATACCCATCCATGAAAGACAATAGCTCGTGGCCAGCAGTGGCGTCAACGAGTCTATCTATCCTTGGCATGGGAAAAGGATCTTTGGGGCAAGCCTTGTTGAGATTGGTGAAGTCGATGCAGACTCTGACTTTCCCATTCTTCTTCGGAACAGCCACTATATTAGAGATCCAAGTAGGATACTCTACTTCTCGGATGAAGCCGGCTGCGAGTAGCTTGGTGATTTCTTCTTGAACGGCAACTTGCAGCTCTGGTCGAATGGTGCGTGGCTTTTGCTTGACAGGCTTCACCTCTTCTTTGATCGCAAGTCGGTGACAAGCGTCATCTGGATTGATCCCAGGCATGTCTTCGAAGCACCATGCGAAGACGTCGATATTGGACTGGAGGAAGGATACCATGTCTTGTGCTTCTGCGTCGCTAAGACCGGTACCAATAAATGTTTGTCGAGGGAGATCTCCGCTGCCTATGTTGATCGGGATGATTTCTTCTATTGAAGGTGATGCTTCCCATTCGATTGGTGGAGGTTCGGTCAGCGGAATCTCCTTTGATTGCTATTTGGAAGGACCAGCTTCATCTCGTGGCCGCTTTGGAGGAGCAATATTGATCTTTCGATCTGTCTTTGCCGCAGCAGCTTCACAAGACCTTCCAGCTTGCTGATCACCTCGAATGCAGACGATGCCTTCTCCGGTTGCAAATTTGAGTAGTTGATGATAAGAAGAGGAGATGGCATTGATCTGGTGGAGGAATGGTCGCCCGAGGATGGCGTTGTAGCTGGATACTCCTTCGACGATTGCAAACCTCACCGAGACTCGAGTCTCTCGACTGAGGTCGATGGTAAATCTGGATTCGCCCACCGTGATGCTTTGTTCGCCATTGAAACCAGTGATCACGGTCGGGACGACGTCGAGGCTTTGATACTTATGTCCCAGACGTTTGAAGCAGTCTGAGAACATAATGTCGATGGAGCTTCCGGTGTCGATGAGGATCCGGTTGACAGTGCTGCCGTCGATAATGAGTTTCAAGACCAGGGGGTCTCGATGTGGAGTATGGACTCCTTGAAGATCGGTGTCGTTGAAGACGATTGATGGCCAAGAAAGACCTTCGATGGGTTTCTCGATCCAGGTATCTTCTTTGCTCGCAGTAGAACAAACGTGGAAGATGCGTCGAACTTGGCGATCCACCTCTTTCCCAGTCAGACTTTGGTTGTGCAATGTTCCATGAATACCAAAAACATTGGAATTCACAGAGAGAGTTTGCCGGTTAGAGGAGATTTGATGTATCCAACACACTTCTTTCCCCTTTGCAGAGGTTCGATGTTGATCGTGTCTGCCTTTGACGAACTCTTGAAGATGGCCTTCTCGCAATAGGTCTTCAAGATGGAATTTCAGCCGAAAACATCGATCGGTGGAATGGCCGTGACTTCGATGGAAGTCGCAGTAGACTGTTTTGTCTGCTGTGAATTTGGAATTCGGCTGAAGAGGATTAGGCCTCCGAACGAACTCTTCATGTTGAATGCGGTCGAGTATCTGTTCGACCGGCATATTCCACTCGGTGAAAGTGGTCTTCGTTGGAGATCGACGTCCATCATTCTTTGATCTTTTGTTGGCCGGAGGGGCTGTTGCTTCAGTGTTGTGAGCCTTTGCAGCATACTTAGGAGCTTCTCTTTCAGCAGGCCTTCTTTTAGTTTCTCGCCCTTTCCGAGCGACTTGATCGTCTTCCACCTCAATCTCTCTCTGAATTCGGTCAAACATTGCACCCAGAGAAGGAGGGGGATTGCGGATAAAGTCGTTGTAGATGTGTAGATCAAAGCGGAGAGCGTTCTGGAAAGCCAACATGATGGCTTCATCATCCAGATGTCTTCCAGAGAGAGCAGCATGCTCGTTGCGAAACCTCCTCGTGAAGCTGCGGAGAGTCTCGTCTGCACCCATCCTCAGTCGGTAGAGAGAGTCGAGTTTCTTCTCTGGCTTTAGATTGAGTTGATAGTGCTGCACAAAGAGGTTAGCCAAAACACCGAACTGGGTGATGGACCCAGCTCGGAGATTGTGATACCAGTCGAGTGAAGGCTCATCAAGACTTCCCGCGAAGGTGCGGCAGAGCACGTTGTTTTCCTCTTCGTGTGGTGTTAGAGCTTGCTTGAAAGCGAGTATATGGAGGCTTGGATCTCCTCTGATACAGTTGAATTTGGGGAGGATAGGAGTTCTCCATCCTCTTGGAAAGGTGGTCTCGAAGAGACTTCGATGTAGAGGCCCGGCAGAGGAGTAACCGTCCCTACGACCGTGTCCTCGACCTAGAGGTGGGTCAAGAGGCAAGATCGCAAGGTCTTGCTCGGGCATTGAAGTATTTGCCGGTTGGAGTCGATGTCGAAGGTCCGATCCAAGTCCACGTTGAAGTGGAATGGATGGGGAAGCTCGGCTTTTCGAAGGACCGCCTTTCATTTGGTGCCTCCTTGGTGCATTGAGATTTGATGGAGCCTTCTTGTCGCAGTTGCGGCCGGAAGACGATTGGGAAGACTCGTCATCAAGGCGATCCCAAACACTTTGCTTCCAAGGAGCAGCAGAGGGAGTTGGGTCGCGTCGAATCCTCTCGAGGGCAGCAGTGCCCATTGATCTCCGTTGCTCGGAGTGGATTGAGCGTTGTGGAAGATTGATCCTCTCGCTTGCAGAGGGGATAGGCAGAACGATCCCAGCTTCGGAAGCTGCTCTCTTAAGAGCATCCCTCTCAGCCGTGAGGGTGGCGTTTTGTTTCGCCAATTGGAGCAATTGGAAATCGACTGCAGAGACTTGGTATGTCGATGGAGGGTCTTCAGCAGGAGCGGGGACAGTCTGTCCAATTGATTGATGAGGATGAGGGGCGATCGGTCGATCGACTGATCTTCCGCTTCCTGAGTGAACCCCCATCTCGGGGACAGCAAGGGGCTGCCCGAAGTTGAGCCTTTGACTCATTGAACGAGTCTCAGGACGAGGTTGATGCTGAGTGTTACTTTCTTCTGGTTGACCCTGGTGTTTGGTTCTCGCCATTCAGAGTGCGAAAGGTACAACGAGATTGCCGACGTCCGATCAGTTGTCTGATCAACCGAGGGGGCGAGGAAGTTTGGCTATTGATCTGGTAGTCGAAGTAGAGAGAGAGAACACAGCTTCTCGCTCAGATCCCACAGACGGCGCCAAACTGTGGGGGAAAATCTTCGTGCCGACCCGAAGATTCTCGCAGCACCAGTCAATTGGAGTCGAAATTGATGTCGAAGATCGTTGATCGATCGGTTGATTGAAGTTGATACTTCTTTTGATATGTAAACAGAAAAGCAATCAGAGAGGGAGTTTGACACAAGAGATGTGATCTCGGAGTTCAGCCGGAGCCTACGTCTCCGTGCTATAGGGAGCAACCCGAATCCACTAACACTTATGTTGGAGTGATCCCGACAGGCCGAGTATCACTATAAATACTTATCTCTTCAAAAGAAGATCAAAGGGAGATGGTAGATCGGAAGTTTGAAATCCCAGAGCTCTGGTTTTGAAAGTCAGATTTCAGAGTGGAAATCAGAATTTCGGATCCGTTTACATTCGAAGGCTATGCTATTTATAGGACTCTCCAGGAGTGAGTCTGGTGGTAAATGGCGGTTTCTGCTGTTGTATCTGGGGATTCTCCAGGTAAAGTTGCGGGCCCTGCTACCATCTTCTGGGGGATTCCACAGGCTCTTGGTCCCACCAGGCAGGGCCGGTGGGTCCCGTGGTAGTCCTCGTGGGCCCACCAGGCAGGGCCGGTGGGTCCCATGGTAGTCTTCGTGGGCCCACCAGGCAGGGCCGGTGGGTCCTGTGGTAGTCTTCGTGGGCCCACCAGGCAGGGCCAGTGGGTCCCGTGGTAGTCTTCGTGGGCCCACCAGGCAGGGCCGGTGGGTCCCGTGGTAGTCTTCGTGGGCCCACCAGGCAGGGCCGGTGGGTCCCGTGGTAGTCTTCGTGGGCCCACCAGGGAGGGCCGGTGGGTCCTGTGGTAGTCTTCGTGGGCCCACCAGGCAGGGCCGGTGGGTCCTGTGGTAGTCTTCGTGGGCCCACCAGGCAGGGCCGGTGGGTCCCGTGGTAGCTGGTAAACCTATGCCAAAATTTGCACCCACAGCGTTCCTTGGTCTGACCTACGTCGTATTAAACCCTGGCCAGGTGGTCATCAGTTGGACTGATGACGGATCTGGTTGCTCGTCAGAGTAATCGGAGGTACGATGTATGTGGTCAACCTGGAAGGAACCGAGTCATATGAGCACTCGAGTCTGACGGTATTCTCCACCGCTCGAGTTGCGTCATGGCACCAAGTGGAGGGACAGCGGGTTTACCATACTAAGCGGAGAGCAGGGGTATGAGGGAGAACGTAGTAAGTCTGGGGGAATTGGAGTGTAGCCTGCGTCGCACTCTGGGTGGCTACGTAGGTTAACTCGGACTCAGAGGATCGATGGTACACTCGGGTAGTGTGTCGATCGAGTCTGAGTTGGAAGCCATGAACCCTGGTCCCTGAAGGTTCCACCTTATCGACATTATGTACGGTTCTTATACCATCTCATCGAAACACAAAACGTAGTTAGAGGAAGCGAGAATTCCAAGCATACGCTCCGAGAGTGCTTCGCACTAGTGCTCGGTAGATGCGTAGCTACGTGTGTGCACTAAGGGGAAACCCTGGGTTAGTGCAGAGACGCATGTAGCAATTCCTTGTCATAAGTGGACTTTGCCACATAGGTGCGATGCACCGGGACATGTTGCGAGTTGACTAGTTGACTTCACTAGGGGCACCCTATGGGAACCTCGGAGAATAGTGAAATCACTAGTGCACTTTACTTATGTGTGCCTTGTAAAGTCTCGTACACGAGGAACGGCCAACTAGTGACAAAAGGGCGTTTTGGTCATACCATGCGCCACTATGCGCTAGGAAGGCCGGCCCTAAGTGTTGAGAGACTGCCCAAGGCCGGCCCTATTAGTTTCAGGAGGTTGTTGCCTCCGATGAAAGGGTCGGTCAAGAGGCGCAAAAAACGGGCTGGTTTTGACCGTTTTCGAAAACAAGGAAAAGATAGAGATAAAAGAAGAGATATATAGGGAGAGGTTTGAATCAGTCAATCCTATCCGCTAGGCTTATCCGTAAGGATAAGGCCGACCCTATATAAGGCATAGGGAGAGAGGGGGGGACGAAATTAATGAGCCATGCAAGCCCTAGGGCCGGCCCAAGCCATGGGGGAAACCCTAACCACCCCCTCTCCTCTCTTCGCATCTCCTCTCTCGTCTCTCTCTCCCTCGCTTGCACCATTGGATGGCGACTCGTCTTCCTCACGTTGTGTTTCGTAGAAGGAGAAGGCTCGTCGTATTGAGGCACTCAGAGATCCATCGACGAGGTGCCGTGCATCGTGTGAGATCGGGTGAACTAGAAGGCGTCTCCCGCAACCTTTTGCTGTCCAGAATCTGCACAGAAAATCAACGTTGTTTCTGTGATTCTCGGAGCTACGGAAGTCCAAACGACATGAAACTTGTTGCAAAAGTTGCGTCTCGAAGTTGGCTACCTACAGTCCAAATTTCAGCCCAATTAGAGTTTGGAGCAGAAAGTTATGGCCGTTGCACCGAAGCTATGTCGAGCAGATCTGTAGCCCGTCTCCATCGACAAAGAAGAAATTTGTCGCGGTGAAAGATTCCGCACGCAGGTATGATCTCTAACAAGTAGATCTAACATAATTAGAACATGCATACATGCTAGATTGTTCTTTTGCGTTAGATCGTCGTTAGGCGTTCGCGTAATTGCCATGCTAGTTTCATACACACATATGTAGATCGTTTCGATGAAAATTTTGATATGTAACGCACACCGCCTACGGTCCATGGACCTTCACTTTGCTTCCGCTGTGAGCCTCTACCATGGATTTATTTCCAACAGATGACCGTTGAGGGCGACCTCCTTGAGCGACCTTGGAACGCTGTGCATCTTCGGAAGTTTTATGCCTAAGACTGGCGACCTTTTGTAAAATTATATTCTGAGGGATTTATGAACAAACAATGTCGGTTCCGCCAAAGTATTTTAGCTTGGAAGCTGTGAATTTTAAATGTACAGTCTGCCGTCATGCGGACTTAAAGTAGAATCGGGTTCCTCAGAGGCCGCCGGAAAGCGACCTTGAGATTCTCGGGGTAGCCCGCCGCAATACAAGCTTAAAGCAAGACTGGGCTCCTCAGAGGCCGCCAGTAAGTGACCTTGAGATTTCCAGGGTAGTCCGCTGTCAAGGGGACTTAAAGCCTAGCAGGGATCCTTCGCGCTCACCAACCATGAACGGAAGCATCCCGGCGTGATCTAGGGAAACTTGAGAAGGGTGATCCCCCTTTCAGGTAACCCGAACATCCCTTGGTAACCCCTCAAAGGGCATGTCCAGTGATCAGGATCCTTGGGGGTAATTAACCGGGCAGGGGGCAGCTAGCACTTACTAGTTTTCTTTAAAAAACAAAATTGATTTAAATCTCTGAGCGTAGGGAAATTTTTGAAGTTATTTGGTTCGCTCGTCTTTTTCTTTTCTGGGCTCAGAGATTATAACGAGATTTAGCGAGCATGCCGAGCTTTTCGTTTGCATATATTTTAAAATAAAAAGGGTTGAATCGAATTAGTTGCCTCGCCCGGGGTATGGCCCTCGAGATCGCTGCGAAGGGTGTTAAGCGGACTCGTGAAAAGAAAGGAAGCAATACAGGGAAAGTAAATAAAAGAGGCGGACTAAAGAACTTCATTGATCAAACAGAAAGTACAAAAACGATTACAAAAATAAGCGAGCTCAAGGCTTGCTGGTCTCCGCCCCGCTGTCGTCTCCTCGGTGCCGCTTCTTCGACCTTTCGGTCTTGTATTTCTCCACAGCGGCCAGGGTGCCCTTTTTGAGGAGATCGTCCAGCTGAGCTTGGAGGCGACCTTGCTGAGCCCGAAGGCCTTCGGCGTGCGTCTTCTTCAGAGCGGCGATCTCTGTCTTCAAAGCTGCGACCTCGCCCTGAAGTTGAGCCGCCTCCTTCTGAGTAGCTTCTCTAGCGGTCACGGCCTCGTCCCGCTCTGTCTTGACCTTTTGGAGGTCGTCAGCGGTTTTGAGTTGGGCTATCTCCACCTCGGCCATGCCTGACACGAGGGTCGCCACCCTCTGCTGAAGCTCCTCCGCCTCCTTCAGCGCCTTGGCATGTTTAGCCCGCTGGAGCTCGTGAATGTGCTCGTCCACCTTGCGCTCGGACCCCCGAAGCGAATCGTCGAACAAGGCAGCCAACGCCTTCCCGGCCCCAGCGACCTCCGTGGTCAGTGCTTGGCTCTTTTTCTCCGCCTACATAGGAAAGATGAAAAAGTTAGCGAAAAATGAGATTTTGCGCGGAGATTGAAAAGGTGAGGGATACCTCGGCCAGGCGTTCGCTTATAGAAGCGAAGGGGGCTCGGGCGAAGATGTTGCGGCCAAGCAGTTGCCGCAAGTAGTAGGGCGCCCTCCCCTCTTCCGCAGAGGAGCCCGCGCTGGGACCGCCCGGAGCTTCGGTAGGAGGCGGCGCACTGGGAGAAGGAGTGGGGGCTGGCACCTCCCCCGGGCGAGCTCCAGCTGTTGGCGGGCTTGGAGGGTCCGCCCTGGCTTCTTTGGCCTCCGACTCCGAGCTTGAGGACTCGGAGTCGGAGCTGATGTCCACGAAGCTGGGGGACCTATAGACAAGGTCCCCCAGACCCTCCGGGGAGCTCGCTTCCTCCTGGCCCCTTGCAGGAGGCGAGGCCAGGGGGACGGGTGCTGGAGTGGCGGGGGGTGTAGAGGCCGCAGCGGTTGCAGCGGCTTCGCCCTGCTGGACCTCTACCCCGGCAGCGGGAAGGGGAAGCTCATGCCCGCTTGGTCCCGCCCTTTCTGTCGGAGATGGCGGAGTGGGGAGTCCCTCCCCTTGGGCGAGAATGCTGGGCTCCGCTTGGGGAGGTGGAACGACGGCCTCTTCCTCCTCGGAGTCCGTCTCCTCCTCGAAGCCCGTCCACTCGGGCTCCGAGTCCAAGCCCGCCTCCTCCAGTACTTTACGCCTCTGCTCCGCCTGGGCGCTTGCGAACGCGGACCTCGCCCGCTTGGCCTTCTTCTTCTCGTGGCCTTCCATCTCTGGCGTCATCACTACCACACGGAGGGGGACTGTCAGATCGCCTGGGAAGTTGCCCATAAGTATTCGAGCCATCCTGGATTCGACCTCCGCCATGGATAGCAGGAGTTTGACGTTCAGATCATCAGGCTCGAGGAATTGAAGCTTGCGACGAATAATTGGGAGCGGGGCGGGTGGCTGACCTGTGCCGGCGTCCTGGCAAGGAGGTTGCGGAGGTACGGGGGCCACATCCTGGCGGAGCATCTTGATTGTGTCGGGGTCGTTGAGGCGAAGGGGCGAGGCTCGCCTCCGGGCCGTCTTCTTGTAGGGGTTACCCCCCGAGCCCCCTGCCCCCTTACTGGACCCTTCGGAGCGAGGAGGGGCTTCTTTTTTCTTCCGGACGATCTTCTGCTTAAGCAGGATCGTGTCGTCTTCCCGTCCTTCAGCTGGAAGGCGAAGTCGGGGGCGGTGATCTTCTCCGGGGTTCGCCCTCCGAGGTAGTGGAGGAACACCTCGTCCACAGACCGCTCCCGGTCGGGCACGATGCACTTCTTCTTCCCCGCCCAGAAGAAGGACATCTCCCGGAAGACCGCTGTGGTGGGAATCCCGGGGTGAGCCGGGACTCCGCTGTGCCGCCCATGGCAGTCGCCGATCCCCACGAAAGGATAGTCCTTCTAGTGGCGGTCCTTGTTCTCGATGGCGAAGAAGGGGAGCACCTCGCCAGGCCGCCCAGCGAGGTAGAAATACCCGCAGCCTGCGGTGCTGAAGACCGGCCCAGGTTTGAGGAGCCACTTCTTAAGCAAGTAGCTCAGTGGGATCCTCACCTTCAGGGCGGTCTCTAGCTGGGATAGCCTGTAGAGTATCCCCCAGGAGTTCCCTGAGAGTTGGGCGGGGCAAAGTCCCGTCAACTCCAGGAACTCCCCGGCAAGATGACTCAGCGGGAACCGCAGCCCAGACCACAGCAGCCCGACGGAGGCTACGGTGCCCTGGGGCGGCCTCCCGACGAGTGGCATCTCGGTGACGAGGATCTCGCGGGGAGATCGATCGCCGCCCGGATACTATCTCCGACAGGCACCCCGACAGGGGTTTGCAGCCAAACCACCACCGTTTCGATGGCGGGCTCGGAGGCAGCGGCAACAGCAGCAGCAGCAGCTGCAGCAACAGCAGCAGCAGTAGCAATGGCGATATCGGAGGAAGAGGCCATGAGGAAAGCGCGAGCTAGAGCAAGAAGAAATAGGAAAGAAGGGAGAACTGATTTGCACGGAAGGATGCAAAGGCCCCCCCTCCCCCTATTTATAGGAGGGTTAGAGGCAGGGGGATCGGCGAGACAGTTAATGCTCGAGTGCGCTCAACGAGGCGACGTAACAGTGGCGAAGGCGACAGCTCGTTCCCTTCCAATCGCGAGGCGCCACGTGGACCACGCGTGGAGAAAGCTGCGCCCACGCCGACGGTGTCCTTTCTGACAAAGAGGGGGACCAATCAAGAGGAGACACGTGTCCCACACGGATCGAGATCTCATGATGAGATTCATTGTATCGGTTTCGGATCTCGAGTCTCGTATCGCATTAAAGACGAAACGATCGCGGGAGATTTGGCATGAAACCCTAGCCACAAGATCACCTGTGACAGGTGCCCGCAGCTCGCCCGAGGGAAACCCTGGCCACGTGCGGTAAGCTCGAACCAGAAGGAGGTCGCTCATGGCTGATGCTCCCGGCCCGCCCGGCACTTATAGGCAGCAGAAAACGGCGTCCCTCGAACGGAACAGCGGCATCCTTAAGGCCTCGCTCATGAGATACTGGGAGTCAAAGCTCTCGATGCAAGGTCGCCTACGGCCGATACCTGCAGCCCGCCCGAAGTGGTTGGTGCTCCCAGTCCACCCGGTGTTTGCAATAAGGCTCCTGAGCAAGCGCCAAAGTTCCTTGGTCGCTCCCTCAGGAGAGGGTAATGTTGGGGGTAGTAGAAACCCCATATCTTGGACAACATGGCATGACGAGTCAAGCTCGCACAAGAGCCCGTCCAAGAGTTGGAACCCCCAGTTCGCTCCACCACCTCGAAGCTACACCCGAAGTTTGTTATAACAAGTGGCTCCTGTACGCGGAAGCCAAGCACGACTTCGGTGATCTAATATTTAGTTTCCTAACACCCTGTGAGCTTGCCGAATCATCTTAACAGGGAGCGAGATCCACATTGGGCTACATGGGGACTTGTATCCAAGTGTGCAGGAGCATGCCCCCCAGCTTGCAAAAAGCTCACCCCCTCCCAGCCCGTAAGGAGCTCGCCCTCCCAGCTCGCAAGGAGCTCGCCCCCCAGCTTGCAAAGAGCTCGCCCCCTCCCAGCCCGTAAGGAGCTCGCCCTCCTAGCTCGCAAGGAGCTCGCCCCCCAGCTTGCAAAGAGCTCTCCCCCTCCCAGCCCGTAAGGAACTCACCCTCCCAGCTCGCAAAGAGCTCGCCCCCCAGCTTGCAAAGAGCTCGCCCCCTCCCAGCCCGTAAGGAACTCGCTCCCGGCTCGCAAGGAGCTCGCTCCCAGCTCGCAAGGAGCTTACCCCCTCCCAGCCCGTAAGGAACTCGCTCCCAGCTCGCAAGGAGCTCGCCCCCAGATCCCGGAGTTCGCCACCAACTCACCCCTTTTCTATGGATCTCATAGACCCCAGGATTCCCAAAGGATGAGGAACTCGCGCGGGAGCACGCCCTCGCTCCTCCCTACTCGAGAAGGAGCCCGCCCCGCCTCTCACAGCGAGGCCCGCCCCCAAGGCTCGCACAGGAATTTCTGCCAAAGAGAAAACTTAGGATGACATCAACGAACACCGGGAACGCGCCCAAGGAGCTCGCCGGGCAACCCCTTTTGTCGAAGAGGTCGCCCTCCTAGGAGCCCGACTCTTGGCATAGGAAGAAGGCTGTGGGACAAAACGGCTCGCGCAGAAGCTCGCCGGAAAAATCTTCCCTGTTTTGTCGGAGAGGTCGCCCTTGCGAGAGCCCGACTCTTGACAGAAGTGGGGGAGGTGGAGCATTTGGAGACACTCACTTTGGCTTCCTCACCTAAAGGTCACCCCCGGTGAAGCGACATAAAGGTTGCTAGGTGTAGAAACCCCACTGAAGCTACGTGGACGATTGTAGTCCGCTGAAGTCCGCTCGAGTAGTTTCGAGACCGATCAGACACGAATGTTCCGGAAATAGCCACCTGGCAGCGATAGAACAGTAACTGTCCCCCACTACCTCTTCAGGCGAGCTACGCGATAAAGAAAGTCAGGGCCCAAGTTCCAAGGACTACCAGACCCATGTGGGCCAGAACGTGGGGGCCTAGAAGGCACCGGAAAGAACTTCCACGTGTTGTGCACCGGTAGGTCGCCAATGTCTATAAATGCACACCCCCAGGCTCCGAAGTACAGGTTAAAAACCCTCATCCTTACCACTTTCGTCTACAATAGCTCTCCATTGATCACCTGAGACTAACTTGAGCATCGGAGGGTCTGCGCTCCTAAGGGAGCCAGCCGTTCTTACGCTTTCCTTTGTCTTGCAGGTAGACCGCACGGACCAGCGAAAAAGATCCCCAAACATAATCCATTCTAATTCATTCGCACGATCCATTCTAATTCATCCGTATGATCCAAAGTAATTCATTCGTACGATCCATTCTAATTCTTTCGCACGATCCATTCTAATTCATTCGTATGTTCCATTCTAATTCATTCGTACGATCCATTCTAATTCATTCATACGATCTATTCTAATTCAGTCGCACGAATGTATCCATTCTAATTCATTCGTATGATCTATTCTAATTCTTTCGTACAATCTATTCTAATTCATTCGCGCGAATGTATCCATTCTAATTCATTCGTACGATCCATTCTAATTCATTCATACGATCCATTCTAATTCATTTGCACGAATGTATCCATTCTAATTCATTCGTATGATCCATTCTAATTCATTCGCACAATCTATTCTAATTGATTCGTACGATCGATTCTAATTCATTCGTACAATCCATTCTAATTCATTCGTACAATCCATTCTAATTCATTCGTACAATCCATTCTTACTCATTCGTACGATCCATTCTAATTCACTCGCACGAATGTATCCATTCTAATTCATTCGTACAATCCATTCTAATATATTCGCACGATCCATTCTAATTCATTCATACGATCCATTCTAATTCATTCGTACGATCGATTCTAATTCATTCGCACGATCCATTCTAATTCATTCGTACGACCCATTTTAATTCATTCATATGATCCATTCTAATTCATTTGCACGAATGTATCCATTCTAACTCATTCGTATGATTCATTCTAATTCCTTCGTACGATCCATTCTAATTCATTCGCACGAATGTAACCATTCTAATTCATTCATACGATCCATTCTAATTCATTCGTATGATCCATTCTTAAACATTCATAAGATTCATTCTATTTCATTCGCACGAATGTATCCTTTCTAATTCATTCGTACAGTCCATTCTAATTCATTCACACGATCCATTCTAATTCACACTACGATCCATTCTAATTCATTCGTACGATCCATTCTAATTCATTCATACGATCCATTCTAATTCATTCGAACGATCCATTCATATGTTCCATTCTAATTCATTCGCACAATCTATTCTAATTCATTCGTATGATCCATTCTAATTCATTCGCACGATTCATTCTAATTCATTCGTACGATCCATTCTAATTTATTCGTCCGATCCATTCTTACTCATTCGTACGATCCATTCTAATTCATTCGCATGAATGTATCCATTCTAATTCATTCATACAATCCATTCTAATTCATTCGCACGATCCATTCTAATTCATTCGTACGATCCATTCTAATTCATTCATACGATCCATTCTAATTCATTCGCACGATCCATTCTAATTCATTCATACGATCCATTCTAATTCATTCGTACGATCCATTCAAATTCATTCACACAATCTATTCTAATTCATTCGCACGATCCATTTTAATTTATTTGTACGATCCATTCTTACTCATTCGTATGATCCATTCTAATTCATTCGCACGAATGTATCCATTCTAATTCATTAGTACAATCCATTCTAATTCATTCGCACGATCCATTATAATTCCTTTGTACGATCCACTCTACTTCATTCGTACGATCCATTCTAATTCATTCATACGATCCATTCTAATTCATTCGCACGATCCATTCTAATTCATTCATACGATCCATTCTAATTCATTCATATGATCCATTCTAATTCATTCGTACGATCCATTCTTACTCATTCGTACGATCCAATCTAATTCATTCGCACGAATCTATCCATTTTAATTCATTAGTACAATCCATTCTAATTCATTCGCATGATCCATTCTAATTCCTTCGTACGATCCATTCTAATTCATTCGTACGATCCATTCTAATTCATTCGCACAATCTATTCTAAATCATTCGTACGATCCATTCTAATTCATTCGCATGAATGTATCCATTCTAATTCATTTGGACAATCCATTCTAATTCATTCGCACGATCCATTCTAATTCCTTCGTACGATCTATTCTACTTCATTCGTACGACCCATTCTAATTCATTCGTACGACCCATTCTAAATCATTCGCACAATCTTTTCTAATTCATTCGCACGATTCATTCTAATTCATTCGTACGATCTATTCTAATTCATTCGTATGATCCATTCTTAAAAATTCATATGATCCATTCTAATTCATTCGCACGAATGTATCCATTCTAATTCATTCGTACAATCCATTCTAATTCATTCGCACGATCCATTCTAATTCATTCGTACGATCTATTCTAATTCATTCGTACGATCCATTCTAATTCATTCATACGATCCATTCTAATTCATTCGCACGAATGTATCCATTCGAATTCATTCGTACGATCCATTCTAATTCATTCGTACGATTCATTCTAATTCATTCGTACGATCCATTCTAATTTATTCGTACGATCCATTCTAACTCATTCGTACGATCCATTCTAATTCATTCGCATGAATGTATCCATTCTAATTCATTCGTACAATCCATTCTAATTCATTTGCACGATCCATTCTAATTCATTCGTACGATTCATTCTAATTCATTCATACGATCCATTCTAATTCATTCGCACGATCCATTCTAATTCATTCGTACGATCCATTCTAATTCATTCATACGATCCATTCTAATTCATTCGCACGAATGTATCGATTCTAATTCATTCGTACGATCCATTCTAATTCCTTTGTTCGATGCATTCTAATTCGTTCGCACGAATGTATCCATTCTAATTCATTCGTTCGATCCATTCTAATTCATTCATACGATCCATTCTAATTCATTCGTACAATCCATTCTAATTCATTCACACAATCTATTCTAATTCATTCGTACGATCCATTCTAATTCATTTGCACGATCCATTCTAATTCATTCGTACGATCCATTCTAATTCATTCGTACGATCAATTCTTACTTATTCGTACGATCCATTCTAATTCATTTGCACAAATGTATTCATTCTAATTCATTAGTAAAATCCATTCTAATTCATTCGCACGATCCATTCTAATTCATTCGTACGATCCATTATAATTCATTCATACGATCCATTCTAATTCATTCGCACGATCCATTCTAATTCATTCATACGATCCATTCTAATTTATTCACACAATCTATTCTAATTCATTCGCACTATCCATTCTAATTCATTCGTACGATCCATTCTTGCTTATTCGTACGATCCATTCTAATTCATTCGCACGAATGTATCCATTCTAATTCGTTAGTACAATCCATTCTAATTCATTCGCATGATCAATTCTATCTCCTTCGTACGATCCATTCTAATTCATTCATACGATCCATTCTAATTCATTCGCACGATCCATTCTAATTCATTCATATGATCCATTCTAATTCATTCCTACGATCCATTCTAATTCATTCGTACGATCCATTCTAATTCATTCACACAATCTATTCCAATTCATTCACACAATCTATTCTAATTCATTCGTACGATCCATTCTAATTCATTCACACGATCCATTCTAATTCATTCGTACGATCCATTCTAATTCATTTGTACGATCCATTCTTATTTATTCGTATGATCCATTCTAATTCATTCGCACGAATGTATCCATTCTAATTCATTAGTACAATCCATTCTAATTCATTCGCACGATCGATTCTAATTCCTTCGTACGATCCATTCTAATTCATTCGTATGATCCATTCTAATTCATTCGCACGATCCATTCTAGTTCATTCGTACGATCCATTCTAATTCTTTTGCACGAATGTATCCAGTCTAATTCATTCGTATGATCCATTCTAATTCATTCAAACGATCCATTCTAATTTATTCGTACGATCCATTCTAATTCATTTGCACAAATGTATCCATTCTAATTAATTCGTACGATCCATTCTATTTAATTCGCACAATCTATTCTAATTCATTCGTACGATCCATTCTAATTCATTCGCATGATCCATTCTAATTCATTCGTACGAACCATTCTAAATAATTCAAATAATCCATTCTAATTCATTCATACGATCCATTCTAATTCATTCGCACGAATGTATCTATTCTAATTCATTCGTACGATCCATTCTAATTCCTTCGTATGATCCATTCTAATTCATTCGCACGAATGTATCCATTCTAATTCATTCGTACGTCCATTCCAATTCATTCATACGTTCCATTCTAATTCATTTGCACGAATATATCCATTCTAATTCATTCGTACGATCAGTTCGAATTCATTCGCACAATTTATTCTAATTCATTCGTACGATCCATTCTAATTCATTCGTACAATCCATTCTAATTCATTCGTACGTTCCATTCTTATTCATTCGTACGATCCATTCTTACTCATTCGTATGATCCATTCTAATTCACTCACACGAATGTATCCATTCTAATTCATTCGTACAATACATTCTAATTCATTCGCACGATCCATTCTAATTCATTCGTACGATCCATTCTAATTCATTCACACGATCCATTCTAATTCATTCGTACGATCCATTCTAATTCATTCGTATGATCTATTCTAATTCATTCGCACGAATGCATCCATTCTAATTCATTCGTACGATCCAAGATAATTCCTTTCGTACGATCCATTCTAATTTATTCCCACGAATGTATCTATTCTAATTCATTCGTACAATCCATTCTAATTCATTCATACGATCCATTCTAATTCATTCATGCGATCCATTCTAATTCATTCGCACGAATGTATCCATTCTAATTCATTCGCACGATCTATTCTAATTCATTCGTACGATCCATTCTAATTCATTTGTACGATCCATTCTAATTCGTTCGTACGATCCATTCTAATTCATTCGTACGATCCATTCTTACACATTCATATGATCCATTCTAATTCATTCGCACGAATGTATCAATTCTAATTCATTCGTACAACCTATTCTAATTCATTCATACGATCCATTCTAATTCATTCATACGATCCATTCTAATTCATTTATACGATCCATTCTAATTCATTTGTATGATCCATTCTAATTCATTCACACAATCTATTCTAATTCATTCATACGATCCATTCTAATTCATTCGCACGATCCATTCTAATTCATTCGTACGATCCATTCTTACTCATTCGTACGATCCATTCTAATTCATTCGCACGAATGTATCCATTCTAATTCATTAGTACAATCCATTCTAATTCATTCGCACTATCCATTCTAATTCATTCATACGATCCATTCTAATTCATTCGTACGATCCATTCCAATTCATTCGCACGATCCATTCTAATTCATCTGCACGATCCATTCTAATTCATTCGTATGATCCATTCTAATTCCTTCATACGATCCATTCTAATTCATTCGCACGAATGTAACCATTCTAATTCATTCGTACGAACCATTCTAATTCCTTCGTACGAACCATTCTAATTCATTCGAACGATCCATTCTAATTCATTCAAACGATCCATTCTAATTCATTCACACGAATTATCCATTCCAATTCATTCGTACGATCCATTCTAATTCATTAGCATAATCTATTCTAATTCATTTGCACGATCCATTCTAATTTATTCGTACAATCCATTCTAATTCATTATAACAATCCATTCTAATTCATTCATACGATCCATTCTAATTCATTCGCACGAATGTATCTATTCTAATTCATTCGTACGATCCATTCTAATTCCTTCGTACGATCAATTTTAATTCATTCGCACGAATATATCCATTCTAATTCATTCGTACAATCCATTCTAACTCATTCATACATTCCATTCTAATTCCTTTGCATGAATATATCCATTCTAATTCATTCGTATGATCCATTCGAATTCATTCGCACAATCTATTCTACTTTATTCGTACGATCCATTCTAATTATTCATACAATCCATTCTAATTCATTCGTACGATCCATTCTAATTCATTCGTACGATCCATTTTTACTCATTCGTACGATCCATTCTAATTCACTCACACGAATGTATCTATTCTGATTCATTCGTGCAATCCATTCTAATTAATTCGCACGATCCGTTCTAATTCATTCGTACGATCCATTCTAATTCATTCGCATGATCCATTCTAATTCATTCGTACGATCCATTCTAATTCATTCGTACGATCTATTCTACTTCATTCGGACGAATGTATCCATTCTAATTCATTCATACGATCAAATCTAATTCCTTCGTACGATCCATTCTAATTCATTCGCACGAATGTATCCATCCTAATTCATTCGTATGATCCATTCTAATTTATTCACAAGATCCAATCTAATTCATTCATGCTATCCATTCTAATTCATTCGCACGAATGTATCCATTCTAATTCATTCGTACGATCCATTCTAATTCATTCGCACAATCTATTCTAATTCATTCGTACGATCCATTCTAATCCATTCGCACGATCTATTCTTATTCATTCATACGATCCATTCTAATTCATTCAAATAATCCATTCTAATTCATTCATACGATCCATTCTAATTCATTCGCACGAATGCATCTATTCTAATTCATTCGTACGGTCCATTCTAATTCCTTCGTATGATCCATTCTAATTCATTCGCATGAATGTATCCATTCTAATTCATTCATACGATCCATTCCAATTCATTCATACGTTCCATTCTAATTCATTTGCACAAATATATCCATTCTAATTCATTCATACGATCCATTCGAATTCATTCATACAATCTATTCTAATTCATTCGTACGATCCATTCTAATTCATTCGTACAATCTATTCTAATTCATTCGTATGATCCATTCTAATTCATTTGTACGATCCATTCTTACTCACTCATATAATCCATTCTAATTCACTCACACGAATGTATCCATTCTAATTCATTCGTGCAATCCATTCTAATTAATTCGCAAGATCCATTCTAATTTATTCGTATGATCCATTCTAATTCATTCTCACGATCCATTCTAATTCATTCGTACGATCCATTCTAATTCATTCGTACGATCTATTCTAATTCATTCGCACGAATGTATCCATTCTAATTCATTCGTACGATCCAAGCTAATTCCTTCGTACGATCCAGTCTAATTTATTCGCACGAATGTATCCATTCTAATTCATTCGTACGATCCATTCTAATTCATTCATATGATCCATTCTAATTCATTCATGCGATCCATTCAAATTCATTCGCACGAATGTATCCATTCTAATTCATTCGTACGATCCATTCTAATTCATTCGCACGATCTATTCTAATTCATTCGTATGATCCATTCTAATTTATTTGTACGATCCATTCTAATTCGTTCGTACGAACCATTCTAATTCATTCGTACGATCCATTCTTACACATTCGTACGATCCATTCTAATTCATTTGCACGAATGTATCAATTCTAATTCATTCGTACAACCCATTCTAATTCATTCATACGATCCATTCGAATTCATTCATACGATCCATTCTAATTCATTTATACGATCCATTCTAATTCATTCCTATGATCGATTCTAATTCATTCACAAAATCTATTCTAATTCATTCGTACGATCCATTCTAATTCATTCGCACGATCCATTCTAATTCATTCGTACGATCCATTCTAATTCATTCGTACGATCCATTCTTACTCATTCGTACGATCCATTCTAATTCAATCGCACGAATGTATCCATTCTAATTCATTAGTACGATCCATTCTAATTCATTCGCATGATCCATTCTAATTCTTTCGTACGATTTACTCTAATTCATTCGTACGATCCATTCTAATTCATTCGCACAATCTATTCTAAATTATTCGTACGATCCATTCTAATTCATTCGCATGAATGTATCCATTCTAATTCATTTGTACAATCAATTCTAATTCATTCGCACGATCCATTCTAATTCCTTCGTACGATCCATTCTAATTCATTCGTATGACCCATTCTAATTCATTCGCACAATCTATTCTAAATCATTCGTACGATCCAATCTAATTCATTCGCACGATCCATTCTAATTCATTCGTACGATCCATTCTAATTCATTCGTATGATCCATTCTTAAACATTCAAACGATCCATTCTAATTCATTCGCACGAATGTATCCATTCTAATTCATTCGTACAATCCATTCTAATTCATTCGCACGATCCATTATAATTCATTCGTACGATCCATTCTAATTCATTCATACGATCAATTCTAATTCATTCGCACGAATGTATCCATTCTAATTCATTCGTACGATCCATTCGTACGTTCCATTCTAATTCATTCGCACAATCTATTCTAATTCATTCGTACGATCCATTCTAATTCATTCGCACGATTCATTCTAATTCATTCGTACAATCCACTCTAATTTATTCGAACTATCCATTTTTACTCATTCGTACGATCCATTCTAATTCATTCGCATGAATGTATCCATTCTAATTCATTCGTGCAATCCATTCTAATTCATTCGCACGATCCATTCTAATTCATTTGTACGATCCATTCTAATTCATTCGTACGATCCATTCTAATTCATTCATACGATCCATTCTAATTCATTCGCACGAATGTATCGATTCTAATTCATTCGTACGATCCATTCTAATTCCTTCGTTCGATGCATTCTAATTCGTTCGCACGAATGTATCCATTCTAATTCATTCGTACGATCCATTCTAATTCATTCGTACGATCCATTCTTATTCATTCACACAATCTATTCTAATTCATTCGTACGATCCATACAAATTCATTCGCACGATCCATTCTAATTTATTCGTACGATCCATTCTAATTCATTCATACGATCCATTCTTACTCATTCGTACGATCCATTCTAATTCATTCGCACGAATGTATTCATTCTAATTCATTAGTACAATCCATTCTAATTCTTTCGCACGATCCATTCTAATTCATTCTTACGATCCATTCTAATTCATTCATATGATCCATTCTAATTCATTCGCACGATCCATTCTAATTCATTCATATGATCCATTCTAATTCATTCGCACGATCCAATCTAATTCATTCATACGATCCATTCTAATTCATTCATACGATCCATTCTAATTCATTCGTACGATCCATTCTAATTCATTCACACTATCTATTCTAATACATTCGCACGATCCATTCTAATTCATTCGTACGATCCATTCTTACTCATTCGTACGATCCATTCTAATTCATTCACACGAATGTATCCATTCTAATTCATTAGTACAATCCATTCTAATTCATTCGTACGATCCATTCTAATCCCTTCGTACGAACCATTCTAATTCATTCGTACGATCCATTCTATTTCATTCGTACGATCCATTCTAATTCATTCATACGATCCATTCTAATTCATTCACACGATCCATTCTAATTCATTCATACGATCCATTCTAATTCATTCGTACGATCCATTCTAATTCATTCACACAATCTATTTTAATTCATTTACACAATCTATTCTAATTCATTAGTACGATCCATTCTAATTCATTCGCACGATCTATTCTAATTCATTCATACGATCCATTCTAATTCATTCGTACGATCTATTCTTACTCATTCGTACGATCCATTCTAATTCATTCACACGAATTAATCCATTCTAATTCATTAGTACAATCCATTCTAATTTATTCACACGATCCATTCTAATTCCTTTGTACGATCCATTCTAATTCATTCGTACGATCCATTCTAATTCATTCGCACGATCCATTCTAATTCATTCGCACGATCCATTCTAATTCTTTCGTACGACCCATTCTAATTCATTCGTACGATCCATTCTAATTCATTCGTACGATCCATTCTAATTCATTCGCACGATCTATTCTTATTCATTCGTATGAAACAATATAGCTCATTCATACGATCCATTCTAATTCATTCGCACGAATGTATCCTTTCTAATTCATTCATACGATCCATTCTAATTCCTTCGTACGATCCATTCTTATACATTTGAACGAATGTATCCATTCTAATTCATTCGTATGATCCATTCTAATTCATTCATTCGATCTATTCTAATTCATTCATAAGATCCATTCTAATTCATTTGCACGAATGTATCCATTCTAATTCATTCATACGATCCATTCTAATTCATTCGCACAATCTATTTTAATTCATTCGTATGATCCATTCTAATTCATTCGCACGATCAATTCTAAGTCATTCGTACGATCCATTCTAATTCATTCTTACGATCCATTCTTACTCATTTGTACGATCCATTCTAATTTATTCGCACGAATGTATCCATTCAAATTCATTCGTACAATCCATTCTAATTCATTCGCACGATCCATTCTAATTCATCCGTATGATCAATTGTAATTCATTCGTACGATCCATTCTAATTCTTTCGCACGATCCATTCTAATTCATTCGTATGATCCATTCTAATTCATTCGTACGATCCATTCTAATTCATTCATACGATCCATTCTAATTCAGTCGCACGAATGTATCCATTCTAATTTATTCGTACGATCTATTCTAATTCCTTCTTAGGATCTATTATAATTCATTCGAACGAATGTATCCATTCTAATTTATTCGTACGATCCATTCTAATTCATTCATACGATCCATTCTAATTCATTTGCACGAATGTATCCATTCTAATTCATTCGTATGATCCATTCTAATTCATTCGCACAATCTATTCTATTTGATTCGTACGATCCATTCTAATTCATTCGTACAATCCATTCTAATTCATTCGTACGATTCATTCTAATTCTTTCGTACAATCCATTCTTACTCATTCGTACGATCCATTCTAATTCACTCGCACGAATGTATCCATTCTAATTCATTCGTACAATCCATTCTAATATATTCGCACGATCCATTCTAATTCATTCATACGATCCATTCTAATTCATTCGTACAATCGATTCTAATTCATTTGCACGATCCATTCTAATTCATTCGTACGATCCATTTTAATTCATTCATACGATCCATTCTAATTCATTTGCACGAATGTATCCATTCTAACTCATTCGTATGATCCATTCTAATTCCTTCATACCATCCATTCTAATTCATTCGTACGAATGTATCCATTCTAATTCATTCATACGATCCATTTTTATTCATTCGCACGAATGTATCCATTCTAATTAATTAGTACGACCCATTCTAATTCATTCGCACAATCTATTCTAAATCATTCGTACGATCCATTCTAATTCATTCGCATGATCCATTCTAATTCATTCGTACGATCTATTTTAATTTATTCGTATGATCCATTCTTAAACATTCATACGATCCATTCTAATTTATTCGCACGAATGTATCCATTCTAATTCATTCGTACAATCCATTCTAATTCATTCGCACGATCTATTCTAATTCACTCGTACGATCCATTCTAATTCATTCGTACGATCCATTCTAATTTATTCATACGATCCATTCTAATTCATTCGCACGAATGTATCCATTCTAATTCATTCGAACAATCCATTCGTACGTTCCACTCTAATTCATTCGCACAATCTGTTCTAATTCATTCGTACGATCCATTCTAATTCATTCTAATTCATTCGTACGATCTATTCTAATTTATTCGTACGATCCATTCTTACTCATTCGTACGATCCATTCTAATTCATTCGCATGAATGTATCCATTCTAATTCATTCATACAATCCATTCTAATTCATTCATACGATCCATTCTAATTCATTCATACGATCCATTCAAATTCATTCATACGATCCATTCTAATTCATTCGCACGATCCATTCTAATTCATTCATACGATCCATTCTAATTCATTCGTACGATCCATTCAAATTCATTCACACAATCTATTCTAATTCATTCGTACGCTCCATTTTAATTCATTCGTACGATCCATTCTTACTCATTCGTACGATCCATTCTAATTCATTCACACGAATGTATCCATTCTAATTCATTAGTACAATCCATTCTAATTCATTCGCACGATCCATTATAATTCCTTCGTACGATCCACACTAATTCATTCGTACGATCCATTCTAATTCATTCGCACGATCAATTCTAATTCATTCATACGATCCATTCTATTTCATTCATATGATCCATTCTAATTCATTCGTATGATCCATTCTTACTTATTCGTACGATCCATTCTAATTTATTCGCACGAATGTATCCATTCTAATTTATTAGTACGATCCATTCTAATTCCTTCATACGATCCATTCTAATTCATTCGTACGATCCATTCTAATTCATTCGCACAATCTATTCTAAATCATTCGTACGATCTATTCTAATTCATTCGCACGAATGTATCCATTCTAATTCATTTGGACAATCCATTCTAATTCATTCGCACAATCCATTCTAATTCCTTCGTACGATCCATTCTACTTTATTCGTATGACCCATTCTAATTCATTCGTACAATCTATTCTAAATCATTCGTACGATCCATTCTAATTCATTCGCACGATTCATTCTAATTCATTCGTACGATCTATTCTAATTCATTCGTATGATCCATTCTTAAAAATTCATACGATCCATTCTAATTCATTCGCACGAATGTATCCATTCTATTTCATTCGTACAATCCATTCTTATTCATTCGCACGATCCATTCTAATTCATTCTTACGATCTATTCTAATTCATACATACGATCCATTCTAATTCATTCATATGATCCATTCTAATACATTCGTACGATCCATTCGTACGTTCCATTCTAATTCATTCGCACAATCTATTCTAATTCATTCGTATGATCCATTCTAATTCATTCGCACGATTCATTCTAATTCATTCGTACGATCCATTCTAATTCATTCGCATGAATGTATCCATTCTAATTTATTCGTACAATCCATTCTAATTCATTCGCACGATCCATTCTAATTAATTCGTACGATCCATTCTAATTCATTCATACGATCCATTCTAATTCATTCGCACGATCCATTCTAATTCATTCGTACGATCCATTCTAATTCATTTGTACGATCCATTCTAATTCATTCATACGATCCATTCTAATTCATTCGCACGAATGTATCGATTCTAATTCATTCGTACGATCCATTTTAATTCCTTCGTTCGATGCATTCTAATTCGTTCGCACGAATGTATCCATTCTAATTCATTCGTACGATCCATTCTAATTCATTCATACGATCCATTCTAATTCATTCACACGATCTATTCTAATTCATTCGTACGATCCATTCTAATTCATTCGCACGATCCATTCTAATTCATTCGTACCATCTATTCTAATTCATTCGTACGATCAATTCTTACTCATTCGTACGATCCATTCTAATTCATTCGCACGAATGTATTCATTCTAATTCATTAGTACAATCCATTCTAATTCATTCGCACGATCTATTCTAATTCATTCGTACGATCCGTTCTAATTCATTCATACGATCCATTCGAATTCATTCGCACGATCCATTCTAATTCATTCATACGATCCATTCTAATTCATTCGTATGATCCATTCTAATTCATTCACACAATCAATTCTAATTCATTCGCACTATCCATTCTAATTCATTCGTACGATCCATTCTTACTTATTCGTACGATCCATTCTAATTCATTCGCACGAATGTATCCATTCTAATTTGTTAGTACAATCCATTCTAATTCATTCGCATGATCGATTCTAATTCCTTCGTACAATCCATTCTAATTCATTCGTACGATCCATTCTAATTCATTCATACGATCCATTCTAATTCATTCGCACGATCTATTCTAATTCATTCATACGATCCATTCTAATTCATTCCTACGATCCATTCCAATTCATTCGTACGATCCATTCTAATTCATTCACACAATCTATTCTAATTCATTCGTACGATCCATTCTAATTCATTCGCACGATCCATTCTAATTCATTCCTATGATCCATTCTAATTCATTCATACGATCCATTCTTACTCATTCGTACGATCCATTCTAATTCATTCGCACGAATGTATCCATTCTAATTCATTAGTACAATCAATTCTAATTCATTCGCACGATCCATTCTAATTCATTCGTACGATCCATTCTAATTCATTCGTACGATCTATTCTAATTCATTCGCACGATCCATTCTAATTCATCTACACGATTCATTCTAATTCATTCGTATGATCCATTCTAATTCCTTCACACGATCCATTCTAATTCATTCGCACGAATGTATCTATTCTAATTCATTCGTACGAACCATTCTAATTCCTTCGTACGAACCATTCTAATTCATTCGAACGATCCATTCTAATTCATTCAAATGATCCATTTTAATTCATTCACACAAATTATCCATTCTAATTCATTCGTACGATCCATTCTAATTCATTAGCATAATCTATTCTAATTCATTCGCACGATCCATTCTAATTCATTCGTACGACCCATTCTAATTCATTCAAATAATCCATTCTAATTCATTCATACGATCCATTCTAATTAATTCGCACGAATGTATCTATTCTAATTCATTCGTACGATCCATTCTAATTCCTTCGTACGATCAATTCTAATTCATTCGCACGAATGTATCCATTCTAATTCATTCGTATAATCCATTCTAATTCATTCATACGTTCCATTCTAATTCCTTTGCATGAATATATCCATTCTAATTCATTCTTACGATCCATTCGAATTCATTCGCACAATCTATTCTAATTTATTCATACGATCCATTCTAAATCATTCGTACGATCCATTTTAATTCATTCGTACGATCCATTCTTACTCATTCGTACGATCCATTCTAATTCACTCGCACGAATGTATCTATTCTAATTCATTCATACAATCCATTCTAATTCATTCACACGATCCGTTCTAATTCATTCGTACGATCCCTTCTAATTCATTCGCACGATCCATTCTAATTCATTCGTACGATCCATTTTAATTCATTCGTACGATCCATTCTAATTCATTCGCACGAATGTATCTATTCTAATTCATTCGTACGATCCAATCAAATTCCTTCGTACGATCCATTCTAATTAATTCACACGAATGTATCCATTCTAATTCATTCGTACGATCCATTCTAATTTATTCACACGATCCATTCTAATTCATTCATGCTATCTAATCTAATTCATTCGCACGAATGTATCCATTCTAATTCATTCGTACGATCCATTCTAATTCATTCGCACAATCTATTCTAATTAATTCGTGCGATCCATTCTAATTTATTCGCACGATCCATTCTAATTCATTCGTACGATCCATTCTAATTCATTCGTACGATCCATTCTAATTCATTCACACAAATGTATCCTTTCTAATTCATTCGTACAATCCATTCTAATTCATTCGCACGATCCATTCTAATTCATTCGTACGATCCATTCTAATTCATTCGTACGATCCATTCAAATTCATTCGCACGATCCATTCTAATTCATTCGTACGATCCATTCAAATTCATTCGCACGAATGTAGCTATTCTAATTCATTCATACGATCCATTCTAATTCCTTCGTACTATCCATTCTAATTAATTCGCACCAATGTATCCATTCTAATTCATTCATACGATCTATTCTAATTCATTCATACGATCCATTCTAATTCATTCATACGATCCATTCTAATTCATTCGCACGAATCTATCCATTCTAATTCATTCGTACGATCCATTCTAATTCATTCACACAATCTATTCTAATTCATTCGTACGATCCATTCTAATTCATTCGCACGATCCATTCTAATTCGTTCGCATGATCCATTCTAATTCATTCGTACGATCCATTCTTACTCATTCGTACGATCCATTCGAATTCATTCGCACGAATGTATCCATTCTAATTCATTCGTATAATCCATTCTAATTCATCCGCACGATCCATTCTAATTCATTCGTACGATCCATTCTAATTCATTCGTACGATCCATTCTAATTCATTAGTACGATCCATTCTAATTCATTCGTACGATCCATTCTAATTCATTCGCATGATCCATTCTAATTCATTCGTACGATCCATTCTAATTCATTCATACGATCCATTCTAATTCATTCATACGATCTTTTCTAATTCATTCGCACGAATGTATCCATTCTAATTCATTCATACGATCCATTCTAATTCCTTCGTACGATCCATTCTAATTCAATCGCATGAATGTATGCATTCTAATTCATCCGTACAATCCATTCTAATTCATTCATACGAACCATTCTAATTCATTCAAACGATCCATTCTAATTCATTCGCACGAATGTATCCATTGTAATTCATTCGTACGATCTATTCTAATTCATTCACACAATCTATTCTAATTCATTCGTACGATCCATTCTAATTCATTCGCACGGTCCATTCTAATTCATTCATACGATTAATTCTAATTCATTCGTACGATCCATTCTAATTCATTTGCACAATCTATTCTAATTCATTCGCACGATGCATTCTAATTCATTCGTACGATCCATTCTAATTCATTCAGATGAATGTATCCATTCTAATTCATTCGTACAATCCATTCTAATTCATTTGCACGATCCGTTCGAATTCATTCGTACGATCCATTCTGATTCATTCGTATGATCCATTCTAATTCATTCATACGAATGTATCAATTCTAATTCATTCATACGATCCATTCTAATTCCTTCGTACGATCCATTCTTATTCATTCGCACGAATGTATCCATTCTAATTCATTCGTATGATCCATTCTAATTCATTCATTCGATCCATTGTAATTCATTCATACGATCCATTCTAATTCATTTGCACGTTTGTATCCATTCAAATTCATTTATACAATCCATTCTAATTCATTCGCACGATCCATTCTAATTAATCCGTATGATCCATTCTAATTAATCCGTATGATCCATTCTAATTCATTCGCACGATCAATTCTAATTCATTCGTACGATCTATTTTAATTCATTCATACGATCCATTCTAATTCATTCATACGAATGTATCCATTCTAATTCATTCGTACGATCCATTCTAATTCCTTCGTACTATCCATTCTAATTAATTCGCACCAATGTATCCATTCTAATTCATTCATACGATCTACTCTAATTCATTCATACGATCCATTCTAATTCATTCATACGATCCATTCTAATTCATTCGCACGAATCTATCCATTCTAATTCATTCGTACGATCCATTCTAATTCATTCACACAATCTATTCTAATTCATTCGTACGATCCATTCTAATTCATTCGCACGATCCATTCTAATTCATTCGCATGATCCATTCTAATTCATTCGTACGATCCATTCTTACTCATTCGTACGATCCATTCTAATTCATTCGCACGAATGTATCCATTCTAATTCATTCGTATAATCCATTCTAATTCATCCGCACGATCCATTCTAATTCATTCGTACGATCCATTCTAATTCATTCGTACGATCCATTCTAATTCATTACTACGATCCATTCTAATTCATTTGTACGATCCATTCTAATTCATTCGCATGATCCATTCTAATTCATTCGTATGATCCATTCTAATTCATTCATACGATCCATTCTAATTCATTCATACGATCTTTTCTAATTCATTCGCACGAATGTATCTATTCTAATTCATTCATACGATCCATTCTAATTCCTTCGTACGATCCATTCTAATTCATTCGCACGAATGTATCCATTCTAATTCATCCGTACGATCCATTCTAATTCATTCATACGAACCATTCTAATTCATTCAAACGATCCATTCTAATTCATTCGCACGAATGTATCCATTATAATTCATTCGTACGATCTATTCTAATTCATTCACACAATCTATTCTAATTCATTCGTACGATCCATTCTAATTCATTCGCACGGTCCATTCTAATTCGATCATACGATTAATTCTAATTCATTCGTACGATCCATTCTAATTCATTTGCACAATCTATTCTAATTCATTCGCACGATGCATTCTAATTCATTCGTACGATCCATTCTAATTCATTCACATGAATGTATCCATTCTAATTCATTCGTACAATCCATTCTAATTCATTTGCACGATCCGTTCTAATTCATTCGTACGATCCATTCTGATTCATTCGTATGATCCATTCTAATTCATTCATACGAATGTATCCATTCTAATTCATTCATACGATCCATTCTAATTCCTTCGTATGATCCATTCTTATTCATTCGCACGAATGTATCCATTCTAATTCATTCGTATGATCCATTCTAATTCATTCATTCGATCCATTGTAATTCATTCATACGATCCATTCTAATTCATTTGTACGTATGTATCCATTCAAATTCATTCATACAATCCATTCTAATTCATTCGCACGATCCATTCTAATTCATCCGTATGATCCATTCTAATTAATCCGTACGATCCATTCTAATTCATTCGCACGATCAATTCTAATTCATTCGTACGATCTATTTTAATTCATTCATACGATCCATTCTAATTCATTCATACGAATGTATCCATTCTAATTCATTCGTACGATCCATTCTAGTTCCTTCGTACGATCTATTCTAATTCATTCGCACGAATGTATCCATTATAATTCATTCATACGATCCATTCTAATTTATTCATACGATCCATTCTAATTCATTTGCACGAATGTATCCAATCTAATTCATTCGTACGATCCATTCTAATTCATTCGCACAATCTATTCTAATTCATTCGTACGATCCATTCTAATTCATTCGTATAATCCATTCTATTTCATTCATACGATCCATTCTAATTCATTCGTATGATCCATTCTTACTCATTCGTACGATCCATTCTAATTCACTGCATGAATGTATCTATTCTAATTCATTCATACAATCCATTCTAGTACATTCGCACGATCCATTCTAATTCATTCGCACGAATTTATCCATTCTAATTCATTCGTACGATCCATTCTAATTCATTCAAATGATCCATTCTAATTTATTCATACGATCCATTCTAATTCATTCACACGAATGTATACATTCTAATTCATTCGTACGATCCATTCTAATTCATTCGCACAATCTATTCTAATTCATTCGTACGATCCGTTCTAATTCATTCGCAATATCCATTCTAATTCATTCAATCAATCTATTCTAATTCTTTCATACGAACCATTCTAATTCATTCGCACGAATGTATCCATTCAAATTCATTCTTACGATCCATTCTAATTCCTTCGTACGATCCATTCTAATTCATTCGCACGAATGTATCCATTCTAATTCATTTGAACGGTCCATTCTAATTTATTCATACGTTCCATTCTAATTCATTTGCACGAATGTATCCAATCTAATTCATTCGTACGATCAATTCGAATTCATTCGCACAATCTCTTCTAATTCATCAGTACGATCCATTCTAATTCATTCGTACAATCCATTTTAATTCATTCGTACGATCCATTCTAATTTATTCGTACGATCCATTCTTACCCATACGTACGATCCATTCTAATTCACTCGCACGAATATATCTATTCTAATTCATTCGAACAATCCATTCTAATTCATTATAACGATCCATTCTAATTCATTCGTACGATCCTTTCTAATTCATTCGCACGATCCATTCTAATTCATTCGTACGATCCATTCTAATTCATTCGTACAAATTATTCTAATTCATTCGCACGAATGTATCCATTCTAATTCATTCGTACGATACAATCTAATTCCTTCGTACGATCCATTCTAATTCATTCGCACGAATGTATCCATTCTAATTCATTCGTACGATCCATTCTAATTCATTCATACGATCCATTCTAATTCATTCATGTGATCCATTCTAATTCATTCGCACGAATGTTTGCATTCTAATTCATTCGTACGATTCATTATAATTCATTCGCATAATCTATTCTAATTCATTCGTACAATCCATTTTAATTCATTCGCACGATCTATTCTAATTCATTCGTACGATCCATTCTTACACATTCGTAGATCCATTCTAATTCATTCGCACGAATGTATCCATTCTAATTCATTCGTACAATCCATTCTAATTCATTCGCACGATCCATTCTAATTCATTTGTATGATCTATTCTAATTCATTCATACGATCCATTCTAATTTATTTGCACGATCCATTCTAATTCATTCATACGATCCATTCTAATACATTCACACGAATGTATCCATTCTAATTCATTCGTACGATCCATTCTAATTCCTTCGTACTATCCGTTTTAATTCATTCGCACGAATGTATCCATTCTAATTCATTCGTACGATCTATTCTAATTCATTCATACGATCCATTCTAATTCATTCATACGATCCATTCTAATTCATTCTCACGAATCTATCCATTCTAATTCATTCGTACAATCCATTCTAATTTATTCGCACAATCTATTCTAATTCATTTGTACAATCCATTCTAATTCATTCGTACGATCCATTCATACTCATATGTACGATCCATTCGAATTCATTCGCACGAATGTATCCATTTTAATTCATTCGTACAATCCATTCTAATTCATTCGTACGATCCATTCTACTTCATTCGTACGATCCATTCTAATTCACTCATACGATCCATTCTAATTCATTCGCACAAATGTATCCATTCTAATTTATTCCTATTATCCATTCTAATTCCTTCGTACGATCCATTCTAATTCATTCGCACGAATATATCCATTCTAATTCATTCATACGATCCATTCTAATTCATTCATACGATCCATTCTAATTCATTCACACGAATGTATCCATTCTAATTCATTCGTACGATCCATTCTAATTCATTCACACAATCTATTCTAATACATTCGTACGATCCATTCTAATTCATTCGCATGATCCATTCTAATTCATTCGTACTATTCATTCTAATTCATTCGTACGATCCATTCTTACTCATTCGTACGATCCATTCTAATTCATTCACACGAATGTATCCATTCTAATTCATTCGTACAATCCATTCTATTTCATTCGCACGATCCGTTCTAATTCATTCGTACGATCCATTCTAATTTATTCGTACGATCCATTCTAATTGATTCGCACGATCCACTCCAATTCACTCGCACAATCCATTCTTATTCATTCGTATGATCCATTTTAATTCATTCATACATATGTATCCATTCTAATTCATTCATACAATGCATTCTAATTTCTTCGTACGATCCATTCTTATTCATTCGCACGAATGTATCCATTCTAATTGATTTGTACGATCCATTCTAATTCATTCATTCAATCCATTCTAATTCTTTCATACGATCCATTCTAATTCATTCGCACGAATGTATCCATTCTAATTCATTCATACGACCCATTCTAATTCATTCGCACAAAATATTTTAATTTATTTGTACGATTCACTCTAATTCTTTTGCACGATCCATTCTAATTCATTCGTACGATCCATTCTAATTCATTTGTATGATCCATCCTTACTCATTCATACTATCCATTCTAATTCATTTGCACGAATGTATCCATTGAACTTCATTTGTATAATATATTCTAATTCATTCGCATGATCCATTTTAATTCATCCGTATGATCCATTCTAACTCATTCATACGACCCATTCTAATTCATTCGCATGATCTGTTGGGAGTAGCTGAAATCCGCCCAGGAGTTCGCCCCCCCCCACGCTCGCTAAATCATCTTGATAGGGAGCGAGATCCACATTGGGCTAAAGGGGCCATAGGCAAAGAGCTCGCTCAGGAGCTCGCCCAAGCTCGCTCAGGAGCTCGTCCAAGCTCGCTCAGGAGCTCGCCCAAGCTCGCCCAAGCTCAACCAAGCTCGCTCAGGAGCTCGTCCGAGCTCGTTCAAGAGCTCGCCCAAGCTCGCGCAGGAGTTCGTTGGTAGTGGCAACGGGAGTTAGACCGTCATGCATACAAAGACACCGGCACCACAGGCGCCCCAAGCTCACTCAGGAGCTCGCCCAAGACCACCCCGGAGCTCGCCCAAGCTCGCCAAGATTCCCCCATTTATCGAAGAGGTCGCTCCTACGAGGTCCGACTCTTGATAGGTGGAAGAGAAGGTGGAGCAACGGAGGGCGAGCTCGCTCTGGCTTCCCACCTGAGGTCGCCCACCATAAAGCAGCATGAAGGGTTGCCAGGTGTCGAAATCCCACTGAAGCTACATGGAGGATTGTAGTCCACGGAAGCCCGCCAGAGTCAGTTTTGAGACCTCCCAGACTTGAATATTCCAGAATAGCCACCTGACAGCAACAAGAAAGATGCTCTCCCCCACTCAAACTGCCTGGCAGGCTTGACGACAAAGAATGTCAGGAACGCGAGTACCAAGGACCGTCGGAGACCCACGCGAGCCAGGACGTGGGGGTCTAGAAGGCTCTGGAAAGAATCTCCACGTGTCGGGCAACGGTAGGTCGCCAATGTCTATAAATGTCCACCCCCAGGCTCCAAAGTACAGGTTCAAAACCCTTTTCACCTACCACTTTCGTCTACTACAGCTCGCCGTTGTGTACCGGAGACTGACTTGAGCGTCGGAGGGTCTGCGCTCCTAAGGGATCCAGCCGTTCTTACACTTTTTCTTTGTCTTGCAGGCAGCCCGCACGGACCAGCGAAAAATATCCCCAAACATTTGGCGCCGTCTGTGGGATCCTTCGACTGGTTCCTGCGAGGACGCCCATGACCACGCGTTTGAGCGCCGGGGGCTCTTGTAACCCAAGGATGGCTCCTGCGATGAGGGGACACAGGCGACCGAGGACCCGTGTGAGGTCTGCGCGCAGCGAACCTCATGTTGAGACCCCCCAGCCCCATGTCCCGCTCAGTGACCAGCTCTTGTTGGAGATGTTGGCCACCCAGCGGGCCATGATGGAGGAACTGACGCGACTGCGTCAGGTTCCGACGGCCAGCCGATGGTCCGGGCCGGCGAAGACGGCATCTCCGGTGCGACCACCAGCTTCAACATCGCACCCGCCCACGACCATTCCGGCTCGGCAGGTTTCCCATCGGGAACCCCCGGTCGAGAGAGCGGCCGTGCGGGGGGCACAGGAAACCCCGCTTACGAGGTTGCAAAAGCTAGTAACCCAGCGGTCTACCAACCAGGCGACCTCGCGGGCGACCATCCCTCGCCGCTGTAGCCGGAGCGCTGATTCTAACGAATCGGAGGCAAGGTCTCTAGAGCGGGATCGCGACCCACACCATCGGCGACGAGGGAAAGAGCCCGCGGTGGCTATACCTTCCGAAGCTCAAGAGGCAACGGCCTCCCACAGACCAACCACCACGCTGAAGGAATCCACGGGCGAACAGCGAGGAGGCCGCCGAGCGGTAGTCCCCAAGGGTCGCCGCGGGGTGAATCCGAACCTCCCCCGGGGGAGCGTGCACGACCGCCTAGGACCTGCGCAGCCGCCTCTGGGAGTTTTCCCCGGGCACTGGCAGTGACCTAACACGACAATAGACCTGCTGGAGGACCTCGCCGCCCACGGAGGCAGCTCGCCCTTCACGAGTGAAGTGTACCAAGGAGGTTTCCCTCACCATTGGACCCCGCCCAAGTTTGTACTGTTCGATGGATCGCAAGATCCAGTCGACCATCTCTTGGTTTACCGGAAGCTATTATTTTTCCGGGACCAAGACCATGTCTTGTGCCGGGCTTTCCCAAGTAGTTTGACGGGCTCGGCGTTAAACTGGTTCCACAAATTGCCTTCGGGCACCATTCCAGATTTCCCTGCTCTCTCCAGATTGTTCCTGGAGCAGTATCGCTGCAACAGGCAACCCCCTAAGAGGATTGAGTCTCTCTTCACCTTGGCCATGGGAGCCCGTGAAACCCTTCGAAGCTTCGCGACGCGTTTTCAAAGCGCCTATCTCGCTCTGGAGGACGCGGTCGGCCAAGATCGCACAACGGTGAGCGCTTTCCGGAACGCCCTCCCCGAGGGAAGCAAACTTTCACGACGCCCTGGTGATTAAAGATCCTCGCACGATGGTCGAGCTCTTCGCCCTTGTCCAGCAACACATCAAGCTCGAAGATGCGGTATTAGACCGGAAGGGAAAGGAAGTCGAGCAGTGACCTCCTTCGGCTCTGCGACCTCTCGTCGTTAAGGTCGTGGAGAGGCGGGAGGTGCCACTGGCGGTACCTTTGCCCGGACCGCCCGCAGCTCCTGCCGTACAGCCCGCTGAAGCCCCCGCGGTGGTCGCTGGAAGGCCGATGAACTGGCGCCTGCCTCCGGGACCCAGGGAGCGGGATTTCACCGTGCTAACCCACTCGCCAGGGCAAGTCTTTCACCAGATCCGGAATAAACCTTTCTTTCAGTACCCACCACCCCTGCAGGTCGGGGAGCCCGGCTCAACCGACAACACGCGGCGGTCCGCCTTTCATCGCAGCCCCGGGCATCACACCAACAGATGCCGGGCTCTGAAGAACCACCTGAGGACTTGGTCGCCCAAGGCCATTTGGATCAGTTCATTTCGCCTCCAAGGAGATTCGAGGTGATACCGGCGCGGGCTCCTCGGGAGGGAGATCGCCCGGGGCCTGCTGAGCCCGCCCTGCCTCCACCTCCCTCGGGAGGGCCGGCGGTCTGTCACACCATCAGCGGGCACCTGAACGGCCCAAGATCCAGCAACGAGGTTCGTCAACAGGTTAGAGAGATAGAGCGGGCTCAAAAGGTATACTCCGTTTCTCTAACCCCTGTATTGCTCCAAACGCCAAGGGTGGAAGCTCGAGACTTTATCTGGTTCTCGGAGGAGGACATGGCTGGGGTGGTTACCCCCCACAATGATCCCCTAGTCATATGCCTTATGATGGCGAACATCGAAGTAAGGCGGGTCCTGGTTGACCCAGGAAGTGCCATAGACATCCTGTTCTTGTCGGCCTTCCTGCGACTGGGGTTGAGACAAATTGATTTGTCTCCCTCAATGGGCTCGCTCAGCGGTTTCACGGGCGAGGTCGCTAAGGTGGCAGGGGAGATAACCCTCACCGTAACGGCGAGCCCGGAGGTACGTCAAGTCCATTTCGCGGTGGTGGATGGGCAGTCCGCTTTCAATGCCATCCTTGGGCGACCTTGGTTGAGGCAGATGAAAGCGGTGTCCTCGCCTAATCACCAGGCCCTCATGTTTCCCACCGACGGAGGGGTCGTGGTAATTCGAGGAGACTAGGTCGCTGCTACCAGGTGCGAGCAGGACGTCTTTCACCTCGCAGACGTGGAGGTCGCTGAGGCCAAGAGGCCCGCGCTCTCCTAGCAATTAGCACCCACCTCGAGCGGGCTCCTCCAAAGCCCGAGAGAGGTCTCCTCGCTTAAATCCCCTACTTCACCCCCGGGTGGGAGCGGGGTGGATTTTGAGCTCGAGGAAAAAGGTCGCCTGTCGGGATCCCAGAGAGGAAATTTTCCCGTTGCCGAGCCGCTGCAAGAAGTCAACATCGGTGGCGAGGACGGACCGAGGATCGTCCATCTCGGGACCTCGCTAACCAAGGGCGAGGTCATGACCCTAACCGACATACTCAGGGAATACCGTGACGTATTCACTTGGAGTTTCGCGGACATGCCAGGGATTGACCTGGAGGTCGCCTGTCATCGTCTGCACACCATGAAAGAATTCCCGCCGGTCAAGCAAAAAGCTCGGCACATACCTGCTACGAAGTCCGTTGCAGTGGCGGCGGAGATAGACAAGCTAGAGCGAGCTGGCTTTATACGCGAGGCGCGCTTCCCTGAGTGGATCTCCAACATCGTGGCAGTGCCCAAGAAGTGCGGAGCGGTCAGAGTGTGCATTGATTTCTCCAACCTTAACAAAGCCTGCCCGAAGGACGGATTCCCCCTTCCGCGAATAGGCATGCTGGTCGACGCAGCTGTCGTGTTTCGGGCCTTATCCTTCATGGATGAATATTCGGGGTATAACCAGATACCTCTCCACGTCGAAGATCAGGAGAAGACCGTATTCTATTCTGGGGCGGGCTACCAGAAGCTTTTTTGCTATCGGGTAATGCCGTTCGGACTGAAGAACACGGGAGCGACCTACCAAAGGTTAGTCACTCAAATGTTTAAAGATCAGATCGACAGAAATGTTGAAGTTTATGTAGACGACCTCCTGGTAAAAAGTCGAGAGCGAGAAGGGCATGTTGCCGATCTCCGCGAAATCTTCAAAGTGTTGAGAAGGTACCAAATGAGGCTAAACCCGGCAAAGTGCGCATTCGGGGTGACTTCGGGGAAATTCCTAGGGTACCTGGTCACCCACAGGGGGATCGAGGCCGACCCTGGGCAAATCCGAGCACTTGTCGAAATGCCCGCACCAAGAACCCGGCAGGAGGTCCAGAGGTTAAGTGGGCGAATCGCCGCGCTAAATCGGTTCATCTCCAAATCCTCAGATAATTGTCGGCCTCTTTTCGAGTTACTTCGAAAAGGGGCGAGCATTTATTGGGACGAAAAGTGTGAGCGCGCTTTTCAAAAGATCAAAGACTACCTAGGCAGCCCGCCAATCCTAGCGGCGCCTAAGGATGGCGCCGACCTGGGCGTGTATCTGGCGGTCACCGAGAACGCGATGAGCGGGGTCCTCGTGGTCGAAGAAGCGAAGATAGAGCGGCCTATCTACTTTGTAAGCCACATAATGCTTCCCGCCGAGCTCCAGTATCGACCAATTGAGATGGTCGCATTGGCCTTGGTCCTTACCGCGAGAAAGCTTCACCCCTACTTCTCGGCGCACACTGTCAAAGTCATCACGGAGCACCCTCTGAAGAGCGCGCTCTCCAGACCCTCGGTAGCCGGCAGGCTCTATCGATGGTCCGCCGAGCTCGCCGCCTATGGTTTGGAGTATGTCCCTCGAGTTGCTGTTAAAGGGCAGGCTCTCGCCGATTTCCTGGCGGACTTCCCCATAGAAGAACCGGTCCAGTACCAGGAGGATAAGCCAATTGAGGCACACCCTGGGAAGGCAAGGTTCTTGGACAACCAAGGCGAGCTTCCTCCAACTGAGCATTCAGAGATGGCGGGCTGGGAATTATTCATCGATGGATCCTCCAACGCTTTGGGGGCCGGGATCGGGATTGCACTGATTGCCCCATCGGTACTTCTTGAGAAATCAGTCCGGCTGGATTTCGCTGCTACCAACAACGAGGCAGAGTATGAGGCGCTGCTGGCTGGTCTAGAGCTCGCTCAAGAAGTAAGCGCCAAATGGTTGAGGGTTTTTAGCGATTCCCAGCTGATCATTTGTTAAATCAACGGAGATTATGCCTCCCGGGATGCGCGAATGGCGGGCTACGTGGATCTGGTAAAAGGAAAGGCCGCGGAGTTCGAAAAGATCACCTTTGAGCAAATTCCTCGAGCCGATAACAGGCTGGCTGACGCGCTGGCGAATGCCGCCTCCCTGCTGGGAGGATCGGAAGCTCGCCAGATTTTCATCGAAGTCCAGAATCAGTCTCGGCTCCAAGTAGCAGAGCCCGCTATTAACCAAGTATCGGCCGATGTGTCACCAGGCGGATGGGTCGCACCTATTATCAGTTTTCTCCGGAAGGGCGAGCTCCCGGAAGACAGAGAAGAAGCTCGACGAATGGAGAAGTGCGCTGGTCGCTATCTCATTCGCTGGGATCGTCTTTTTAGGAAATCCTTCGGCGGGCCAAATCTTCGTTGCATCGAGCACCCCGAAACCGGAGAAGTTTTAAATGGCATCCACTCTGGCGAGCTGGGGAATCATGCCGGCGGGCGGTCTCTAGCTGCGAAAGTCCGAAGGCAAGGATATTGGTGGCCCACTCTGGAGCAAGATGCCTTGTAGGTCGCTCAAAGCTGCATCCAATGCCAGAAACACGCCACGACAAATCATATGCCCGCAGAAGAACTGCATCCTCTGGTGAGCCCCTGGCCTTTCCAGCAATGGGGATTGGACATTGTGGGACCTTTCCCCGTATCAGCCCGGCAAAAGAAATTCATCTTAGTGGCTACAGACTACTTCACCAAATGGGTGGAAGCGGTCCCGCTAGCTAAGATAGGCGAAAAGCAAGTGAAAGACTTCATTTGGAAGAATATTTTCTGTCGTTTCGGTCTACCCCGAGTACTCATCACCGACAATGGCCGTCAGTTCGACAATCGCTTGATCAAGAACTTTTGTGCTGAGTATGGAGTCGACCTAAGGTTTTCCTCTCTGAGGTACCCCCAAAGCAATGGGTAGGCAGAAGCTACGAATCGCGTAATCCTGGACAACCTTAAGAAGAGATTGGAAGGAAAGAAAGGGTTGTGGGAGCAGGAGCTCGACGGAGTCTTATGGGCCTATCGCACTACTCCACGTCGCTCAACTAACGAGTCGCCCTTCAGTCTCACTTTTGGTTGCGAAGCCATGCTACCCGTAGAGGCCGAGCTGCCCACGGAAAGAAGGCTGGCGGCGGAGGAGGTCGACAACGACAAGCTGCTCGCCGACTCCCTCGATCAGCTCGAAGAGAGGCGAGAGCGCGCCAACCTGCACCTCGCCGGATATAGACAGGAAATGAAGCGCGCATACGACAAAAGAGTCCGCCATCGAGCGTTCAAGACTGGCGATCTGGTGATGAGAAAGGTGTTCGCAAACACACAGGAGCCTAATGCAGGAAAGCTCGCGGCGAACTGGGAAGGCCCCTACATAGTACGCGAAGCGCGAGGCTCGGGGGCTTACCAGTTGATGATCGCTGAAGGTGACCTGTTAGAGCGACCTTGGAATGCCTTGCACCTCCGAAAATTCTACGCATAAGACCGGTGGTTTTTTTTAAGTCAGTTTCTGAAGAAGTTATGAATGAACGATGGCATTTTCACCAAAAAATTCGGTCCGGGAGCTCGACGTAGCAAGAGCACGCGTGATCTATGTAAAAGTGCAGTCCACCGTCGTGCGGACTTAAAGCAAAACCGGGATCCACAGAGGCCGCCAGTGGGCGACCTTGAGATTCCCGGGGCAGTCCGCCGTTGTGTGGACTTAAAGCAAAACCGGGATCCTCAGAAGCCGCCTGTGGGCGACCTTGAGATTCCCGCGGCAGTCCGCCGTTGCGCGGACTTAAAGCTAGACCGGGACCCTCAGAGGCCGCCAGTAGGCGACCTTGAGATTCCCGGGGCAGTCCGCCGTTGTGCGGACTTAAAGCAAGACTGGAATCCTCAGAGGCCGCAAATGAGCGACCTTGAGATTTCCAGGGTAGTCCGCTGTTTAGAGGACTCAAAACCTAACCAGGATCCTTCGCGTTCACCTGCCATAAACGGAAGCATCCTGGCGCAAATTAGGGAAACTTGAGAAGGGCGACCACCCTTTCAAGTAGCCCGAACTTCCCTTGCTAACCCCTCTAAGGGCATGACCAGCGAACAGGACCTTTGGGGGAACTTAACCAGGGAGGGGGCAGCTAGCACTTATTAGTTTCCTTCAAAAACAAAAATGATTTAAGTCTCTGAGTGTAGGGAAGTTTTTGAAGTTGTTTGGTTCGCTTATCTTTTCCGGGCTCAGAGACTATCGAGTTTTAGCGAGCATGCCGAGTTTTTCGTTTGCATATATTTTAAAACAAAATGATTGAATCGAAATTAGCTGTCTCGCCCGGGGTATGACCCTCAAGGCCCCTGCGAAAGGTTTTGGAGCGGACTCGCACAAGAAAGAAAAGAAACACAGAAGAGTACACAAAGGCGAACTCAGAAAGATATATTCTATTCATCGCATTTATCATAGAGATTACAACAGGGTTACAAAAGATAAGAGCCTAGGTTGGGCCAGCACCAGCACCCTCGTCGTCGCCGCGCTTCCTCTTTTTTGACCTTTTGGCCTTGTATTTCTCGATGGCGTCCAGCGCGCCCTTCTGGAGGAGCTCGCCCAGCTGCGACTGAAGACGTTCTCACTGGGAGTTGAGGTCGCAGAGACGTGCCTCCTTCAGCGCCGCGATCTCGTCCCTGGAGGCCGCCGCTTGGCTGCGAAGCTCGAGGATTTCTTTCTGAGAGGCCTCCTTGGCTTTGATCGCCTCTTGCAGATCCCCGAGGGCACGGGCTCGAGCGTCCTCGACCGAGGCTAGCGACTTGGTGAGAGTGGCGGCCCGCTGGCGCAGCTGGACGACCTCCGTATCTACGGAGGCGGCCTGCTGGCGCAGCCGGTCCACCTCAGCTCGGAGCTCGCCGGAGTGGTCCATCTAGCGAAGACGGTGGATGTGCTCGTCTACTCTCCTCTCCGAGCCGTGGAGAGTGTCATCGTAGAGGGCGACCGTGTCCCCCGCGACGCCAGCGACCTCATCGGCGAGAGCACGGCTGACCCGCTCCACCTACGGCAAGGTGAAACAGTTAGAAGAAAGTTAGAACAAGAGAGGGGATTTAAGGCAAGGAAGCGTGAAGGTAGTCTTACCTCAATGAGCCGGTTGATGAGGACGATATAGGGAGTCCGGGCGAAAATGTTACGCCCCAGGATCTCCCGCGTGAAGTAAGGGGCGCGCTCAGGGTCGCCTGAGGAGGAGCCCACCTGGCTCACCTCGGTTGGGGCAGCCGGGGGAGGCACAACGGCAGCGGTAGAGGCGGGCTCGGCCCCTTGAGCGCCGGCACCCCCTTCATTGATAGGGAGTAGCGCGGCGGCTCCCCCTTGCCCGGGCAAGTCTGGGTCCGAGGCTTCCGAGCTGGAGCTCGGAAGATCGTCCAGGATGGCCCCCAGGTCCGGAGACCAGTAGACCAGCCCGCCCAGCTCCTCCGGGAGGATAGGAGCCGCGAGAGCAGAGGGCGCGGAGGGAGCAGTGGGCGCAGGCGCGCTGGAAGCAGCGGCCGCGGGCGCGGGCGCGCTGGAAGCAACGGGCGCGGGCGCGGACGCGGGCGCGCTGGGAGCAGAGGGCACGTGCGCGCTGGAAGCAGCGGGCGTGGGCGCGCTAGGAGCAGTGGGCGCGGGCGCGCTGGAAGCAGCGGGCGCACTGAGAGCAGGCGCAGCCGGTGCACCGGGCTCGCTGGAAGCAGCGGGCGCGGGCGCGGGCGCGGGCGCGCTAGGAGCAGTGGGCGCGGGCGCGCTGGAAGTAGCGGGCGCACTGAGAGCAGGCGCAGCCGGTGCAGCGGGCGCGCTGGAAGCAGCGGGCGCGGGCGCACTAGGAACAGAGGGCGCGGGCGCGCTGGGAGTAGTGGGCGCGGGCGCGTTGGGAGCAGGCGCAGCCGGTACCGGAGTCTTGCTTGGAGCGGGTACGGGAGAGGTCGAGCTCGGCGGAGCCGGTCCCTCGAAGGGTGGGGGAGGCCCCGCAGTTGCAGGCGTGGGCTCATCTCCCGAAGCCCGCTCCTCGTCGTCGGAGCTGGAGGTCGTGCTGAGATCGTCGGCTGATCCCAAGCCCGCCTCCGCGAGGGCGGCCTTCCTCCGCTCCTCGAGGACTTGTTGGAAGGCTTCGTGAGCCTCCCGAATGGCGTTGTCCTCTCCCGACGGGCGGGCTGAAGGAGCTTTCTTCTTCTTCTTCTTCTTCTTCTTCTGCGAGGCGCCCTCCATCTCTGGGGTCATCACCGCAACAAACCGAATTTTAGAAGGGTCACCTGGGAATCCGCACATCAGCACTTCAGCCATTGGGGACTCCACTTCCGCCATGCTGAGAAGAAGCTCGACGCGCGGATCCTCGGGCTCGACATGTTAGAATTGGTGAGGTCTACAGCTCGTAAAACCTATAGTTTAGCTATGTATGGTTGATAGTATAGGAATGCATATTGGTACGTACCTTAGTACGTTTTCTGATTACAGAACAGAGAGCCATGGCTACATGGTAATCCACTTGAGTGGGAGACTCAAGGGACTGGTTCCATGTAACCTAAATACGTTCGCAGTATTAATTCGCACGAATGTATCCATTCCAATTCATTCGTACGATCCATTCTAATTCATTCACACAATCTATTCTAATTCATTCGTACGATCCATTCTATCTCATTCGTACGATCTATTCTAATTCATTCGTATGATCCATTCTAATTCATTCATACGATCCATTCTAATTCATTCATACGATCTATTCTAATTCATTCGTACGATCCATTCTAATTCATTCGTACGATCCATTCTAATTCATTCGTACGATCCATTCTAATTCATGCGCACGATCTATTCTAATTCATTCGCACAATCTATTCTAATTCATTCGTACGATCCATTCTTATCGTACGATCCATTCTAATTCAATCCATTCTAATTCATTCGTACGATCCATTCTAATTCATTCGTACGATCCATTCTAATTCATTCGCACGATCCATTCTAATTCATTCGCATGATCCATTCTAATTCATTCGCACGATCCATTCTAATTCATTCATACGATCCATTCTATTTCATTCGTACGATCCATTCTTTCCCATTCGTACAATCCATTCTATTTCATTCGTACGATCCATTCTAATTCATTCGCACGATCCATTCTAATTCATTCGCATGATCCATTCTAATTCATTCGCACAATCTATTCTAATTCATTCGTACGATCCATTCTAATTCATTCGCACGATCCATTCTAATTCATTCATACGATGCATTCTATTTCATTCGTACGATCCATTCTTACTCATTCGCACGATCCATTCTAATTCATTCGTACGATCCATTCTAATTCATTCGTACGATCCATTCTAATTCATTCGCACAATCTATTCTAATTCATTCGTACGATCCATTCTAATTCATTCGCACGATCCTACGAATGAATTAGAATAGATTGTACGAATGAATTAGAATGGATCTGGATCGTGTATCCATTCTAATGAAATAGATCCATTCGTACGATCCATTCTAATTCCTTCGTATGATCCATTCTAATTCATTCGTACGGTATGATTCATTCTAATTCATTCGTACGATTCATTCTAATTCAATCCATTCTAATTCATTCATACGATCCATTCTATTTCATTCGTACAATCCATTCTAATACATTCTAATTTATTCGCACGATCCATTCTAATTCATTCATACGATCCATTCTAATTCATTCATATGATCCATTCTAATTCATTCGCACGATCCAATCTAATTCATTCGTACGATCCATTCTAATTCATTCGCACAATCTATTCTAATTCATTCGTACGATCCATTCTAATTCATTCGCACGATCCATTCTAATTCATTCATACGATCCATTCTATTTTATTCGTACGATCCATTCTTACTCATTCGTACGATCCATTCTAATTCATTGTGCGAAAGAATTAGAATGGATCGTACGAATGAAATGGAATGGATACATTCGTGCGACTGAATGAGTACAAATGAATTAGAATGGATCGTATGAATGAATTAAAATGGATCGTGCGAATGAATTAGAATGGATCGTACGAATGAATTAGATGGATCGTATGAATGAATTAGAATGGATCGTAGTAATGAATTAGAATGGATCGTACGAATGAAATAGACTGGATTGTACGAATGAGATAGAATGGATCGTACGAATGAATTAGAATGGATACATTCATGCGAATGAATTAGAATGGATCATACGAATGAATTAGAATGGATTCATTCATGCGAATGAATTAGAATGGATCGTACGAATGAGTAAGAATGGATCGTACGAATGAATTAGAATGGATTGAATTAGAATGAATCGTGCGAATGAATTAGAATGGATCGTACGAATGAATTAGAATGGATCGTACGAATGAATTAGAATGGATGGAATTAGAATGAATCGTACGAATGAATTAGAATGAATCATACTGTACGAATGAATTAGAATGGATCATACGAAGGAATTAAAATGGATCGTACGAATGAATTAGAATAAATCGTACGAATGAATTAGAATGGATCGTACGAAGGCATTAGAATGGATCGTACGAAGGAATTAGAATGGATAGTACGAATGAATTAGAATGGATACCTTCGTGCAAATGAATTAGAATGGATCGTACGAATGGGTAAGAATGGATCGTACGAATGAAATAGAATGGATCGTATGAATGAATTAGAATGGATCGTGCGAATGAATTAGAATGGATCGTACGAATGAATTAGAATAGATTGTGCGAATGAATTAGAATGAATCGTACGAATGAATTAGAATGGATCATACGAATGAATTAGAATGGATCGTATGCATGAATTAGAATGGATCGTGCGAATGAATTAGAATGGATCGTACGAATGAATTAGAATGGATCGTATGAATGAATTAGATTGGATCGTATTAATTAATTAGAATGGATCGGACGAATGAATTAGCATGGATTGAATTAGAATGAATCGTACGAATGAATTAGAATGAATCATACCGTACGAATGAATTAGAATGGATCATACGAAGGAATTAGAATGGATCGTACGAATGAATTAGAATGGATCGTACGAATGAAATAGAATGGATCGTATGAATGAATTAGAATGGATCGTGCGAATGAATTAGAATGGATCGTTCGAATGAATTAGAATAGATTGTGCGAATGAATTAGAATGGATCGTACGAATGAATTAGAATGGATCGTGCGAATAAATTAGAATGGATCGTATGAATGAATAAGAATGGATCGTATGAATGAATTAGAATAGATTGTGCGAATGAATTAGAATGGATCGTACGAATGAATTAGAATGGATCGTACGAATGAATTAGAATAGATTGTGCGAATGAATTAGAATGGATCGTACGAATGAATTAGAATGGATCGTGCCAATGAATTAGAATGGATCGTACGAATGAATTAGAATCGATTGTGCGAATGAATTAGAATGGATCGTACGAATGAATTAGAATGGATCGTACGAATGAATTAGAATGGATCGTACGAATGAATTAGAATGGATCGTGCAAATGAATTAGAATGGATCGTACGAATGAAATAGAATGGATTCGCACGAATGTATCCATTCTAATTCATTCATACGATCCATTCTAATTCATTCATACGATCCATTCTATTTCATTCGTACGATCCATTCTTACTCATTCGTACGATCCATTCTAATTCATTTGCATGATCCATTCTAATTCATTCATACGATCCATTCTAATTCCTTCGTACGATCCATTCTAATTCATTCGTACGATCCATTCTAATTCATTCGCACGATCCATTCTAATTCATGCATACGATCCATTCTAATTCATTACTACGATCCATTCTAATTCATTCGTACGATCCATTCAAATTCCTTCGTATGATCCATTCTAATTTATTCGCACGATCCATTCTAATTCATTCGTACGATCCATTCTAATTCATTCGTACGATCCATTCTAATTCATTCGCACGAATGTATCCATTCTAATTCATTCGTACAATCCATTCTTACTCATTCGTAATGAATTAGAATGGATACATTCGTGCAAAAGAATTAGAATGGATTGTATGAATGAATTAGAATGGATCGTGCAAATGAATTAGAATGGATTGTGCGAATGAATTAGAATGGATCGTACGAATGAATTAGAATAGATCGTACGTATGAATTAGAATGGATACATTCGTGCGAATGAATTAGAATGGATTGTACGAATGAATTAGAATGGATCGTACGAATGAATTAGAATGGATACCTTCGTGCAAATGAATTAGAATGGATCGTACGAATGAGTAAGAATGGATCGTACGAATGAAATAGAATAGATCGTATGAATGAATTAGAATGGATCGTGCGAATGAATTAGAATGGATCGTACGAATGAATTACAATAGATTGTGCGAATGAATTAGAATGGATCGTACGAATGAATTAGAATGGATCGTACGAATGAATTAGAATGGATCGTATGAATGAATTAGAATGGATCGTGTGAATGAATTAGAATGGATCGTACGAATGAAATAGAATGGATTCGCACGAATGTATCCGAATGGATCGTACGAAGGAATTAGAATGGATCGTACGAAGGCATTAGAATGGATAGTACGAATGAATTAGAATGGATACTACGAATGAATTAGAATGGATCGTATGAATGAATTAGAGTGGATCATATGAATGAATTAGAATGGATCGTATGAATGAATTAGAATGGATCGTGCGAATGAATTAGAATGGATCGTGCGAATGAATTAGAATGGATCGTACGAATGAATTAGAATGGGTCGTACGAATGAATTAGAATGGATACACGATCCAGATCCATTCTAATTCATTCGCACAATCTATTCTAATTCATTCGTAGGATCGTGCGAATGAATTAGAATGGATCGTGCGAATGAGTAAGAATGGATCGTACGAATGAATTAGAATGGATCGTACGAATCAATTAGAATGGATCGTACGAATGAATTAGAAAGGATACATTCGTACAAATGAATTAGAATGGATCGTATGAATGAATTAGAGTGGATACATTCGTACAAATGAATTAGAATGGATCGTACGAATGAATTAGAATGGATACATTCGTGCGAATGAATTAGAATGGATCATATGAATGAATTAGAATGGATCGTGCGAATGAATCAGAATGGATCGTACGAATGAGTAAGAATGGATCGTACAAATGAAATAGAATGGATCGTATGAATGAATTAGAATGGATCGTATGAATGAATTAGAATGGGTCGTACGAATGAATTAGAATGGATACACGATCCAGATCCATTCTAATTCATTCGCACAATCTATTCTAATTCATTCGTAGGATCGTGCGAATGAATTAGAATGGATCGTGCGAATGAGTTAGATTGGATTGTACGAATGAATTAGAATGGATCGTACGAATGAATTAGAATGGATCGTACGAATGAATTAGAAAGGATACATCCGAATTCATTCGTACGATCCATTCTAATTCCTTCGTACGATCCATATTCTAGTTCATTTGCACGATTCATTCTAATTCATTCGTACGATTCATTCTAATTCAATCCATTCTAATTCATTCGTACGATCTACTCTAATTCATTCATACGATCCATTCTAATTCATACAATCTATTCTAATTAGAGTGGATCGTACTAATGAATTAGAATGGATCGTACGAATGAATTAGAATGGATCGTACGAATGAATTAGAATGGATTGAATTAGAATGAATCGTACGAATGGATTAGAATGGATCGTGCGAATGAATTAGAATATGGATCGTACGAAGGAATTAGAATGGATCGTACGAATGAATTCGAATGTATCCTTTCTAATTCATTCGTACGATCCATACTAATTCATTCGTACGATCCATTCTAATTCACTCGTACGATCCATTCTAACTCATTCGCACGATCCATTCTAATTCATTCGCACGATCCTACGAATGAATTAGAATAGATTGTGCGAATGAATTAGAATGGATCTGGATCGTGTATCCATTCTATTTCATTCGTACGATCCATTCTAATTCATTCGCACGATCCATTCTAATTCATTCGTACGATCCATTCTAATTCATTCGTACGATCCATTCTAATTCATTCGTACAATCCATTCTAATTCATTCGTACGATCCATTCTAATTCATTCGTACAATCCATTCTAATTCATTCGCACGATCCATTCGCATTCACTCAAACGATCCATTCTAATTCATTCATATGATCCATTCTAATTCATTCGTACGATCCATTCTAATTCATTCGTACGATCCATTCTAATTCATTCGCACAATCTATTCTAATTCATTCGTACGATCCATTCTAATTCATTAATACGATCCATTCTAATTCATTCGTACAATCCATTCTAATTCATTCGCACGTCCATTCTAATTCATTCGTACGATCCATTCTAATTCATTCGCACGATCCAATCTAATTCATTCGTATGATCCATTCTAATTCATTCATACATGTACGAATGAATTAGAATGGATACATTCGTGCGAATGAATTAGAATGGATCGTATGAATGAATTAGATTGGATCGTATGCATGAATTAAAATGGATCGTGCGAATGAATGAGAATGGATCGTACGAATGAATTAGAATGGATCGAACGAATGAATTAGAATGGATACATTCGTGCAAAAGAATTAGAATGGATTGCATAAATGAATTAGAATGGATCGTACGAATGAATTAGAATGGATCGTACGAATGAATTAGAATGGTTCGAATTAGAATGGATCGTGCGAATGAATTAGAATATGGATCGTACGAATGAATTAGAATGGATCGTGCGAATGAATTAGAATGGATCGTACTAATGAATTAGAATAGATTGTGCGAATGAATGAGAATGGATCGTACGAATGAATTAGAATGGATCGTACGAATGAATTAGAATGGATCGTACGAATGAATTGGAATGGATACATTCGTGCGAATGAATTAGAATGGATCATATGAATGAATTAGATTGGATCGTATTAATGAATTAGAATGGATCGTGCGAATGAATTAGAATGGATCGTACGAATGAATTAGAATGGATAGATTCGTGCGAATGAATTAGAATGGATCGTACGAAGGAATTAGAATGGATCGTACGAATGAATTAGAATGGATCGTACGAATGAATTAGAATGGATCGTACGAAGGAATTAGAATGGATCGTACGAAGAAATTAGAATGGATAGTACGAATGAATTAGAATGGATACTTTCGTGCAAATGAATTAGAATGGATCGTATGATTGAGTAAGAATGGATCGTACGAATGAAATAGAATGGATCGTATGAATGAATTAGAATGGATCGTGCGAATGAATTAGAATGGATCGTACAAATGAATTAGAATAGATTGTGCGAATGAATTAGAATGGATCGTGCGAATGAATTAGAATGGATCGTACGAATGAATTCATTTGCACGAAGGTATCCATTCTAATTCATTCGTACTATCCATTCTAATTCCTTCGTACGATCCATTCTAATTCCTTCGTACGATCCATTCGGATACATTCGTGCGAATCCATTCTATTTCATTCGTACGATCCATTCTAATTCATTCGCACGATCCATTCTAATTCATTCATACGATCCATTCTAATTCATTCGTACGATCCATTCTAATTCATTCATACGATCCATCCTAATTCATTCGCACGAATGTATCCATTCTATTTCATTCGTACAATCCATTCTATTTCATTCGTACTATCCATTCTTACTCATTCGCACAATCTATTCTAATTCATTCGTATGATCCATTCTAAGTCATTCGCACGATCCATTCTAATTCATTCATACGATCCATTCTATTTCATTCGTACGATCCATTCTTACTCAATCGTACGATCCATTCTAATTCATTTGCACGAAGGTGTCCATTCTAATTCATTCGTACTATCCATTCTAATTCTTTCGTACGATCCATTCTAATTCCTTCGTACGTTCCATTCTAATTCATTCGTACGATCCATTCTAATTCATTCGTACGATCCATTCTAATTCCTTCGTATGATCCATTCTAATTCATTTGCACGAATCTAAACATTCCAATTCATTCGTACGATCCATTCTAATTCATTCGCACGATCCATTCTAATTCATTAATACGATCCAATCTAATTCATTCATACGATCCATTCTAATTCATTCGCACGAATGTATCCATTCCAATTCATTCGTACGATCCATTCTAATTCATTCGTACGATCCATTCTAATTCATTCGTACGATCCATTCTCATTCATTCACACAATCTATTCTAATTCATTCGTACGATCCATTCTAATTCATTCGCACGATCCATTCTAATTCATTCGTATGATCCATATTCTAATTCATTCACACGATCCATTCTAATTCGAACCATTCTAATTCATTCGTACGATCCATTCTAATTCATTCGTACGATCCATTCTAATTCATTCATACTATCCATTCTAATTCTTTTGCACGAATGTGTCCATTCTAATTCATTCGTTCGATCCATTCTAATTCATTCGTACGATCCATTCTCATTCATTCGCACGATCCATTCTAATTCATGCATACGATCCAATCTAATTCATTCATACGATCCATTCTAATTCATTCGCACGAATGTATCCATTCTAATTCATTCGTACATGTATGAATGAATTAGAATGGATCGTACGAATGAATTAGATTGGATCGTGCGAATGAATTAGAATGGATCGTACGAATGAATTAGAATGGACGTGCGAATGAATTAGAATGGATTGTACGAATGAATTGGAATGGATCGTATTAATGAATTAGAATGGATCGGACGAATGAATTAGAATAGATTGTGCGAATGAATTAGAATGGATCGTACGAATGAATTAGAATAGATCGTGCGAATGAATTAGAATGGATCGTACGAATGAATTAGAATGGATCGTGCGAATGAGTAAGAATGGATCGTACGAATGAAATAGAATGGATCGTATGAATGAATTAGAATGGATCGTATTAATGAATTAGAATGGATCGTACAAATGAATTAGAATAGATCGTACGAATGAATTAGAATGGATACGAATGGATCGTATGAATGAATTAGAATGGATCGTATGAATGTATTAGAATGGATCGTATGAATGAATTAGAATGGATTGAATTAGAATGGATCGTACGAATGAATTAGAATGGATTGAATTAGAATGGATCGTATGAATGAATTAGAATGGATCGTATGAATGAATTAGAATGCATCATACGATTGAGTAAGAATGGATTGTACGAATGAAATAGAATAGATCGTACGAATGAATTAGAATGGATCGTACGAATGAATTAGAATGGATCGCACGGTATGATTCATTCTAATTCATTCGTACGATTCATTCTAATTCAATCCATTCTAATTCATTCGTACGATCCATTCTAATACATTCGTACGATCCATTTTAATTCATTCATACGATCCATTCGTATCCATTCTAATTCATTCATACGATCTATTCTAATTCATTCGTACGATCCATTCTAATTCATTAAGACGATCCAATCTAATTCATTCATACGATCCATTCTATTTCATTCGTACGATCCATTCTTACTCATTCGCACGATCCATTCTAATTCATTCGCACGATCCATTCTAATTCATTCGTACGATCCATTCTATTTCATTCATACGATCCATTATAATTCATTCATACGATCCATTCTAATTCATACGATCCATTCTAATTCATTCATACGATCCATTCTAATCCATTCGCACGAATGTATCCATTTTAATTCATTCGCACAATCTATTCTAATTCATTAGTACGGTCAATTCTAATTCATTAGCATGATCCATTCTAATTCATTCGTACGATCTATTCTATTTTATTCGTACAATCCATTCTTACTAAACCGTATGATCCATTCTAATTCATTCGCACGAATAGTACGAATGAATTAGAATGGATACCTTCGTGCAAATGAATTAGAATGGATCGTACGAATGAGTAAGAATGGATCGTACGAATGAATGGATCATATGAATGAATTAGAATGGATCGTTTGAGTGAATGCGAATGGATCGTGCGAATGAATTAGAATGGATTGTACGAATGAATTAGAATGGATCGTACGAATGAATTAGAATGGATCGTATGAATGAATTAGAATGGATCGTACGAATGAATTAGAATGGATCGTACGAATGAATTAGAATGGATTGAATTAGAATGAATCGTACGAATGAATTAGAGTTGATACATTCGTGTGAATGAATTAAAATGGATAATACGAATGAGTAAGAATGGATCGTAGAATTAGAATGGATCGTATGAATGAATTAGAATGGATCGTACGAATGAATTAGAATGGATACATTCGTGCGAATGAATTAGAATGGATCGTATGAATGAATTAGAATGGATCGTACGAAGGAATTAGAATGGATAGTACGAATGAACTAGAATGGATTGTACGAATGAAATAGAATAGATCGTACGAATGAATTAGAATGGATCATGCTAATGAATTAGAATTGATCGTACGAATGAATTAGAATAGATTGTGCGAATGAATTAGAATGGATCATACGAATGAATTGGAATGGATACATTCGTGCGAATGAATTAGAATGGATCGTACGAATGAATTAGAGTGGATACATTCGTACAAATGGATTAGAATGGATCGTACGAATGAATTAGAATGGATACATTCGTGCGAATGAATTAGAATGGATCGTATGAATGAATTAGATTGGATCGTATGAATGAATTAGAATGGATTGTATGAATTCGAATGTATACCTTCGTGCAAATGAATTAGAATGGATCGTACGAATGAGTAAGAATGGATCGTATGAATGAAATAGAATGGATCGTACGAAGGAATTAGAATGGATCGTACGAAGGAATTAGAATGGATAGTACGAATGAATTAGAATGGATACCTTCGTGCAAATGAATTAGAATGGATCGTACGAATGAGTAAGAATGGATCGTACGAATGAAATAGAATGGATCGTATGAATGAATTAGAATGGATCGTGCGAATGAATTAGAATTGATCGTACAAATGAATTAGAATAGATTGTGCGAATGAATTAGAATGGATCGTACGAATGAATTAGAATGGATCGTACGAATGAATTAGAATGGATCGTACGAATGAATTAGAATGGATCGTATGAATGAATTAGAATGGATCGTGCGAATGAAATAGAATGGATCGTACGAATGAATTAGAATGGATTGAATTAGAATGAATCGTACGAATGAATTAGAATGAATCGTATGAATGAATTAGAATGGATCGTACGAATAAATTAGAATGGATTGAATTAGAATGGATCGTACGATAAGAATGGATCGTACGAAGGAATTAGAATGGATCGTATGAATGATCCATTCTAATTCATTCGCACGAATGTATCCATTCTAATTCATTCGTATGATCCATTCTAATTCATTCGTACGATCCATTCTTACTCATTCGTACGATCCATTCTTACTCATTCGTACGATCCATTCTAATTTATTCGTACGACCCATTCTAATTCATTCGTACGATCCATTCTAATACGAATGAATTAGAATGGATCATGCTAATGAATTAGAATTGATCGTACGAATGAATTAGAATAGATTGTGCGAATGAACTAGAATGGATCGTACGAATGAATTGGAATGGATACGTTTGTGCGAATGAATTAGAATGGATCGTATGAATGAATTAGAGTGGATACATTCGTACAAATGAATTAGAATGGATCGTACGAATGAATTAGAATGGATCGTATGAATGAATTAGATTGGATCGTATGCATACATTAGAATGGATCGTGCGAATGAATTAGCATGGATCGTACGAATGAATTAGAATGGATCGAACGAATGAATTAGAATGGATACATTCGTGCAAAAGAATTAGAATGGATTGTATGAATGAATTAGAATGGATCGTGCGAATGAATTAGAATGGATCGTACGAATGAATTAGAATGGATACATTCGTGCGAAAGAATTAGAATAGATCGTATGAATGAATTAGAACGGATCGTATGAATGAAATAGAATGAATCGTACGAATGAATTAGAATGGATCGCGCGAATGAATTAGAATGGATCGTACGAATGAATTAGAATGGATCGTACGAAGGAATTAGAATGGATCGTACGAATGAATTAGAATAGATCGTACGAATGAATTAGAATGGATACGAATGGATCATACGAATGAGTAAGAATGGATCGTACGAATGAATTAGAATGGATCATACGAATGAGTAAGAATGGATTGTACGAATGAAATAGAATGGATCGTATGAATGAATTAGAATGGATCGTGCGAATGAATTAGAATGGATCGTACGAATGAATTAGAATAGATTGTGCAAATGAATTAAAATGGATCGTACGAATGAATTATTATGGATCGTACGAATGAATTAGAATGGATCGTACGAATGAATTAGAATGGATCGTGCGAATGAATTAGAATGGATCGTACGAATGAAATAGAATGGATTCGCACGAATGTATCCATTCTAATTCATTCGTACGATCCATTCTAATTCATTCGTACAATTCATTCTAATTCATTCGCACGATCCATTCTTACTCATTCGTACGATCCATTCTAATTCATTCGCACGATCCATTCTAATTCATTAATACGATCCATTCTAATTCATTCGCACGATCCATTCTAATTCATTCACACTCATACGATCCATTCTAATTCATTCGCCCGAATGTATCCTTTCTAATTCATTCGTACGATCCATTATAATTCATTCGCACAATCTATTCTAATTCATTCGAACGATCCATTCTAAGTCATTCGTACGATCCATTCTAATTCATTTGCACAATCCATTCTAATTCATTAGCACGATCCATTCTAATTCCTTCGTATGATCTATTCTAATTCATTCGTACGATCCATTCTAATTCATTCGTACGATCCATTCTAACTCATTCGTACGATCCATTCTAATTCATTAGAACAATCTATTCTAATTCATTCATACGATCCATTCTAATTCATTCGCACGATCCATTCTAATTCATTCATACGATCCATTCTATTTCATTCGTAAGATCCATTCTAATTCATTCGTAAGAATGGATCCATTCTAATTCAATCCATGCGAATGAATACGAATGGTTTAGAATGGATCGTACGAATGAATTAGATTGGATCGTATTAATGAATTAGAATGGATCGTGCGAATGAATTAGAATGGATCTTACGAATGAATTAGAATGGAACGTATAGATTGTGCGAATGAATTAGAATGGATCGTACGAATGAATTAGAATGGATCGTACGAATGAATTAGAATGGATCGTACGAATTAGTAAGAATGGATCGTACGAATAAAATAGAATGGATCGTATGAATGAATTAGAATGGATACGTGCGAATGAATTAGAATTGATCGTACGAATGAATTAGAATAGATTGTGCGAATGAATTAGAATGGATCGTACGAATGAATCGGAATGGATACATTCGTGCGAATGAATTAGAATGGATCGTACGAATGAAATAGAATGGATCGTGCGAATGAATTAGAATGGATCGTACGAATGAATTAGAATGGATCGTACGAATGAGTTAGAATGGATCGTTCGAATGAATTAGAATAGATTGTGCGAATGAATTAGAATGGATCGTACGAATGAATTAGAAAGGATACATTCGTGCGAATGAATTAGAATGGATACCTTCGTGCAAATGAATTAGGATGGATCGTACGAATGAGTAAGAATGGATCGTACGAATGAAATAGAATGGATCGTATGAATGAATTAGAATGGATCGTACGAATGAATTAGAATGGATTGTACGAATGAATTAGAATGGATCGTACGAATGAAATAGAATGGATCGTACGAATGAAATAGAATGGATCGTACGAATGAATTAGAATGGATAGTACGAATGAATTAGAATGGATACCTTCGTGCAAATGAATTAGAATGGATCGTACGAATGAGTAAGAATGGATCGTGCGAATGAATTAGAATAGATCGTACGAATGAAATTGAATGGATTTGCACGAATGTATCCATTCTAATTCATTCATACGATCCATTCTAATTCATTCGTACGATCCATTCTAATTTCTTCGTATGATCTATTCTAATTCCTTCGTACGATCCATTCTAATTCATTCATACGATCTATTCTAATTCTTTCGCACGAATGTATCCATTCTAATTCATTCGTACGATCCATTCTAATTCCTTCGTACGATCCATATTCTAATTCATTCGTACGATCCATTCTAATTTATTCGTACAATCCATTCTAATTCATTCGCACGAATGTATCCATTCTAATTCATTTGTACGATCCATTGTACGAATTAGAATGGATCGTATGAATGAATTAGAATGGATCGTGCGAATAAATTAGAATGGATCGTATGAACTAATTAGAATAGATTGTGCGAATGAATTAGAATGGATCGTACGAATGAATTAGAATGGATCCATTCGTGCGAATGAATTAGAATGGATCATACGAATGAATTAGAATGGATCATATGAATGAATTAGAATGGATCGTACGAATGAATTAGAATGGATACATTCATGCGAATGAATTAGAATGGATCATACGAGTGAATTAGAATGGATTCATTCGTGCGAATGAATTAGAATGGATCGTACGAATGAGTAAGAATGGATCGTACGAATGAATTAGAATGGATTGAATTAGAATGAATCGTACGAAAGAATTAGAATGGATCGTACGAATGAATTAGAATGAATCGTACGAATGAAATAGAATGGATCGTATGAATGAATTAGAATGGATCGTGCGAATGAATTAGAATGGATCTTACAAATGAATTAGAATAAATTGTGCGAATGAATTAGAATGGATCGTGCGAATGAATTAGAATGGATCGTACGAATGAATTAGAATAGATTGTGCGAATGAATTAGAATGGATCGTACGAATGAATTAGAATGGATCGTACAAATGAATTAGAATGGATCGTATGAATGAATTAGAATGGATCGTGCGAATGAATTAGAATGGATCGTACGAATGAATTAGAATAGATTGTGCGAATGAATAAGAATAGATCATACGAAGAAATTAGAATGGATCGTACGAATGAATTATAAAGGATCGTATGAATGAATTAGAATGGATACATTCGTGCGAATCCATTCTATTTCATTCGTACGATCCATTCTAATTCATTCGCACAATCCATTCTTACTCATTCGTACGATCCATTCTAATTCATTCGTACGATCCATTCTAATTCATTCGTACGATCCATTCTAATTCATTCGTACGATCTATTCTAATTCAATCCATTCTAATTCATACCGTACGAATGAATTAGAATGGATCATACGAATGAATTAGAATGGATCATATGAATGAATTAAAATGGATCGTACGAATGAATTAGAATGGATACATTCATGCGAATGAATTAGAATGGATCGTACGAATGAGTAAGAATGGATCGTACGAATGAATTAGAATGGATTGAATTAGAATGAATCGTACGAATGAATTAGAATGGATCGTACGAATGAATTAGATTGGATTGAATTAGAATGAATCGTACGAATGAATTAGAATAGATCGTATGAATGAATTAGAATGGATCTTACGAATGAATTAGAATGGATCGTATGAATTAGAATGGATCATACGAAGGAATTAGAATGGATCGTATGAATGAATTAGATTGGATCGTATTAATGAATTTGAATGGATCGTATGAATGAATTAGATTGGATCGTATGAATGAATTACAATGGATTGTACGAATGAGTAAGAATGGATCGTACGAATGAATTAGAATGGATTGAATTAGAATGAATCGTACGAATGAATTAGAATGGATCATACGAAGGAATTAGAATGGATCGTACGATTGAATTATAATGGATCATACGAATGAATTAGAATGGATCGTACGAAGGAATTAGAATGGATCGTAGGAAGGAATTAGAATGGATAGTACGAATGAATTAGAATGGATACCTTCGTGCAAATGAATTAGAATGGATCGTACGAATGAGTAAGAATGGATCGTACGAATGAAATAGAATGGATCGTATGAATGAATTAGAATGGATCGTGCGAAAGAATTAGAATGGATCGTACGAATGAATTAGAATAGATTGTGCGAATGAATTAGAATGGATCGTGCGAATGAATTAGAATGGATTGTACGAATGAATTAGAATAGATTGTGCGAATGAATTAGAATGGATCGTACGAATGAATTAGAATGGATCGTACGAATGAATTAGAATGGATCGTATGAATGAATTAGAATGGATCGTGCGAATGAATTAGAATGGATTGTACGAATGAAATAGAATGGATTCGCACGAATGTATCCATTCTAATTCAATCGTACGATCCATTCTAATTCATTCGTACAATCCATTCTAATTCATTCGCACGATCCATTCTAATTCATTTATACGATCCATTCTATTTCATTCGTACGATCCATTCTTACTCATTCGTACGATCCATTCTTACTCATTCGTACGATCCATTCTAATTCATTCATTCGTACGATCCATTCTTACTCATTCGTACGATCCATTCTAATTCATTCGCACGAATGAATCCATTCTAATTCATTCGTATGATCCATTCTAATTCATTAGCATGAATGTATCCATTCTAATTCATTCGTACGATCCATTCTATCTCATTCGTACAATCCATTCTATCTCATTTGCACAATCTATTCTAATTCATTCATACGATCCATTCTAATTTATTCGCACGATCCATTCTAATTCTTTCATACGATCCATTCTAATTCATTCGTACGATCCATTCTAATTCATTCGTACGATCCATTCTAATTCATTCGTACGATCCATTCTAATTCATTAATACGATCCAATCTAATTCATTCATACGATCCATTCTAATTCATTCGTACGATCCATTCTAATTCATTCGCACGATCCATTCTAATTCATTCGCACGATCATTTTTAATTCATTCATACGATCCATTCTAATTCATTTGTACGATCCATTCTAATTCATTCGCACTATCCATTCTAAATCATTCGTACGATCCAATCTAATTCATTTGTACGATCCATTCTAATTCTAATTCTAATTCTAATTCTAATTCATTCGTACGAATGAATTAGAATAGATTGTGCGAATGAATTAGAATGGATTGTACGAATGAATTAGAATGGATCGTACGAATGAATTAGAATGGATCGTACGAATGAATTAGAATGGATCGTGCGAATGAATTAGAATGGATCGTACGAATGAAATAGAATGGATTCGCACGAATGTATCCATTCTAATTCATTCGTACGATCCATTCTAATTCATTCGTACAATCCATTCTAATTCATTCGCACGATCCATTCACGCGAATGAATTAGAATGGATCGTACGAATGAGTAAGAATGGATCGTGCGAATGAATTAGAATGGATCATATGAATGAATTAGAATGGATCGTATGAATGAATTAGAATGGGTCGTGCGAATAAATTAGAATGGATCATATGAATGAATTAGAATAGATTGTGCGAATGAATTAGAATGGATCGTACGAATGAATTAGAATGGATACATTCGTGCGAATGAATTAGAATGGATCGTATGAATGAATTATAATCGATCGTACGAATGAATTAGAATGGATCATACAAATGAATTAGAATGGATTGAATTAGAATGAATCGTACGAATGAGTAATAATGGATCCATCCTATTTCATTCGTACGATCCATTCTAATTCATTCATACGATCCTATCTAATTCCTTCGTACGAATGAATTAGAATGGATTGCATGAATGAAATGTATCCATTCTAATTCATTCGTACGAAATGTATCCATTCTAATTCATTCGTACGATCCATTCTAATTCATTCGTATGATCCATTCTTACTCATTCGTACGATCCAATCTAATTCATTCATACGATCCATTCTACGATCCATTCTAATTCATTCGTACGTTCCATTCTAATTCATTCGTACGATCCATTCAAATTCATTAATACAATCCATTCTAATTCATTCGCACGATCCATTCTAATTCATTCGTACGATCCATTCTAATTCATTCGCACGAGTGAATCCATTCTAATTCATTCGTATGATCCATTCTTATTCATTCGCATGAATGTATCCATTCTAATTCATTCGCACGATCCATTCTAATTCATTCGCACGATCCATTCTAATTCATTCATACAATCCATTCTAATTCTTTTGCACGAATGTATCCATTCTAATTCATTCGTACGATCCATTCTAATTCATTCGTACGATCCATTCTAATTCATTCGCACAATCCATTCTAATTCATTCACACTCATACGAATGAATTAGAATGGATCGTATGAATGAATTAGAATGGATACATTCATGCGAATGAATTAGAATGGATCATAAGAATGAATTAGAATGGATTCATTCGTGCGAATGAATTAGAATGGATCGTACGAATGAATTAGAATGGATCGTACGAATGAATTAGAATGGATCGTATGAATGAGTAAGAATGGATCGTAGAATTAGAATGGATCGTGTGAATGAATTAGAATGGATACATTCGTGCAAAAGAATTAGAATGGATTGTTTGAATGAATTAGAATGGATCGTGCGAATGAATTAGAATGGATACATTCGTGCGAATGAATTAGAATGGATCGTATGAATGAATTAGATTGGATCGTATGCATGAATTAGAATGGATCGTGCGAATGAATTAGAATGGATCGTACGAATGAATTAGAATGGATCGAACGAATGAATTAGAATGGATCGTACGAATGAGTAAGAATGGATCGTATGAATGAATTAGAATGGATCGTACGAATGAATTAGAATGGATACATTCGTGCGAATGAATTAGAATGGATCATATGAATGAATTAGAATGGATCGTTTGAGTGAATGCGAATGGATCGTGCGAATGAATTAGAATGGATTGTACGAATGAATTAGAATGGATCGTACGAATGAATTAGAATGGATACATTCGTGCGAATCCATTCTATTTCATTCGTACGATCCATTCTAATTCATTCGCACGATCCATTCTAATTCATTCATACGATCCATTCTAATTCATTCGTACGATCCATTCTAATTCATTCGTACGATCCATTCTAATTCATTCGCACAATCTATTCTAATTCATTCGTACGATCCATTCTAATTCATTCATACGATCCATTCTAATTCATTCGTACGATCCATTCTAATTCATTCGCACGATCCATTCTAATTCATTCATACGATCCATTCTAATTTATTCGCACGATCCATTCTAATTCATTCATATGATCCATTCTAATTCATTCGTACGATCCATTCTAATTCATTCGCACGATCCATTCTAATTCATTCATACGAATGAATTAGAATGGATCGTGCGAATGAATTAGAATGGATCGTACGAATGAAATAGAATGGATTCGCACGAATGTATCCATTCTAATTCATTCGTACGATCCATTCTAATTCATTCGTACAATCCATTCTAATTCATTCGCACGATCCATTCTTACTCATTCGTACGATCCATTCTAATTCATTCGCACGATCCATTCTAATTCATTAATACGATCCATTCTAATTCATTCACACGATCCATTCTAATTCATTCACACTCATACGATCCATTCTAATTCATTCGCACGAATGTATCCTTTCTAATTCATTCGTACGATCCATTCTAATTCATTCGTACGATCCATGCTAATTCATTCGTACGATCCATTCTAATTCCTTCGTATGATCCATTCTAATTCATTCGTACGGTATGATTCATTCTAATTCATTCGTACGATTCATTCTAATTCAATCCATGCTAATTCATTCGTACGATCCATTCTAATTCATTCATACGATCCATTCTAATTCATTCGCATGAATGTATCCTTTCTAATTCATTCGTACGATCTATTCTATTTCATTCGTACAATCCATTCTTACTCAATCGTACGATCCATTCTAATTCATACGATCCATTCTAATACATTCGCACGAATGTATCCATTCCAATTCATTCGTACGATCCATTCTAATTCATTCGCATAATCTATTCTAATTCATTCGTACGATTAATTCTAATTCATTAGCATGATCCATTCTAATTCATTCGCACAATCCATTTTAATTCATTCACACTCATACGATCCATTCTAATTTATTCGCCCGAATGTATCCGTTCTAATTCATTCGTACGATCCATTCTAATTCATTCGCACAATCAATTCTAATTCATTCGAACGATCCATTCTAAGTCATTCGTACGATCCATTCTAATTCATTTGTACGATCCATTCTAATTCATTCGCACGATCCATTCTATTTCATTCGTACGATCCATTCTAATTCATTCGCACGATCCATTCTTATTCATTCATACAATCCATTCTAATTCTTTTGCACGATCGATTCTAATTCATTCGCACAATCTATTCTAATTCATTCGTAGGATCCATTCTAATTCATTACTACGATCCATTCTAATTCATTCGTATGTATCCATTCTAATTCATTCGCACGATCCATTCTAATTCATTTCTACGAATGAAATAGAATGGATCGTACGAATGAATTAGAATGGATCGTACGAATGAGTAAGAATGGATCGTACGAATGAAATAGAATGGATCGTATGAATGAATTAGAATGGATACGTGCGAATGAATTAGAATTGATCGTACGAATGAATTAGAATAGATTGTGCGAATGAATTAGAATGGATCGTACGAATGAATTGGAATGGATACATTCGTGCGAATGAATTAGAATGGATCGTACGAATGAAATAGAATAAATCGTGCGAATGAATTAGAATGGATCGTACAAATGAATTAGAATGGATCGTACGAATGACTTAGAATGGATCGTTCGAATGAATTAGAATAGATTGTGCGAATGAATTAGAATGGATCGTACGAATGAATTAGAACGGATACATTCGTGCGAATGAATTAGAATGGATCGTATGAGTGTGAATGAATTAGAATGGATTGTGCGAATGAATTAGAGTGGATCCATTCGTACGAATGAATTAGAATAGATTGTGCGAATGAATTAGAATGGATCGTACGAATGAAATAGAATGGATCGTTTGAATGACTTAGAATGGATCGTACTTATGAATTAGAATGGGTCATACGAATGAAATAGAATGGATCGTACGAAGGAATTAGAATGGATCGTGCGAATGAATTAGAATGGATCGTACGAATGACTTAGAATGGATCGTTCGAATGAATTAGAATAGATTGTGCGAATGAATTAGAATGGATCGTACGAATGAATTAGAACGGATACATTCGTGCGAATGAATTAGAATGGATCGTATGAGTGTGAATGAATTAGAATGGATTGTGCGAATGAATTAGAATGGATCGTACGAATGAATTAGAATGGATCGTACGAATGAATTAGAATGGATACATTCGTGCAAAAGAAGTAGAATGGATTGTATGAATGAATTAGAATGGATCGTGCGAATGAATTAGAATGGATCGTATGAATTAGAATGGATCGTACGAATGAATTAGAATGGATACGAATGGATCGTACGAATGAGTAAGAATGGATCGTACGAATGAAATAGAATGGATTGTGCGAATGAATTAGAATGGATCGTACGAATGAATTAGAATAGATTGTGCGAATGAATTAGAATGGATCGTACGAATGAATTAGAATGGATCATACGAATGAATTAGAATGGATCGTATGAATGAATTAGAATAGATTGTGCGAATGAATTAGAATGGATCGTACGAATGAATTGGAATGGATACATTCGTGCGAATGAATTAGAATGGATCGTACGAATGAATTGGAATGGATACATTCGTGCGAATGAATTAGAATGGATCGTATGAATGAATTAGAGTGGATACATTCGTACAAATGAATTAGAATGGATCGTACGAATGAATTAGAATGGATACATTCGTGCGAATGAATTAGAATGGATCATATGAATGAATTAGAATGGATCGTTTGAGTGAATGCGAATGGATCGTGCGAATGAATTAGAATGGATTGTACGAATGAATTAGAATGGATCGTACAAATGAATTAGAATGAATTAGAATTGATCGTACGAATGAATTGGAATGGATACATTCGTGCGAATGAATTATAATGGATCGTATGAATGAATTAGAGTGGATCGTACGAATGAGTAAGAATGGATCGTACGAATGAATTAGAATGGATTGAATTAGAATGAATCGTACGAATGAATTAGAATGGATCGTACGAATGAATTAGAATGGATCGTACGAATGAATTAGAATGGATTGAATTAGAATGAATCGTACGAATGAATTAGAATGAATCATACCGTACGAATGAATTAGAATGGATCATACGAAGGAATTAGAATGGATCGTGCGAATAAATTAGAATGGATCGTATGAATGAATTAGAATAGATCGTACGAATGAATTAGAATGGATCGTACGAATGAATTAGAATGGATACATTCGTGTGAATGAATTAGAATGGATCGTATGAATGAATTAGATTGGATCGTATGCATGAATTAGAATGGATCGTGTGAATGAATTAGAATGGATCGTACGAATAAATTAGAATGGATCGAACGAATGAATTAGAATGGATACATTCGTGCAAAAGAATTAGAATGGATTGTATGAATGAATTAGAATGGATCGTCCGAATGAATTAGAATGGATACATTCGTGCGAAAGAATTAGAATAGATTGTATGAATGAATTAGAATGGATCGTATGAATGAAATAGAATGGATCGTACGAATGAATTAGAATGGATCGTGCGAATGAATTAGAATGGATCGTACGAATGAATTAGAATGGATCGTACGAAGGAATTAGAATGGATCGTACAAATGAATTAGAATAGATCGTACGAATGAATTAGAATGGATACGAATGGATCGTACGAATGAGTAAGAATGGATCGTACGAATGAAATAGAATGGATCGTACGAATGAATTAGAATAGATTGAATTAGAATGAATCGTACGAATGAATTAGAATGGATCGTACGAATGAATTAGAATGGATCGTACGAATGAATTAGAATGGATCGTACGATAAGAATGGATCGTACGAATGAAATAGAATAGATCGTACGGATAAATGAATTTGGATCGTACGAATGAATTAGAAAGGATATATTCGTGCGAATGAATTAGAATAGATCGTATGAATGAATTAGATTGGATCGTATTAATGAATTAGAATGGATCGTGCGAATGAATTAGAATGGATCGTACGAATGAATTAGAATGGATCGTACGAATTCATTTGTATGATCGTACGAATGAATTAGAATGGATACATTCGTGCGAATGAATTAGAATGGATCATACGAATGAATTAGAGTTGATACATTCGTGTGAATGAATGAAAATGGATAATACGAATGAGTAAGAATGGATCATAGAATTTGAATGGATCGTATGAATGAATTAGAATGGATACATACGAATGAATTAGAATGGATCGTATGAATGAATTAGAATGGATCGTGCGAATGAATTAGAATGGATCGTACGAATGAATTAGAATGGATCGTAGTAATGAATTAGAATGGATCCTACGAATGAATTAGAATAGATTGTGCGAATGAATTAGAATGGATCTGGATCGAGTATCCATTCTAATTCATTCGTACGACCCATTCTAATTCATTCGCACGATCCATTCTAATTCATTCGTACGAACTAATCTATTTCATTCGTACAATCCATTCTAATTCATTCATACGATCCAATCTAATTCATTCATACGATCCATTCTAATTCATTCATACGATCCATTCTAATTCATTCATATGATCCACTCTAATTCATTCATACGATCCATTCTAATTCATTCGTACGATCCATTCTAATTCATTCGGATCGTGCGAATGAATTAGAATGGATCTTACGAATGAATTAGAATGGAACGTATAGATTGTGCGAATGAATTAGAATGGATCGTACGAATGAATTAGAATGGATCGTACGAATGAGTAAGAATGGATCGTACGAATGAATTAGAATGGATCGTACTAATGAATTAGAATGGATCGTGCTAATGAATTAGAATGGATCGTGCGAATGAATTAAAATGGATCGTATGAATGAAATAGAATGGATCGTATGAATTAGAATGGATTGTACGAATGAAATAGAATGGATCGTACGAATGAATTAGAATAGATTATGCGAATGGATTAGAATGGATCATACGATTGAGTAAGAATGGATTGTACAAATGAAATAGAATAGATCGTACGAATGAATTAGAATGGATCATGCTAATGAATTAGAATTGATCGTACGAATGAATTAGAATAGATTGTGCGAATGAATTAGAATGGATCGTACGAATGAATTGGAATGGATACATTCGTGCGAATGAATTAGAATAGATCGTATGAATTAGAATGGGTCGTACGATTGAGTAAGAATGGATTGTACGAATGAAATAGAATAGATCGTACGAATGAATTAGAATGGATCATGCTAATGAATTAGAATTGATCGTACAAATGAATTAGAATAGATTGTGCGAATGAATTAGAATGGATACATTCGTGCGAAAGAATTAGAATGGATCGTATGAATGAATTAGATTGGATCGTATAAATGAATTAGAATGGATCGTACGAATGAATTAGAATGGATCGTGCTAATGAATTAGAATGGAACGTGCGAATGAATTAGAATGGATCGTGCGAATGAATTAGAATGGATCGTACGAATGAATTAGAATGGATCGTACGAATGAATTAGAATGGATCGTTCGAATGAATTAGAATAGATTGTGCGAATGAATTAGAATGGATAGCACGAATGAATTAGAATGGATCGTGCGAATAAATTAGAATGGATCGTATGAATGAATTAGAATGGATCGTGCGAATGAATTAGAATATGGATCGTACGAAGGAATTAGAATGGATCGTACGAATGAATTCGAATGTATCCTTTCTAATTCATTCGTACGATCCATTCTAATTCCTTCGTATGAATTAGAATGGATCGTACGAATGAATTAGAATGGATCTTACGAATGAATTAGAATGGATCGTTCGAATGAATTAGAATAGATTGTGCGAATGAATTAGAATTGATCGTACGAATGAATTAGAAAGGATACATTCGTGCGAATGAATTAGAATGGATCGTATGAGTGTGAATGAATTAGAATGGATCGTGCGAATGAATTAGAATGGATTGTATTAATGAATTAGAATGGATCGTGCGAATGAATTAGAATGGATCGTACGAATGAGTAAGAATGGATCGTGCGAATGAATTAGAATGGATCATATGAATGAATTAGAATGGATCGTATGAATGAATTAGAATGGATCGTGCGAATAAATTAGAATGGATCGTACGAATGAATTAGAATGGATCGTACGAATGAATTAGAATGGATTCATTCGTGCGAATAAATTAGAATGGATCGTACGAATGAGTAAGAATGGATCGTACGAATGAATTAGAATGGATTGAATTAGAATGAATCGTACGAATGAATTAGAATGGATCGTACGAATGAATTAGAATGGATCGTACGAATGAATTAGAATGGATTGAATTAGAATGAATCGTACGAATGAATTAGAATGAATCATACCGTACGAATGAATTAGAATGGATCATACGAAGGAATTAGAATGGATCGTGCGAATAAATTACAATGGATCGTATGAATGAATTAGAATAGATTGTGCGAATGGATTAGAATGGATCATACGATTGAGTAAGAATGGATTGTACGAATGAAATAGAATAGATCGTACGAATGAATTAGAATGGATCGTGCGAATAAATTAGAATGGATCGTATGAATGAATTAGAATGGATCGTGCGAATGAATTAGAATATAGATCGTCCGAATGAATTAGAATGGATCGTACGAATGAATTAGAATGGATCGTGCGAATGAATTAGAATGGATCGTACGAATGAATTAGAATAGATTGTTCATTCTAATTCAATCCATTCTAATTCATTCGTACGATCCATTCTAATTCATTCGTACGATCCATTCTAATTCATTCGTACGATTCATTCTAATTCTAATTCATTCGTACGATCCATGTGTAAGAATGGATCGTACGAATGAAATAGAATGGATCGTATGAATGAATTAGAATGGAACGTGCGAATGATTTAGAATGGATCGTACGAATGAATTAGAATAGATTGTGTGAATGAATTAGAATGGATCGTACGAATGAATTAGAATCGATCGTACGAATGAATTAGAATGGATCATGCGAATGAATTAGAATGGATCGTGCGAATGAATTAGAATGGATCGTACGAATGAAATAGAATGGATTGTACGAATGAAATAGAATGGATCATACGAATGAATTAGAAAGGATACATTTATGCGAATGAATTAGAATGGGTCGTACGAAGCAATTAGAATGGATCGTACGAATGAATTAGAATATGGATCGTACGAAGGAATTAGAATGGATCGTACGAATGAATTAGAATGGATCGTACGAATGAATTAGAATGGATTGTATGAATGAATTAAAATGGATCGTACGAAAGAATTAGAATGGATCGTATGAATGAATTAGAATGGATCGTATGAATGAATTAGAATGGATCGTGCGAATAAATTAGAATGGATCGTATGAATGAATTAGAATAGATTGTGCGAATGATATAGAATGGATTGTACGAATGAGATAGAATGGATCGTACGAATGAATTAGAATGGATACATTCATGCTAATGAATTAGAATAGATCATACGAATGAATTAGAATGGATTCATTCGTGCGAATGAATTAGAATGGATCGTACGAATGAGTAAGAATGGATCGTACGAATGAATTAGAATGGATTGAATTAGAATGAATCGTACGAATGAATTAGAATGGATCGTACGAATGAATTAGAATGGATCGTACGAATGAATTAGAATGGTTTGAATTAGAATGGATCGTGCGAATGAATTAGAATATGGATCGTACGAATGAATTAGAATGGATCGTGCGAATGAATTAGAATGGATCGTACGAATGAATTAGAATGGATCGTACGAATGAATTAGAATGGATCGTACGAATGAATTAGAATGGATCATATGAATGAATTAGAATGGATCGTTTGAGTGAATGTGAATGGATCGTGCGAATGAATTAGAATGGATTGTACGAATGAATTAGAATGGATCGTATGAATGAATTAGAATGGATACATTCGTGCGAATTCATTCTATTTCATTCGTACGATGCATTCTAATTCATTCGCACGATCCATTCTAATTCATTCATACGATCCATTCTAATTCATTCGCACAATCTATTCTAATTCATTCGTACGATCGATTCTAATTCATTCGCACGATCCATTCTAATTCATTCGCACAATCTATTCTAATTCATTCGTACGATCCATTCTAATTCATTCGCACGATCCATTCTAATTCATTCATATGATCCATTCTATTTCATTCGTACGATCCATTCTAATTCATTCATACGATCCATTCTAATTCATTCGTACGATTCATTCTAATTCAATCCATTCTAATTCATTCGTACGATCCATTCTTACTCATTCGTACGATCCATTCTAATTCATTCGCACGAATGAATCCATTCTAATTCATTCGTATGATCCATTCTAGTTCATTCGCATGAATGTATCCATTCTAATTCATTCGTACGATCCATTCTAATTCATTCATATGATCCATTCTAATTCATTCGTATGATCCATTCTAATTCATTCGCACGAATGTATCCATTCTAATTCATTCGTACGATCCATTCTAATTCATTCGCAAATTCTAATTCGTGCGAATGAATTAGAATGGATTGTACGAATAAATTAGAATGGATCGTACGAATGAATTAGAATGTGGATCGTACGAAGGAATTAGAATGGATCGTACGAATGAATTAGAATGGATACATTCGTGCGAAAGAATTAGAATAGATCGTATGAATGAATTAGAATGGATCGTATGAAGGAATTAGAATAGATCATACGAAGAAATTAGAATGGATCGTACGAATGAATTAGAATGGATCGTATGAATGAATTAGAATGGATCGTGCGAATGAATTAAAATGGATCGTACGAAGGAATTAGAATGGATCATGCAAATGAATTAGAATAGATCATACGAATGAATTAGAATGGATCGTACGAATGAATTAGAATGGATACATTCGTGCAAAAGAATTAGAATGGATTGTATGAATAAATTAGAATGGATCGTTTGCGTGAATGCGAATGGATCGTGCGAATGAATTAGAATGGATTGTACAAATGAATTAGAATGAATCGTACGAATGAATTAGAATGGATACATTCGTGCGAATCCATTCGAATGAATTAGAATGGATCGTATGAATCAATTAGAATGGATCGTGCGAATGAATTAGAATGGATCATACGAAGGAATTAGAATGGATCGTACGAATGGATTGTACGAATGAAATAGAATAGATCGTACGAATGAATTAGAATGGATCGTACGAATGAATTAGAATGGATCGTACGAATGAATTAGAATAGATTGTGCGAATGAATTAGAATGGATCGTACGAATGAATTAGAATGGATCGTATGAATGAATTAGAATGGATCGTGCAAATTCATTCGCACAATCTATTCTAATTCAATCGAACGATCCATTCTAATTCATTCATACGATCCATTCTAATTCATTCGTACGATCTATTCTATTTCATTCGTACAATCCATTCTTACTCAATCGTATGATCCATTCTAATCCATTCGCACAATCTACTCTAATTCATTCGTATGATCCATTCTATTTCATTTGCACGAAGGTATCCATTCTAATTCATACAATCCATTCTAATTCATTCATACGATCCAATCTAATTCATTCATACGATCCATTCTAATTCATTCGCACGAATGTATCCATTCTAATTCATTCGCACGATCCATTCTAATTCATTCATACAATCCATTCTAATTCATTCGTACGATCCATTCTAATTCATTTGTACGAATGTATCCACTCTAATTCATTCAATGTATCCACTCTAATTCATTCATACGATCCATTCTAATTCCTTCGTACGATCCATTCTATTTCATTCGTATGATCCATTCTATTTCATTCATATAATCCATTCTAATTCATTCGCACGATCCATTCTAATTCATTCATACGATCCATTCTAATTTATTCGTATGATCCATTCTAATTCATTCGTTCGATCCATTCTAATTTATTCGCACGATCCATTCTAATTCATTCATACGATCCATTCTTACTCATTCGTACGATCCATTCTAATTCATTCGCACGATCCATTCTAATTCATTCATAAGATCCATTCTTACTTATTCGTACGATCCATTCTAATTCATTCGCGCGATCCATTCTAATTCATCCGTACGATCCATTCTATTTCATTCGTACGATCCATTCTTACTCATTCGTACGATCCATTCTAATTCATTCGTACGATCCATTTTAATTCATTAGCACGATCCAAATTCATTTATCCGTACGATCTGTTCTATTTCATTCGTACGATCCATTCTTATCGCACGATCCATTCTAATTCATTCGCACGATCCATTCTCCATTCTAATTCCTTCGTACGATCCATTCTAATTCCTTCGTATCCATTCTAATTCACTCATACGATCCATTCTAATTGATTCATACGATCCATTCTAATTCATTCGCATGAATGTATCCATTCTAATTCATTCGTACGATCCATTCTAATTCATTCGCACAATATATTCTAATTCATTCATACGATCCATCCTAATTCATTTGCACGAATGTATCCATTCTAATTCATTCGTACAATCCATTCTATTTTATTCGTACGATCTATTCTTACTCATTCGTACGATCCATTCGTATCCATTCTAATTCATTCGTACGATCCATTCTAATTCATTCGCACGATCCATTCTAATTCATTAATACGATCCAATCTAATTCATTCATACGATCCATTCTAATTCATTCGTACGATCCATTCTAATTCATTTGCACGATCCATTCTAATTCATTCGCAAGATCCATTCTAATTCATTCGCACGATCCATTCGAATTCATTTGTACGAATGTAGCCACTCTAATTCATTCATACGATCCATTCTAATTCATTCGCACAAATGTATCCATTCCAATTCATTCGTACGATCCATTCTATTTCATTCGTACGAATGAATTAGAACTCATTCGTACGATTCATTCTAATTCAATCCATTCTAATTCATTCGTACGATCCATTCTAATGAATTAGAATGAATCGTACGAATGAATTAGAATGGATCGTACGAATGAATTAGAATGGATCGTTCGAATGAATTAGAATAGATTGTGCGAATGAATTAGAATGGATCGCTTAGAATGAATCATACCGTACGAATGAATTAGAATGGATCGTACGAATGAATTAGAATGGATACATTCGTGCGAATGAATTAGAATGGATCATACGAAGGAATTAGAATGGATCGTACGAATGAATTAGAATAGATCGTACGAATGAATTAGAATAGATCGTACGAATGAATTAGAATGGATACATTCGTGCGAATGAATTAGAATGGATCATACGAATGAATTAGAGTGGATACATTCGTACAAATGAATTAGAATGGATCGTACGAATGAATTAGAATGGATACATTCGTGCGAATGAATTAGAATGGATCGTACGAATGAATTAGAATGGATCGTATGAATGAATTAGAATGGATCGTACGAATGAATTAGAATGGATCGTACGAATGAATTAGAATGGATCGTGCGAATGAATTAGAATGGATACATTCGTGCGAATGAATTAGAATGAATCGTATGAATGAATTAGAGTGGATACATTCATACAAATGAATTAGAATGGATCGTACGAATGAATTAGAATGGATATATTCGTGCAAATGAATTAGAATGGATCATATGAATGAATTAGAATGGATCGTTTAAGTGAATTAGAATAGATTGTGCGAATGAATTAGAATGGATCGTACGAATGAATTAGAATGGATCGTGCGAATAAATTAGAATGGATCGTATGAATGAATTAGAATGGATCGTGCGAATGAATTAGAATATAGATCGTACGAATGAATTAGAATAGATCGTACGAATGAATTCGAATGTATCCTTTCTAATTCATTCGTACGATCCATTCTAATTCATTCGTACGATCCATTCTAATTCATTCGTACGATCCATTCTAATTCATTCGAATGATCCATTCTAATTCATTCGTACGATTCATTCTAATTCAATCCATTCTAATTCATTCGTACGATCCATTCTTACTCATTCGTACGATCCATTCTATTTCATTCGTACGATCCATTCTAATTCATTCGCACGATCCATTCTAATTCATTCGTACGATCCATTCTAATTCATTCGTACGATCTATTCTAATTCATTCGTACGATCCATTCTAATTCATTCGCACAATCTATTCTAATTCATTCGTATGATCGATTCTAATTTATTCGCACGATCCATTCTAATTCATTCGCACTATCTATTCTAATTCATTCGTACGATCCATTCTAATTCATTCGCACGATCCATTCTAATTCATTCATATGATCCATTCTATTTCATTCGTACGATCCATTCTAATTCATTCGTACGATCCATTCTAATTCATTCGTACGATTCATTCTAATTCAATCCATTCTAATTCATTCGTACGATCCATTCTTACTCATTCGTACGATCCATTCTAATTCATTCGCACGAATGAATCCATTCTAATTCATTCGTATGATCCATTCTAATTCATTCGCATGAATGTATCCATTCTAATTCATTCGTACGATCCATTCTAATTCATTCGTATGATCCATTCTAATTCATTCGCACGAATGTATCCATTCTAATTCATTCGTACGATCCATTCTAATTCATTCGCACAATCTATTCTAATTCATTCATACGATCCATTCTAATTTATTCGCATGATCCATTCTAATTCATTCATACGATCCATTCTAATTCGTAGAATGGATCGTACGAATGAATTAGAATGGATACATTCGTGCGAATGAATTAGAATGGATTGTACGAATAAATTAGAATGGATCGTACGAATGAATTAGAATATGGATCGTACGAAGGAATTAGAATGGATCGTACGAATGAATTAGAATGGATACATTCGTGCGAAAGAATTAGAATAGATCGTATGAATGAATTAGAATGGATCGTACGAAGGAATTAGAATAGATCATACGAAGAAATTAGAATGGATCGTACGAATGAATTAGAATGGATCGTATGAATGAATTAGAATGGATCGTGCGAATGAATTAAAATGGATCGTACGAAGGAATTAGAATGGATCATGCAAATGAATTAGAATAGATCATACGAATGAATTAGAATGGATCGTACAAATGAATTAGAATGGATACATTTGTGCAAAAGAATTAGAATGGATTGTATGAATAAATTAGAATGGATCGTTTGAGTGAATGCGAATGGATCGTGCGAATGAATTAGAATGGATTGTACGAATGAATTAGAATGGATCGTACGAATGAATTAGAATGGATACATTCGTGCGAATCCATTCGAATGAATTAGAATGGATCGTATGAATGAATTAGAATGGATCGTGCGAATGAATTAGAATGGATCATACGAAGGAATTAGAATGGATCGTACGAATGGATTGTACGAATGAAATAGAATAGATCGTACGAATGAATTAGAATGGATCGTACGAATGAATTAGAATGTATCGTACGAATGAATTGGAATAGATTGTGCGAATGAATTAGAATGGATCGTACGAATGAATTAGAATGGATCGTATGAATGAATTAGAATGGATCGTGCGAATTCATTCGCACAATCTATTCTAATTCATTCGAACGATCCATTCTAATTCATTCGTACGATCCATTCTAATTCATTCGTACGATCTATTCTATTTCATTCGTACAATCCATTATTACTCAATCGTATGATCCATTCTAATCCATTCGCACAATCTACTCTAATTCATTCGTACGATCCATTCTATTTCATTTGCACGAAGGTATCCATTCTAATTCATACAATCCATTCTAATTCATTCATACGATCCAATCTAATTCATTCATACGATCCATTCTAATTCATTCGCACGAATGTATCCATTCTAATTCATTCGCACGATCCATTCTAATTCATTCATACAATCCATTCTAATTTATTCGTACGATCCATTCTAATTCATTTGTACGAATGTATCCACTCTAATTCATTCAATGTATCCACTCTAATTCATTCATACGATCCATTCTAATTCCTTCGTACGATCCATTCTATTTCATTCGTATGATCCATTCTATTTCATTCATATAATCCATTCTAATTTATTCGCACGATCCATTCTAATTCAATCATACGATCCATTCTAATTCATTCGTATGATCCATTCTAATTCATTCGTTCGATCCATTCTAATTTATTCGCACGATCCATTCTAATTCATTCATACGATCCATTCTTACTCATTCGTACGATCCATTCTAATTCATTCGCACGATCCATTCTAATTCATCCGTACGATCCATTCTATTTCATTCGTACGATCCATTCTTACTCATTCGTATGATCCATTCTAATTCATTCGCACGAATGTATCCATTCTAATTCATTCGTACGATCCATTCTAATTCATTCATACGATCCATTCTAATTCTATGATCCATTCTTACTCATTCGTATTATCCATTTTAATTCATTCACACGAATGTATCAACTCTAATTCATTTGTATGATCCATTCTAATTCATTCGCACGAATGTATCCATTCTAATTCATTTGTACGATCCATTCTAATTCATTCGCACGATCCATTCTAATTCATTCATACAATCCATTCTAATTCTTTTGCACGAATGTATCCATTCTAATTCATTCGTTCGATCCATTCTAATTCATTCGTACGATCCATTCTAATTCATTCGCACGATCCATTCTAATTCATTCATACGATCCATTCTAATTCATTCGTACGATCCATTCTAATTCATTCGTACGATCCATTCTAATTCATTCGCACAATCTATTCTAATTCATTCGTACGATCCATTCTAATTCATTTGCACGATCCATTCTAATTCATTCATACGATCCATTCTATTTTATTCGTACGATCCATTCTTACTCATTCGTACGATCCATTCTAATTCATTCGTACGATCCATTCTAATTCATTCGCACGATCCATTCTAATTCATTAATACGATCCAATCTAATTCATTCATACGATCTATTCTAATTCATTCGCACGAATATATCCTTTCTAATTCATTCGTACGATCCATTCTAATTCATTCGCACAATCTATTCTAATTGATTAGTACGATCCATTCTAATTCATTCGTACAATCCATTCTAATTCATTAGCACGATCCAAATTCATTTATCCGTACGATCTATTCTCTTTCATTCGTACGATCCATTCTTATCGCACGATCCATTCTAATTCATTCGCACGATCCATTCTCCATTCTAATTCCTTCGTACGATCCATTCTAATTCCTTCGTATCTATTCTAATTCACTCATACGATCCATTCTAATTCATTCATACGATCCATTCTAATTCATTCGCATGAATGTATCCATTCTAATTCATTCGTACGATCCATTCTAATTCATTCGCACAATCTATTCTAATTCATTCATACGATCCATCCTAATTCATTCGCACGAATGTATCCATTCTAATTCATTCGTACAATCCATTCTATTTCATTCGTACGATCCATTCTTACTCATTCGTACGATCCATTCGTATCCATTCTAATTCATTCGTACGATCTATTCGAATTCATTCGTACGATCCATTCTAATTCATTAATACGATCAAATCTAATTCATTCATACGATCCATTCTAATTCATTCGTACGATCCATTCTAATTCATTCGCACGATCCATTCTAATTCATTCATACGATCCATTCTAATTCATTCGTACGATCCATTCTAATTCATTCGCACGATCCATTCTAATTCATTCGCACGAATGTATCCATTCTAATTCATTCGTATGATCCATTCTAATTCATTCACACGATCCATTCTAATTCATTCATACAATCCATTCTATTTCTTTTGCACGAATGTATCCATTCTAATTCATTCGTACGATCCATTCTATTTCATTCGTACGATCCATTCTAATTCATTCGTACAATCCATTCTAATTCATTCGCACGATCTATTCGAATTCATTCGCACGAATGTATCCACTCTAATTCATTCATACGATCCATTCTAATTCCTTCGTACGATCCATTCTATTTCATTCGTATGATCCATTCTATTTCATTCATATAATCCATTCTAATTCATTCGCACGATCCATTCTAATTCATTCATACGATCCATTCTAATTCATTTGTATGATCCATTTTAATTCATTCGTTCGATCCATTCTAATTTATTCGCACGATCCATTCTAATTCATTCATACGATCCAATCTTACTCATTCGTACGATCCATTCTAATGCATTCGCACGATCCATTCTAATTCATCCGTACGATCCATTCTATTTCATTCGTACGATCCATTCTTACTCATTCGTACGATCCATTCTAATTCATTCGCACGAATGTATCCTTTCCAATTCATTCGTACGATCCATTCTAATTCCTTCGTACAAACCATTCTAATTCCTGCGTACGATCCATTCTAATTCCTTTGTATGAATGAGTAAGAATGGATCGTACGAATGAGTAAGAATGGATCGTACGAATGAAATAGAATGGATTGTACGAATGAATTAGAATGGATACATTCGTGCGAATGAATTAGGATGGATCGTATGAATGAATTAGAATAGATTGTGCGAATGAATTAGAATGGATCGTACGAATGAATTAGAATTGATACATTCATGCGAATGAATTAGAGTGGATCGTATGAATGAATTAGAATGGATCGTACGAATGAATTAGAATGGATACATTCGTGCGAATGATTTAGAATGGATCGTACGAATGAATTAGAATAGATTGTGCGAATGAATTAGAATGGATCGTATGAATTAGAATTGATCGTACGAATGAATTAGAATGGATCATACGAAGGATTTAGAATGGATCGTACGAATGAATTAGAATGGATCGTACGAATGAATTAGAATGGATACATTCGTGCGAATGAATTAGAATGGATCATACGAAGGAATTAGAATGGATCGTACGAATGAATTAGAATGGATCGTACGAATGAATTAGAATGGATACATTCGTGCGAATGAATTAGAATTGATCATACGAAGGAATTAGAATGGATCGTACGAATGAATTAGAATGGATCGTATGAATGAATTAGAATGGATATATTCGTGCAAATGAATTAGAATGGATCATACGAATGAATTAGAGTTGATACATTCGTGTGAATGAATTAAAATGGATAATACGAATGAGTAAGAATGGATCGTAGAATTAGAATGGATCGTATGAATGAATTAGAATGGATACATACGAATGAATTAGAATGGATCGTATGAATGAATTAGAATGGATCGTGCGAATGAATTAGAATGGATCGTACGAATGAATTAGAATGGATCGTATGAATGAATTAGAATGGATCGTAGTAATGAATTAGAATGGATCCTACGAATGAATTAGAATAGATTGTGCGAATGAATTAGAATGGATCTGGATCGTGTATCCATTCTAATTCATTCGTACGACCCATTCTAATTCATTCGCACGATCCATTCTAATTCATTCGTACGATCTATTCTATTTCATTCGTACAATCTATTCTAATTCATTCATACGATCCAATCTAATTCATTCATACGATCCATTCTAATTCATTCGTACGATCTATTCTATTTCATTCATACGATCCATTCTAATTCGTTTGTACGATCCTTTCTAATTCCTTCGTACGATCCATTCTATTTCATTCGTATGACCCATTCTAATTCATAAGTACGATCCATTCTTATTCATTCAAACGATCCATTCTAATTCATTCGTACGATCCATTCTAATTCATTCGCACGATCCATTCTAATTCATTCATACGATCCAATCTAATTCATTCATACGATCCATTCTAATTCATTCGCACGAATGTATCCATTCTAATTCATTCGCACGATCCATTCTAATTCATTCATACGATCCATTCTATTTCATTCGTACGATCCATTCTTACTCATTCGTACGATCCATTCTAATTCATTCGTACGATCCATTCTAATTCCTTCGTATGATCCATTCTAATTCATTCGTACGGTATGATTCATTCTAATTCATTCGTACGATTCATTCTAATTCAATCCATTCTAATTCATTCGTACGATCCATTCTAATTCATTCGTACGATCCATTCTAATTCATTCGTACGATTCATTCTAATTCAATCCATTCTAATTCATTCGTACGATCCATTCTTACTCATTCGTACGATCCATTCTAATTCATTCGCACGAATGAATCCATTCTAATTCATTCGTATGATCCATTCTAATTCCTTCGCATGAATGTATCCATTCTAATTCATTCGTACGATCCATTCTATCTCATTCGTACAATCCATTCTATTTCATTCGTACGATCCATTCTAATTCATTCGCACGATCCATTCTAATTCATTCGCATGATCCATTCTAATTTATTCGTACGATCGATTCTAATTCATTCATACGATCCATTCTAATTCATTCGCACGAATGTATCCATTCTAATTCATTCATACAATCCATTCTATTTCATTCGTACGATCCATTCTTACTCATTCGTACGATCCATTCGTATCCATTCTAATTCATTCGTATGATCTATTCAAATTCATTCGTACGATCCATTCTAATTCATTAATACGATCCAATCTAATTCTTTCGCACGAATGTATCCATTCTAATTCATTCGTACGATCCATTCTAATTCATTCGTACGATCCATTCTAATTCATTCGTACGATCCATTCTAATTCATTCGTACGATCTATATTCTAATTCATTCGCACGATCCATTCTAATTCATTCGCACAATCTATTCTAATTCATTCGTACGATCCATTCTAATTCATTCGCACGATCCATTCTAATTCATTCATACGATCCATTCTATTTCATTCGTACGATCCATTCTTACTCATTCGTACAGTCCATTCTAATTCATTTGCACGAAGGTATCCATTCTAATTCATTCGTACTATCCATTCTAATTCCTTCGTACGATCCATTCTAATTCCTTCGCACGATCCATTCTAATTCATTCGCACAATCTATTCTAATTCATTCGTACGATCCATTCTAATTCATTCGCACGATCCATTCTAATTCATTCATACGATCCATTCTATTTCATTCGTACGATCCATTCTTACTCATTCGTACGATCCATTCTAATTCATTTGCACGAAGGTATCCATTCTAATTCATTCGCACGATCGTACGAATGGATACATTCGTGCGAATGAATTAGCATGGATCGTATGAATGAATTAGATTGGATCGTATGCATGAATTTGAATGGATCGTGCGAATGAATTAGAATGGATCGTACGAATGAATTAGAATGGATCGAACGAATGAATTAGAATGGATCGTACGAATGAATTAGAATGGATCGTACGAATGAATTAGAATGGATCGTACGAAGGAATTAGAATGGATCGTACGAAGGAATTAGAATGGATAGTACGAATGAATTAGAATGGATACCTTCGTGCAAATGAATTAGAATGGATCGTACGAATGAGTAAGAATGGATAGTACGAATGAAATAGAATGGATCGTACTAATGAATTAGAATGGATCGTACGAATGGATTAGAATGGATCATACGATTGACTAAGAAAGGATTGTACGAATGAAATAGAATAGATCGTACGAATGAATTAGAATGGATCGTATGAATGAATTAGAATGGATCGTTCGAATGAATTAGAATAGATTGTGTGAATGAATTAGAATGGATCGTACGAATGAATTAGAATGGATCGTGCGAATAAATTAGAATGGATCTTAGAATGGATCGTACGAATGAAATAGAATGGATCGTACGAATGAATTAGAATAGATTGTGCGAATGGATTAGAATGGATCATACGATTGAGTAAGAAAGGATTGTACGAATGAAATAGAATAGATCGTACGAATAAATTAGAATGGATCGTATGAATGAATTAGAATGGATCGTTCGAATGAATTAGAATAGATTGTGCGAATGAATTAGAATGGATCGTACGAATGAATTAGAATGGATCGTGCGAATAAATTAGAATGGATCGTACGAATGAATTAGAATGGATCGTGCGAATGAATTAGAATATGGATCGTACGAAGGAATTAGAATGGATCGTACGAATGAATTCGAATGTATCCTTTCTAATTCATTCTTACGATCCATTCTAATTCATTCGTACGATCCATTCTAATTCAATCGCACGATCTATTCTATTTCATTCGCACGATCCATTCTAATTCATTCATACAATCCATTCTAATTCTTTTGCACGAATGTATCCATTCTAATTCATTCGTACGATCCATTCTAATTCATTCGTACGATCAATTCTAATTCATTCACACAATCCATTCTAATTCATTCACACTCATACGATCCATTCTAATTCGTTCGCACGAATGTATCCTTTCTAATTCATTCGCACGATCCATTCTAATTCATTCGCACAATCTATTCTAATTTATTCGAATGATCCATTCTAAGTCATTCGTACGATCCATTCTAATTCATTCGTACGATCCATTCTAATTCAATCCATTCTAATTCATTCGTACGATCCATACTTACTCATTCGTACGATCCAAATTCATTTATCTGTACGATCTATTCTATTTCATTCGTACAATCCATTCTTATCGCACGATCCATTCTAATTCATTCGCACGATCCATTCTCCATTCTAATGGATCGTACGAATGAATTAGAATGGATCGTATGAATGAATTAGATTGGATCGTATGAATGAATTAGAATGGATTGTACGAATGAAATAGAATAGATCGTACGAATGAATTAGAATGAAATAGAATGGATCGTATGAATGAATTAGAATGGATCGTGCGAATGAATTAGAATGGATCATACGAATGAATTAGAATGGATCGTAGTAATGAATTAGAATGGATCCTACGAATGAATTAGAATAGATTGTGCGAATGAATTAGAATGGATCTGGATCGTGTATCCATTCTAATTCATTCGTACGACCCATTCTAATTCATTCGCACGATCCATTCTAATTCATTCGTACGATCTATTCTAATCCATTCTCCATTCTAATGGATCGTACGAATGAATTAGAATGGATCGTATGAATGAATTAGATTGGATCGTATGAATGAATTAGAAGGGATTGTACGAATGAAATAGAATAGATCGTACGAATGAATTAGAATGGATCGAACGAATGACTTAGAATGGATCGTATGAATGAATTAGATTGGATCGTATGAATGAATTAGAATGGATTGTACGAATGAAATAGAATAGATCGTACGAATGAATTAGAATGGATCCTACGAATGAATTAGAATAGATTGTGCGAATGAATTAGAATGGATATAGATCGTGTATCCATTCTAATTCATTTGTACGACCCATTCTAATTCATTCGCATGATCCATTCTAATTCATTCGTACGATCCATTCTATTTCATTCGTACAATCCATTCTAATTCATTCATACGATCCAATCTAATTCATTCATACGATCCATTCTAATTCATTCGTACGATCTATTCTATTTCATTCGTACAATCCACTCTAATTAATTCATACGATCCAATCTAATTCATTCATACGATCCATTCTAATTCATTCGTACATCCATTAGAATGGAGAATGGATTAGAATAGATCGTAAGAATGAATTACAATGGATCGTGCGAATGAATTAGAATGGGTCGTACGAATGAATTAGAATGGATACACGATCCAGATCCATTCTAATTCATCCGCACAATCTATTCTAATTCATTCGTAGGATCCATTCAAATTCATTACTACGATCCATTCTAATTCATTCGTACGATCCATTCTAATTCATTCGCACGATCCATTCTAATTCATTCATACGATCCATTCTATTTCATTCTAATTCATTCGTACGATCTATTCTATTTCATTCGTACAATCCATTCTAATTCATTCATACGATCCAATCTAATTCATTCATACGATCCATTCTAATTCATTCGTACGATCCATTAGAATAGAGAATGGATCGTCCGAATGAATTAGAATGGATCGTGCGATAAGAATGGATCGTACGAATGAAATAGAATAGATCGTACGGATAAATGAATTTGGATCGTACGAATGAGTAAGAATGGATCGTACGAATGAATTAGAATGGATTGAATTAGAATGAATCATACGAATGAATTAGAATGGATCGTACGAATGACTTAGAATGGATCGTTCGACTGAATTAGAATAGATTGTGCGAATGAATTAGAATGGATCGTACGAATGAATTAGAAAGGATACATTCGTGCGAATGAATTAGAATGGATCGTATGAGTGTCAATGAATTAGAATGGATTGTGCGAATGAGATAGAATGGATCGTACGAATGAATTAGAATGGATACATTCGTGCAAAAGAATTAGAATGGATTGTATGAATGAATTAGAATGGATCGTGCGAATGAATTAGAATGGATCGTGCGAATGAATTAGAATGGATCGTACGAATGAATTAGAATGGATCGTACGAATGAATTAGAAAGGATACATTCGAATTCATTCGTACGATCCATTCTAATTCCTTCGTACGATCCATATTCTAATTCATTCGCACGATCCATTCTAATTCATTCATACGATCCATTCTAATTTATTCGCACGATCCATTCTAATTCATTCGTACGATCCATTCTAATTCATTCGCACAATCAATTCTAATTCATTCGAACGATCCATTCTAATTCATTCATACGATCCATTCTAATTCATTCGTACGATCTATTCTATTTCATTCGTACAATCCTTTCTTACTCAATCGTATGATCCATTCTAATCCATTCGCACAATCTATTCTAATTCATTCGTACGATCCAGTCTATTTCATTCGTACGATCCATTCTAAGATCCATTCTAATTTATTCGCACGATCCATTCTAATTCATTCGTACGATCCATTCTAATTCATTCGCACAATCTATTCTAATTCATTCGAACGATCCATTCTAATTCATTCATACGATCCATTCTAATTCATTCGTACGATCTATTCTATTTCATTCGTACAATCCTTTCTTACTCAATCGTATGATCCATTCTAATCCATTCGCACAATCTATTCTAATTCATTCGTACGATCCATTCTATTTCATTCGTAGGATCCATTCTAATTCATACGATCCATTCTATTTCATTCATACGATCCATTTTAATTCATTCGCACGATCCATTCTAATTCATTCATACGATCCATTCTAATTCATTTATACGAATCATTTTAATTCATTCGCACAATCTATTCTAATTCATTCGTATGATCAATTCTAATTCATTCGCACGATCCATTCTAATTCATTCGTACGATCCATTCTAATTCATTCACAAGATCTATTCTAATTCATTCGCACGATCCATTCTAATTCATTCATACAATCCATTCTAATTCTTTTGCACGAATGTATCCATTCTAATTCCTTCGTACGATCCATTCTAATTCATTCGTACGTTCCATTCTAATTCATTTGTAAGATCCATTCTAATTCATTCATACGATCTATTAGAATTCATTCATACGATCCATTCTATTTCATTCGTACGATCCATTCTTACTCATTCGTACGATCCATTCTTACTCATTCGTACGATCCATTCTAATTCATTTGCACGAAGGTATCCATTCTATTTCATTCGTACTATCCATTCTAATTCCTTCGTACGATCCATTCTAATTCATTCGTACGATCCATTCTAATTCATTCGTACGATCCATTCTAATTCCTTCGTATGATCCATTCTAATTCATTCGTACGGTATGATTCATTCTAATTCTTTCGTACGATTCAATCTAATTCAATCCATTCTAATTCATTCGTACGATCCATTCTAATTCATTCGTACGATCCATTCTAATTCATTCGTACGATTCATTCTAATTCAATCCATTCTAATTCAATCGTACGATCCATTCGCGCTAATCGTATGCATGAATTAGAATGGATCGTATGAATGAATTAGATTGGATCGTATAAATGAATTAGAATGGATCGTACGAATGAAGTAGAATGGATCGTACGAATGAATTAGAATGGATTGAATTAGAAAGAATCGTACGAATGAATTAGAATGGATCGTGCGAATGAATTAGAATATGGATCGTACGAAGGAAGTAGAATGGATCGTACGAATGAATTCGAAGGTATCCTTTCTAATTCAATCGTACGATCCATTCTAATTCATTCGTACGATCCATTCTAATTCATTCGTACGATCCATTCTAACTCATTCGCACGATCCATTCTAATTCATTCGCACGATCCTACGAATGAATTAGAATAGATTGTGCGAATGAATTAGAATGGATCTGGATCGTGTATCCATTCTAATTCATTCGTATGACCCATTCTAATTCATTCGTACGATCCAATCTAATTCATTCGCACGATCCATTCTAATTCATTCGCACGATCCATTCTAATTCATTCATACGATCCATTCTAATTCATTCGCACAATCTATTCTAATTCATTCGTACGATCAATTCTAATTCATTAGCATGATCCATTCTAATTTATTCGTACTATCCATTCTAATTCCTTCGTACGATCCATTCTAATTCCTTCGTATCCATTCTAATTCACTCATACGATCCATTCTAATTCATTCATACGATCCATTCTAATTCATTCGCATGAATGAATTAGAATGGATCGTGCGAATGAATTAGAATGGATCGTACGAATGAAATAGAATGGATTGTACGAATGAGATAGAATGGATCGTACAAATGAATTAGAATGGATACATTCATGCGAATGAATTAGAATGGATCATACGAATGAATTAGAATGGATTCATTCGTGTGAATGAATTAGAATGGATCGTACGAATGAGTAAGAATGGATCGTACGAATGAATTAGAATGGATTGAATAAGAATGAATCGTACGAATGAATTAGAATGGATCGTACGAATGAATTAGAATGGATCGTATGAATGAATTAGAATGGATTGAATTTGAATGAATCGTACGAATGAATTAGAATGAATCATACCGTACGAATGAATTAGAATGGATCATATGAAGGAATTAGAATGGATCGTACGAATGAATTAGAATGGATCGTACGAATGAATTAGAATGGATCGTACGAAGGAATTAGAATGGATCGTACGAAGGAATTAGAATGGATAGTACGAATGAATTAGAATGGATACCTTCGTGCAAATGAATTAGAATCGATCGTACGAATGAGTAAGAATGGATCGTACGAATGACTAAGAATGGATCGTACGAATGAAATAGAATGGATCGTATGAATGAATTAGAATGGATCGTGCGAATGAATTAGAATGGATCGTTCGAATGAATTAGAATAGATTGTGCGAATGAATTAGAATGGATCGTACGAATGAATTAGAATGGATCGTGCGAATAAATTAGAATGGATCGTATGAATGAATTAGAATGGATCGTGCGAATGAATTAGAATATGGATCGTACGAAGGAATTAGAATGGATCGTACGAATGAATTCGAATGTATCCTTTCTAATTCATTCATACGATCCATTCTAATTCCTTCGTACGATCCATTCTAATTCATTCGTACGATCCATTCTAATTCGTTCGCACGATCCATTCTAATTCATTCGTACGATCCAATCTAATTCATTCGTACTATCCATTCTAATTCCTTCGTACGATCCATTCTAATTCCTTCGTACGATCCATTCTAATTCATTCGTACGATCCATTCTAATTCCTTCGTATGATCCATTCTAATTCATTCGTACGGTATGATTCATTCTAATTCATTCGTACGATTCATTCTAATTCAATCCATTCTAATTCATTCGTACGATCCATTCTAATTCATTCGTACGATCCATTCTAATTCAATCCATTCTAATTCATTCGTACGATCCATTCTTACTCATTCGTACGATCAATTCTAATTCATTCGCACGAATGAATCCATTCTAATTCATTCGTACTATCCATTCTAATTCCTTCGTACGATCCATCCTAATTCATTCGTTCGATCCATTCTAATTCCTTCGTATGATCCATTCTAATTCATTCGTACGGTATGATTCATTCTAATTCATTCGTACGATTCATTCTAATTCAATCCATTCTAATTCATTCGTACGATCCATTCTAATTTCTTCGTATGATCTATTCTAATTCCTTCGTACGATCCATTCTATTTCATTCGTACGATCCATTCTAATTCATTCGTACGATCCATTCTAATTCATTCGTACGATCCATTCTAATTCATTCGTATGATTCATTCGTATGATTCATTCTAATTCAATCCATTCTAATTCATCCGTACGATCCATTCTTACTCATTCGTACAATCCATTCTAATTCATTCGCACGATCCATTCTAATTCATTCGTACGATCTATTCTATTTCATTCGTACAATCCATTCTAATTCATTCATATGATCCAATCTAATTCATTCATACGATCCATTCTAATTCATTCGTACGATCTATTCTATTTCATTCATACGATCCTTTCTAATTCGTTTGTACGATCCTTTCTAATTCCTTCGTACGATCCATTCTATTTCATTCGTATGACCCATTCTAATTCATAAGTACGATCCATTCTAATTCATTCAAATGATCCACTCTAATTCATTCATACGATCCATTCTAATTAATTCGCACGAATGTATCCATTCCAATTTATTCGTACGATCCATTCTATTTCATTTGTACGATCCATTCTAATTCATTCGTACGATTCATTCTAATTCAATCCATTCTAATTCATTCGTACGATCCATTCTAATTCATTCGCACGATCCATTCTCATTCATTCGTACGATCCATTCTAATTCATTCGTATGATCCAATCTAATTCATTCGCACAATCTATTCTAATTCATTCGTACGATCCATTCTAATTCATTCGCACGATCCATTCTAATTCATTCATACGATCCATTCTATTTCATTCGTACGATCCATTCTTACTCATTCATACAATCCATTCTATTTCTTTTGCACGAATGTATCCATTCTAATTAGAATGGATCGTATGAATGAATTAGAATGGATCGTGCGAATGAATTAGAATGGATTAGAATGGATTGTACGAAGGAATTAGAATGGATCGTACGAAGGAATTAGAATAGATCATACGAAGAAATTAGAATGGATCGTACGAATGAATTAGAATGGATCGTATGAATGAATTAGAATGGATTGTGTGAATGAATTAAAATGGATCGTATGAATGAATTAGAATGGATCATGCTAATGAATTAGAATGGATCATGCTAATGAATTAGAATGGATCGTACGAATGAATTAGATTGGATCGTACGAATGAATTAGAATGGATCGTGCGAATGAATTAGAATGGATCGTACGAATGAATTAGAATGGATCGTACGAAGGAATTAGAATGGATCGTACGAATGAATTAGAAAGGATACATTCGAATTCATTCGTACGATCCATTCTAATTCGTTCGTACGATCCATATTCTAATTCATTCGCACTATCCATTCTAATTCATTCATACGATCCATTCTAATTTATTTGCACGATCCCTTCTAATTCATTCGCACAATCTATTCTAATTCATTCATACGATCCATTCTAATTTATTCCCATGATCCATTCTAATTCATTCATACGATCCATTCTAATTCATTTGTACGAATGTATCCATTCTAATTCATTCGTACGATCCATTCTAATTCATTTGTACGAATTTATCCACTCTAATTCATTCATACGATCCATTCTATTTCATTCGTACGATCCATTCTTACTCATTCGTAAGATCCATTCTAATTCATTGGCACAAATATATCCATTCTAATTCATTCGTACGATCCATTCTAATTCATTCGTGCGATCCATTCTAATTCATTCATACAATCCATTCTATTTCATTCGTACGATCCATTCTAATTCATTCGCACGATCCATTCTAATTCATTCATACGATCCATTCTAATTCATTCGTATGGATCCATTCTAATCCATTCGTACGATCCATTCGTACGATCCATTCTAATTCATTTGTACGAATGTATCCACTCTAATTCATTCGTACAATCCATTCTATTTCATTCGTACGATCCATTCTTACTCATTCGTAAGATCCATTCTAATTCATTGGCACAAATGTATCCATTCTAATTCATTCGTACGATCCATTCTAATTCATTCGAGCGATCCATTCTAATTCATTCATACGATCCATTCTATTTCATTCGTACGATCCATTCTAATTCATTCGCACGATCCATTCTAATTCATTCATACGATCCATTCTAATTCATTCGTATGGATCCATTCTAATTCATTCATACGATCCATTCTAATTCTACGATCCATTCTTACTCATTCGTATTATCCATTTTAATTCATTCACACGAATGTATCAACTCTAATTCATTCGTATGATCCATTCTAATTCATTCGCACGAATGTATCCATTCTAATTCATTCGTACGTTCCATTCTAATTCATTCGTACGATCCATTCTAATTCATTCGTACAATCCATTCTAATTCCTTCGTATGATCCATTCTAATTCATTCGCACGAATGTATCCATTCTAATTCATTCGTACGATCCATTCTAATTCATTCGCACGATCCATTCTAATTCATTCATACGATCCATTCTATTTCATTCGTACGATCCATGCTTACTCATTCGTACGATCTATTCTAATTCATTCGTACAATCTATACGTTCCATTCTAATTCATTCGCACGATCCATTCTAATTCATTCATACAATCCATTCTTACTCAATTGTACGAATGAATTAGAGTAGATTGTGCGAATGAATTAGAATGGATTGTACGAATGAATTAGAATGGATCGTACGAATGAGTAAGAATGGATCGTATGAATGAATTAGAATGGATTGAATTAGAATGAATCGTACGAATGAATTAGAATGGATCATACGAAGGAATTAGAATGGATCGTACGAATGAATTAGAATGGATCGTGCGAATGAATTAGAATGGATCGTACGAATGAATTAGAATGGATCGTACGAATGAATTAGAATAGATCGTGCGAATGAATTAGAATTGATCGTACGAATGAATTAGAATAGATTGTGCGAATGAATTAAATGATTCGTATAAATGAATTAGAATGGATCGTATGAATGAATTAGAATGGATCGTGCGAATGAATTAAAATGGATCGTATGAATGAAATAGAATGGATCGTATGAATTAGAATGGATCGTACGAATGAAATAGAATGGATCGTACGAATGAATTAGAATAGATTATGCGAATGGATTAGAATGGATCATACGATTGAGTAAGAAAGGATTGTACGAATGAAATAGAATAGATCGTACGAATGAATTAGAATGGATCGTATGAATGAATTAGAATGGATCGTTCGAATGAATTAGAATAGATTGTGCGAATGAATTAGAATGGATCGTACGAATGAATTAGAATGGATCGTGCGAATAAATTAGAATGGATCTTAGAATGGATCGTACGAATGAAATAGAATGGATCGAACAAATGAATTAGAATAGATTGTGCGAATGGATTAGAATGGATCATACGATTGAGTAAGAAAGGATTGTACGAATGAAATAGAATAGATCGTACGAATGAATTAGAATGGATCGTATGAATGAATTAGAATGGATCGTTCGAATGAATTAGAATAGATTGTGCGAATGAATTAGAATGGATCGTACGAATGAATTAGAATGGATCGTGCGAATAAATTAGAATGGATCGTACGAATGAATTAGAATAGATCGTATGAAGGAATTAGAATGGATCGTACGAAGGAATTAGAATGGATAGTACGAATGAATTAGAATGGATACCTTCGTGCAAATGAATTAGAATGGATCGTACGAATGAGTAAGAATGGATCGTACGAATGAAATAGAATGGATCGTACTAACGAATTAGAATGGATCGTATGAATGGATTAGAATGGATCATACGATTGAGTAAGAAAGGATTGTACGAATGAAATAGAATAGATCGTACGAATGAATTAGAATGGATCGTATGAATGAATTAGAATGGATCGTGCGAATAAATTAGAATGGATCGTACGAATGAATTAGAATGGATCGTGCGAATGAATTAGAATATGGATCATACGAAGGAATTAGAATGGATCGTACGAATGAATTCGAATATATCCTTTCTAATTCATTCGTACGATCCATTCTAATTCATTCGTACGATCCATTCTAATTCATTCCTACGATCCATTCTAATTCATTCGCACGATCCATTCTAATTCATTCATACAATCCATTCTAATTCTTTTGCACGAATGTATCCATTTTAATTCATTCGTACGATCCATTCTAATTCATTCGTACGATCCATTCTAATTCATTCTCACAATCCATTCTAATTCATTCACACTCATACGATCCATTCTAATTCATTCGCATGAATGTATCCTTTCTAATTCACTCGTACGATCCATTCTAATTCATTCGCACAATCTATTCTAATTCATTCGAGCGATCCATTCTAAGTCATTCGTACGATCCATTCTAATTCATTCGTACGATCCATTCTAATTCAATCCATTCTAATTCATTCGTACGATCCATTCTTACTCATTCGTACGATCCAAATTCATTAATCCGTACGATCTATTCTATTTCATTCGTACGATCCATTCTTATGCACGATCCATTCTACTTCATTCGCACGATCCATTCTCCATTCTAATGGATCGTACGAATGAATTAGAATGGATCGTATGAATGAATTAGATTGGATCGTATGAATGAATTAGAATGGATTGTACGAATGAAATAGAATAGATCGTACGAATGAATTAGAATGAAATAGAATGGATCGTATGAATGAATTAGAATGGATCGTGCAAATGAATTAGAATGGATCGTACGAATGAATTAGAATGGATCGTAGTAATGAATTAGAATGGATCCTACGAATGAATTAGAATAGATTGTGCGAATGAATTAGAATGGATCTGGATCGTGTATCCATTCTAATTCATTCGTACGACCCATTCTAATTCATTCGCACGATCCATTCTAATTCATTCGTACGATCTATTCTAATCCATTCTCCATTCTAATGGATCGTACGAATAAATTAGAATGGATCGTATGAATGAATTAGATTGGATCGTATGAATGAATTAGAATGGATTGTACGAATGAAATAGAATAGATCGTACGAATGAATTAGAATGGATCGTACGAATGAATTAGTATGGATCGTATGAATGAATTAGATTGGATCGTATGAATGAATTAGAATGGATTGTACGAATGAAATAGAATAGATCGTACGAATGAATTAGAATGGATCCTACGAATGAATTAGACTAGATTGTGCGAATGAATTAGAATGGATCTGGATCGTGTATCCATTCTAATTCATTCGTACGACCCATTCTAATTCATTCGCACGATCCATTCTAATTCATTCGTACGATCTATTCTATTTCATTCGTACAATCCATTCTAATTCATTCATACGATCCAATCTAATTCATTCATACAATCCATTCTAATTCATTCATACGATCCATTCTAATTAATTCATATGATCTATTCTATTTCATTCGTACAATCCATTCTAACTCATTCATACGATCCAATCTAATTCATTCATACGATCCATTCTAATTCATTCGTACGATCCATTAGAATGGAGAATGGATTAGAATAGATCGTACGAATGAATTAGACTGGATCGTGCGAATGAATTAGAATGGGTCGTACGAATGAATTAGAATGGATACACGATCCAGATCCATTCTAATTCATTCGCACAATCTATTCTAATTCATTCGTAGGATCCATTCTAATTCATTACTACGATCCATTCTAATTCATTCGTACGATCCATTCTAATTCATTCATACGATCCATTCTAATTCTACGATCCATTCTTACTCATTCGTATTATCCATTTTAATTCATTCACACGAATGTATCAACTCTAATTCATTCGTATGATCCATTCTAATTCATTCGCATGAATGTATCCATTCTAATTCATTCGTACGATCTATTCTAATTCATTCGTACGATCCATTCTAATTCATTCGTACGATCCATTCTAATTCCTTCGTATGATCCATTCTAATTCATTCGCACGAATGTATCCATTCTAATTCATTCGTACGATCCATTCTAATTCATTCGCACGATCCATTCTAATACATTCATACAATCCATTCTATTTCATTCGTACGATCCATTCTTACTCATTTGTATGATCCATTCTAATTCATTCGTACGATCCATTCTAATTCATTAGCACGATCCAAATTCATTTATCCGTACGATCCATTCTTATCGCACGATCCATTCTAATTCATTCGCAAGATCCATTCTCCATTCTAATTCCTTCGTACGATCCTTTCTAATTCCTTCATATCCATTCTAATTCACTCATACGATCCATTCTAATTCATTCATACGATCCATTCTAATTCATTCGCACAATCTATTCTAATTCATTCATACGATCCATTCTAATTTATTCACATGATCCATTCTAATTCCTTCGTATGATCCATTCTAATTCATTCATATGATCCATTCTAATTCATTCGCACGATCCATTCTAATTCATTCGTATGATCCATTCTAATTCATTCGTATGATCCAATCTAATACATTCGTACGATCCATTCTAATTCATTCGCACGATCCATTCTAATTCATTCATACGATCCATTCTAATTCATTCGCACGAATGTATCCATTCTAATTCATTCGTACGATCCATTCTAATTCATTCGCACGATCCATTCTAATTCAATCATACGATCCGTTCTATTTCATTCGTACGATCCATTCTTACTCATTCGTACGATCCATTCTTATTCATTTGCACGAAGGTATCCATTCTAATTCATTCGTACTATCCATTCTAATTCCTTCGTACGATCCATTCTAATTCCTTAGAATGGATCGTACGAATGAATTAGAATGGATCGTACGAATGAATTAGAATGGATCCTATGAATTAATTAGAATGGATTGAATTAGAATGAATCGTACGAATGAATTAGAATGAATCATACCGTACGAATGAATTAGAATGGATCATACGAAGGAATTAGAATGGATCGTACGAATGAATTAGAATGGATCGTACGAATGAATTAGAATGGATCGTACGAAGGAATTAGAATGGATCGTACGAAGGAATTAGAATGGATAGTACGAATGAATTAGAATGGATACCTTCGTGCAAATGAATTAGACTGGATCGTACGAATGAGTAAGAATGGATCGTACGAATGAAATAGAATGGATCGTATGAATGAATTAGAATGTATCGTGCGAATGAATTAGAATGGATCGTACGAATGAATTAGAATGGATACATTCGTGCAAAAGAATTAGAATGGATTGTATGAATGAATTAGAATGGATCGTTTGAGTGAATGCGAATGGATCGTGCGAATGAATTAGAATGGATTGTACGAATGAATTAGAATAGATTGTGTGAATGAATTAGAATGGATCGTACGAATGAAATAGAATGGATCGTACGGATGAATTAGAATGGATTGTGCGAATGGATTAGAATGGATCATACGATTGAGTAAGAATGGATTATACGAATGAAATAGAATGGATCGTACGAATGAAATAGAATGGATTGTACGAATGAATTAGAATGGATACAATTGTGCGAATGAATTAGGATGGATCGTATGAATGAATTAGAATAGATTGTGCGAATGAATTAGAATGGATCGTACGAATGAATTAGAATGGATACATTCATGCGAATGAATTAGAATAGATCGTATGAATGAATTAGAATGGATCGTGTGAGTGAATTAGAATGGATACGAAGAAATTAGAATGGATCGTACGAATGAATTAGAATGGATACATTCGTGCGAATGAATTAGAATGGATCGTATGAATGAATTAATTAGAATCAATCGTACAAATGAATTAGAATGGATCATGCGAATGAATTAGAATGGATCGTGCGAATGAATTAGAATGGATCGTACGAATGAAATAGAATGGATTGTACGAATGAGATAGAATGGATCGTACGAATGAATTAGAATGGATAATTCATGCGAATGAATTAGAATGGATCATACGAATGAATTAGATTGGATTCATTCGTGCGAATGAATTAGAATGGATCGTACGAATGAGTAAGAATGGATCGTATGAATGAATTAGACTGGATTGAATTAGAATAGATTGTGCAAATGAATTAGAATGGATCGTACGAATGAATAAGAATGGATACATTCGTGCAAAAGACTTAGAATGGATTGTATGAATGAATTAGAATGGATCGTGCGAATGAATTAGAATGGATCGTGCGAATGAATTAGAATGGATCGTACGAATGAATTAGAATGGATCGTACGAATGAATTAGAAAGGATACATTCGAATTCATTCGTACGATCCATTCTAATTCATTCGTACAATCTATATTCTAATTCATTCGCACGATCCATTCTAATTCATTCATACGATCCATTCTAATTTATTCGCACGATCCATTCTAATTCATTCGTACGATCCATTCTAATTCATTCGCACAATCTGTTCTAATTCACTCAAACGATCCATTCTAATTCATTCATATGATCCATTCTAATTCATTGGCACGAATGTATCCATTCTAATTCATTCGTACGATCCATTCTAATTCATTTGTACGAATGTATCCACTCTAATTCATTCATACGATCCATTCTAATTCATTCGCACGAATGTATCAATGGATCGTACGAATGAATTAGAATGGATTGAATTAGAATGAATCGTACGAATGAATTAGAATGGATCGTGCGAATGAATTAGAATGGATTGTACGAATGAATTACAATGGATCGTATGAATGAATAAAATTGGATCGTATGAATGAATTAGTATGGATCGTGCGAATGAATTAGAATGGATCGTACGAATGAATTAGAATGGATCGTTTGAATGAATTAGAATGGATCGTACTTATGAATTAGAATGGGTCATACGAATGAAATAGAATGGATCGTACGAAGGAATTAGAAAGGATTGTACAAACGAATTAGAATAGATTGTATGAATGAAATAGAATAGATCGTACGAATGAATTAGAATGGATCGTATGAATGAATTAGATTGGATCGTATGAATGAATTAGAATGGATTGTACGAATGAAATAGATTAGATCGTACGAATGAATTAGAATGGATCGTGCGAATGAATTAGAATGGGTCGTACGAATGAATTAGAATGGATACACGATCCAGATCCATTCTAATTCATTCGCATAATCTATTCTAATTCATTCGTAGGATCCATTCTAATTCATTACTACGATCCATTCGAATTCATTTCATACGATCCATTCTAATTCATTCGTACGATCCATTCTAATTCATTCGCACGATCCATTCTAATTCATTCATACGATCCATTCTAATTCATTCGTACGATCTATTCTATTTCATTCGTACAATCCATTCTTACTCAATCGTATGATCCATTCTAATCCATTCGCACAATCTATTCTAATTCATTCGTACGATCCATTCTACTTAATTCGTACAATCCATTCTAATTCATACGATCCATTCTATTTCATTCATACGAACCATTTTAATTCATTCGCACGATCCATTCTAATTCATTCATACGATCCATTCTTACTCATTCGTACGATCCATTCTAATTCATTCGCACGATCCATTCTAATTCATCCGTACGATCCATTCTATTTCATTCGTACGATCCATTCTAATTCATTCGCACAATCTATTCTAATTCATTCGTACGATCCATTCTAATTCATTCGCACGATCCATTCTAATTCATTAATACGATCCATTCTAATTCATTCGCACGATCCATTCTAGTTCATTCACACTCATACGATCCATTCTAATTCATTCGCACGAATGTATCCTTTCTAATTCATTCGTACGATCCATTCTAATTCATTCGCACAATCTATTCTAATTCATTCGAACGATCCATTCTAATTCATTCGTACGATCCAATCTAATTCATTCGCACGATCCATTCTAATTCATTCGCACGATCCATTCTAATTCATTAGCACGATCTATTCTAATTCATTCGTACGATCCATTCTAATTCATTTATACGATCCAATCTAATTCATTCATACGATCCATTCTAATTCTTTCGCACGAATGTATCCATTCTATTTCATTCGTACGATCCATTCTAATTCATTAGCACGAAAAAACACGATCCACTCACATACGAATAAATTAGAATGAATTAGAATGGATTGTGTGAATGAATTAGAATGGATCGTATGAATGAATTAGAATGGATCGTGCGAATGAATTAGAATGGATCGTGCGAATGAATTAGAATATGGATCGTACGAAGGAATTAGAATGGATCGTACGAATGAATTCGAATGTATCCTTTCTAATTCGTTCGTACGATCCATTCTAATTCCTTCGTACGATCCATTCTAATTCATTCGTACGATCCATTCAAATTCATTCGCACGATCCATTCTAATTCCTTCGTACGATCCATTCTATTTCATTCATACGATCCATTCTAATTAGAATGGATCGTGTGAATGAATTAGAATGGATCGTACGAATGAATTAGAATGGATCGTTTGAATGAATTAGAATGGATCGTACTTATGAATTAGAATGGGTCATACGAATGAAATAGAATGGATCGTACGAAGGAATTAGAAAGGATCGTACAAACGAATTAGAATGGATCGTATGAATGAAATAGAATAGATCGTACGAATGAATTAGAATGGATCGTATGAATGAATTAGATTGGATCGTATGAATGAATTAGAATGGATTGTACGAATAAAATAGATTAGATCGTACGATTGAATTAGAATGGATCATGCGAATGAATTAGAATGGGTCGTACGAATGAATTAGAATGGATACACGATCCAGATCCATTCTAATTCATTCGCACAATCTATTCTAATTCATTCGTAGGATCCATTCTAATTTATCCATACGATCCATTCTAATTCATTCGTACGATCCATTCTAATTCATTCGCACGATCCATTCTAATTCATTCATACGATCCATTCTAATTCATTCGTACGATCTATTCTATTTCATTCGTACAATCCATTCTTACTCAATCGTATAATCCATTCTAATCCATTCGCACAATCTATTCTAATTCATTCGTACGATCCATTCTATTTCATTCGTACGATCCATTCTAATTCATATGATCCATTCTATTTCATTCATACGATCCATTTTAATTCATTCACACGATCCATTCTAATTCATTCATACGATCCATTCTTACTCATTCGTACGATCCATTCTAATTCATTCGCACGATCCATTCTAATTCATCCGTACGATCCATTCTATTTCATTCGTACGATCCATTCTAATTCATTCGCACAATCTATTCTAATTCATTCGTACGATCCATTCTAATTCATTCGCACGATCCATTCTAATTCATTCATACGATCCATTCTATTTCATTCGAACGATCCATTCTTACTCATTCATACGATCCATTCTAATTCATTTGCACGAAGGTATCCATTCTAATTCATTCGTACTATCCATTCTAATTCCTTCGTACGATCCATTCTAATTCCTTCGTACGATCCATTCTAATTCATTCGTACGATCCATTCTAATTCACTCGTACGATCCATTCTAATTCCTTCGTATGATCCATTCTAATTCATTCGTACGGTATGATTCATTCTAATTCATTCGTACGATTCATTCTAATTCAATCCATTCTAATGCATTTGTACGATCCATTCTAATTCATTCGTACGATCCATTCTAATTCATTCGTACGATTCATTCTAATTCAATCCATTCTAATTCATTCGTACGATCCATTCTTACTCATTCGTACGATCCATTCTAATTCATTCGCACGAATGAATCCATTCTAATTCATTCGTATGATCCATTCTAATTCATTCGCATGAATGTATCTATTCTAATTCATTCGTACGATCCATTCGATCTCATTCGTACAATCCATTCTATTTCATTCGTACGATCCATTCTAATTCATTCACACGATCCATTCTAATTCATTCGCATGATCCATTCTAATTCATTCGTACGATCGATTCTAATTCATTCATATGATCCATTCTAATTCATTCATACGATTCATTCTAATTCATTCGCACAATCTATTCTAATTCATTCATACGATCCATTCTAATTTATTCGCACGATCCATTCTAATTCATTCATACGATCCATTCTAATTCATTCATATGATCCATTCTAAATTATTCGCACGATCCATTCTTACTCATTCGTACGATCCATTCTAATTCATTCGCACGATCCATTCTAATTCATTAATACGATCCATTCTAATTCATTCGCACGATCCATTCTAATTCATTCACACTCATACGATCCATTCTAATTCATTCGCACGAATGTATCCTTTCTAATTCATTAGTACGATCCATTCTAATTCATTCGCACAATCTATTCTAATTCATTCGAACGATCCATTCTAATTCATTCGTACGATCCATTCTAATTCATTCGTACGATCCATTCTAATTCATTTGCACGATCCATTCTAATTCATTCGCACGATCCATTCTAATTCATTAGCACGATCCATTCTAATTCATTCGTACGATCCATTCTAATTCATTTATACGATCCAATCTAATTCATTCATACGATCCATTCTAATTCTTTCGCACGAATGTATCCATTCTAATTCATTCGTACGATCCATTCTAATTCATTAGCACGAAAAAACACGATCCACTCACATACGAATAAATTAGAATGAATTAGAATGGATTGTGTGAGTGAATTAGAATGGATCGTATGAATGAATTAGAATGGATCGTGCGAATGAATTAGAATGGATCGTGCGAATGAATTAGAATATGGATCGTACGAAGGAATTAGAATGGATCGTACGAATGAATTCGAATGTATCCTTTCTGATTCATTCATACGATCCATTCTAATTCCTTCGTACGATCCATTCTAATTCATTCGTACGATCCATTCTAATTCATTCGCACGATCCATTCTAATTCATTCGTACGATTCATTCTAATTCAATCCATTCTAATTCATTTGTACGAATGTATCCACTCTAATTCATTCATACGATCCATTCTATTTCATTCGTACGATTCATTCTAATTCATTCGCACGATCCATTCTAATTCATTCATACGATCCATTCTAATTCATTCATACGATCCATTCTAATTCATTCGTACGATCCATTATAATTCATTCGTACAATCCATTCTAATTCATTCGCACGATCCATTCGCATTCACTCAAACGATCCATTCTAATTCATTCATATGATCCATTCTAATTCATTCGCACGAATGTATCCATTCTAATTCATTCGTACGATCCATTCTAATTTATTTGTACGAATGTATCCACTCTAATTCATTCATACGATCCATTCTAATTTATTCGCACGAATGTATCCATTCCAATTCATTCGTACGATCCATTCTAATTCATTCGCACAATCTATTCTAATTCATTCGTACGATCGATTCTAATTCATTCATACGATCCATTCTAATTCATTCGCACGAATGTATCCATTTTAATTCATTCGTAAGATCCATTCTAATTCATTCGCACAATCTATTCTAATTCATTCATACGATCCATTCTAATTTATTTGCACGATCCATTCTAATTCATTCATACGATCCATTCTAATTCATTCATATGATCCATTCTAATTCATTCGCACGATCCATTCTTACTCATTCGTACGATCCATTCTAATACATTCGCACGATCCATTCTAATTCATTAATACGATCCATTCTAATTCATTCGCACGATCCATTCTAATTCATTCACACTCATACGATCCATTCTAATTCATTCGCACGAATGTATCCTTTCTAATTCATTCGTACGATCCATTCTAATTCATTCGCACAATCTATTCTAATTCATTCGAACGATCCATTCAAATTCATTCGTACGATCCATTCTAATTCATTCGCACGATCCATTCAAATTCATTCGCACGATCCATTCTAATTCATTAGCACGATCTATTCTAATTCATTCGTACGATCCATTCTAATTCATTTATACGATCCAATCTAATTCATTCATACGATCCATTCTAATTCTTTCGCACAAATGTATCCATTCTAATTCATTCGTACGATCCATTCTAATTCATTAGCACGAAAAAACACGATCCACTCACATACGAATAAATTAGAATGAATTAGAATGGATTGTGTGAATGAATTAGAATGGATCGTATGAATGAATTAGAATGGATCGTGCAAATGAATTAGAATGGATCGTGCGAATGAATTAGAATATGGATCGTATGAATGAATTAGAATGGATCGTGCAAATGAATTAGAATGGATCGTACGAATGAATTCGAATGTATCCTTTCTAATTCATTCGTACGATCCATTCTAATTCCTTCGTACGATCCATTCTAATTCATTCGTACGATCCATTCTAATTCATTCGCACGATCCATTCTAATTCATTCGTACGATCCATTCTATTTCATTCATACGATCCATTCTAATTCATTCATACGATCTATTCTAATTCTTTCGCACGAATGTATCCATTCTAATTCATTCGTACGATCCATTCTAATTCATTCGCACGATCCATTCTAATTCATTCATACAATCCATTCTAATTCTTTTGCACGAATGTATCCATTCTAATTCATTCGTTCGATCCATTCTAATTCATTCGTACGATCCATTCTAATTCATTCGCACGATCCATTCTAATTCATGCATACGATCCAATCTAATTCATTCATACGATCCATTCTAATTCATTCGCACGAATGTATCCATTCTAATTCATTCGTACATGTATGAATGAATTAGAATGGATCGTACGAATAAATTAGAGTTGATACATTCGTGCGAATGAATTAGAATGGATCGTACGAATAAATTAGATTGGATCGTATGAATGAATTATAATGGATCATGCGAATGAATTAGAATAGATCATACGAATGAATTAGAATGGATCGTACGAATGAATTAGAATGGATACATTCGTGCAAAAGAATTAGAATGGATTGTATGAATGAATTAGAATGGATCGTGCGAATGAATTAGAATGGATACATTCGTGCGAATGAATTAGAATGGATCGTATGAATGAATTAGATTGGACTTTTGAATGAATTAGAATGGATCGTGTGAATGAATTAGAATGGATCGTACGAATGAATTAGAATGGATCGTTTGAATGAATTAGAATGGATCGTACTTATGAATTAGAATGGGTCATACGAATGAAATAGAATGGATCGTACGAAGGAATTAGAAAGGATCGTACAAACGAATTAGAATGGATCGTATGAATGAAATAGAATAGATCGTACGAATGAATTATAATGGATCGTATGAATGAATTAGATTGGATCGTATGAATGAATTAGAATCGATTGTACGAATGAAATAGATTAGATCATACGAATGAATTAGAATGGATCGTGCGAATGAATTAGAATGGGTCGTACGAATGAATTAGAATGGATACACGATCCAGATCCATTCTAATTCATTCGCACAATCTATTCTAATTCATTCGTAGGATCCATTCTAATTCATTCATACGATCCATTCTAATTCATTCGTACGATCCATTCTAATTCATTCGCACGATCCATTCTAATTCATTCATACGATCCATTCTAATTCATTCGTACGATCTATTCTATTTCATTCGTACAATCCATTCTTACTCAATCGTATGATCCATTCTAATCCATTCGCACAATCTATTCTAATTCATTCGTACGATCCATTCTATTTCATTCGTACGATCCATTCTAATTCATACGATCCATTCTATTTCATTCATACGATCCATTTTAATTCATTCGCACGATCCATTCTAATTCATTCATACGATCCATTCTTACTCATTCGTACGATCCATTCTAATTCATTCGCACAATTCATTCTAATTCATCCGTACGATCCATTCTATTTCATTCGTACGATCCATTCTAATTCATTCGCACAATCTATTCTAATTCATTCGTACGATCCATTCTAATTCATTCGCATGATACATTCTAATTCATTCATACGATCCATTCTATTTCATTCGAACGATCCATTCTTACTCATTCGTACGATCCATTCTAATTCATTTGCACGAAGGTATCCATTCTAATTCATTCATACTATCCATTCTAATTCCTTCGTACGATCCATTCTAATTCCTTCGTACGATCCATTCTAATTCATTCGTACGATCCATTCTAATTCACTCGTACGATCCATTCTAATTCCTTCGTATGATCCATTCTAATTCATTCGTACGGTATGATTCATTCTAATTCATTCGTACGATTCATTCTAATTCAATCCATTCTAATTCATTCGTACGATCCATTCTAATTCATTCGTACGATCCTTTCTAATTCATTCGTACGATTCATTCTAATTCAATCCATTCTAATTCATTCGTACGATCCATTCTTACTCATTCGTACGATCCATTCTAATTCATTCGCACGAATGAATCCATTCTAATTCATTCGTATGATCCATTCTAATTCATTCGCATGAATGTATCCATTCTAATTCATTCGTACGATCCATTCGATCTCATTCGTACAATCCATTCTATTTCATTCGTACGATCCATTCTAATTCATTCGCAAGATCCATTCTAATTCATTCGCATGATCTATTTTAATTTATTCGTACGATCGATTCTAATTCATTCATACGATCCATTCTAATTCATTCGCACGAATGTATCCATTCTAATTCATTCGTACGAACCATTCTAATTCATTCGCACAATCTATTCTAATTCATTCATACGATCCATTCTAATTTATTCGCACGATCCATTCTAATTCATTCATACGATCCATTCTAATTCATTCATATGACCCATTCTAATTCATTCGCATGATCCATTCTTACTCATTCGTACGATCCATTCTAATTCATTCGCACGATCCATTCTAATTCATTAATACGATCCATTCTAATTCATTCGCATGATCCATTCTAATTCATTTACACTCATACGATCCATTCTAATTCATTCGCACGAATGTATCCTTTCTAATTCATTCGTACGATCCATTCTAATTCATTCGCACAATCTATTCTAATTCATTCGAACGATCCATTCTAATTCATTCGTACGATCCATTCTAATTCATTCGTTCGATCCATTCTAATTCATTCGCACGATCCATTATAATTCATTCGGACGATCCATTCTAATTCATTAGCACGATCCATTCTAATTCATTCGTACAATCCATTCTAATTCATTTATACGATCCAATCTAATTCATTCATACGATCCATTCTAATTCTTTCGCACGAATGTATCCATTCTAATTCATTCGTACGATCCATTCTAATTCATTAGCACGAAAAAACACGATCAACTCACATACGAATAAATTAGAATGAATTAGAATGGATTGTGTGAATGAATTAGAATGGATCGTATGAATGAATTAAAATGGATCGTGCGAATGAATTAGAATGGATTGTGCGAATGAATTAGAATATGGATCGTACGAAGGAATTAGAATGGATTGTACGAATGAATTCGAATGTATCCTTTCTAATTCATTCGTACGATCCATTCTAATTCCTTCGTACGATCCGTTCTAATTCATTCGTACGATCCATTCTAATTCATTCGCACGATCCATTCTAATTCATTCGTACGATCCATTCTATTTCATTCATACGATCCATTCTAATTCATTCATACGATCTATTTGAATTCTTTCGCACGAATGTATCCATTCTAATTAATTCGTACGATCCATTCTAATTCATTCGCACGATCCATTCCAATTCATTCATACAATCCATTCTAATTCTTTTGCACGAATGTATCCATTCTAATTCATTCGTTCGATCCATTCTAATTCATTTGTATGATCCATTCTAATTCATTCGCACGATCCATTCTAATTCATGCATACGATCCAATCTAATTCATTCATACGATCCATTCTAATTCATTCGCACGAATGTATCCATTCTAATTCATTCGTACATGTATGAATGAATTAGAATGGATCGTACGAATGAATTAGAGTTGATACATTCATGCGAATGAATTAGAATGGATCGTACGAATGAATTAGATTGGATCGTATGAATGAATTATAATGGATCATGCGAATGAATTAGAATAGATCATACGAATGAATTAGAATGGATCGTACGAATGAATTAGAATGGATACATTCGTGCAAAAGAATTAGAATGGATTGTATGAATGAATTAGAATGGATCGTGCAAATGAATTAGAATGGATACATTCGTGCGAATGAATTAGAATGGATCGTATGAATGAATTAGATTGGATCGTATGAATGAATTAGAATGGATCGTGCGAATGAATTAGAATGGATCGTACGAATGAATTAGAATGGATCGTTTGAATGAATTAGAATGGATCGTACTTATGAATTAGAATGGGTCATACGAATGAAATAGAATGGATCGTATGAAGGAATTAGAAAGGATCGTACAAACGAATTAGAATGGATCGTATGAATGAAATAGAATAGATCGTACGAATGAATTAGAATGGATCGTATAAATGAATTAGATTGGATCGTATGAATGAATTAGAATGGATTGTATGAATGAAATAGATTAGATCGTACGAATAATTTGAATGGATCGTGCGAATGAATTAGAATGGGTCGTACGAATGAATTAGAATGGATACACAATCCAGATCCATTCTAATTCATTCGCACAATCTATTCTATTTCATTCGTAGGATCCATTCTAATTCATTACTACGATCCATTCTAATTCATTCATACGATCCATTCTAATTCATTCGTACGATCCATTCTAATTCATTCGCCCGATCCATTCTAATTCATTCATACAATCCATTCTAATTCATTCGTACGATCTATTCTATTTCATTCCTACAATCCATTCTTACTCAATCGTATGATCCATTCTAATCCATTCGCACAATCTATTCTAATTCATTCGTACGATCCATTCTATTTCATTCGTACAATCCATTCTAATTCATACGATCCATTCTTACTCATTCGTACGATCCATTCTAATTCATTCGCACGAATGAATCCATTTTAATTCATTCGTATGATCCATTCAAATTCATTCGCATGAATGTATCCATTCTAATTCATTCGTACGATCCATTCTATCTCATTCGTACAATCCATTCTATTTCATTCGTACGATCCATTCTAATTCATTCGCACAATCCATTCTAATTCATTCGCATGATCCATTCTAATTCATTCGTACGATCGATTCTAATTCATTCATACGATCCATTCTAATTCATTCGCACGAATGTATCCATTCTAATTCATTCGTACGATCCATTCTAATTCATTCGCACAATCTATTCTAATTCATTCATACGATCCCTTCTAATTTATTCGCACGATCCATTCTAATTCATTCATACGATCCATTCTAATTCATTCATATGATCCATTCTAATTCATTCGTACGATCCATTCTAATTCATTCGCATGAAAAAACACGATCCACTCACATACGAATAAAGTAGAATGAATTAGAATGGATTGTGTGAATGAATTAGAATGGATCGTATGAATGAATTAGATTGGATCGTATTAATGAATTAGAATGGATCGTACGAATGAATTAGAATAGATCGTACGAATGAATTAGATTGGATCGTATGAATGAATTATAATGGATCATGCGAATGAATTAGAATAGATCATACGAATGAATTAGAATGGATCGTACGAATGAATTAGAATGGATACATTCGTGCAAAAGAATTAGAATGGATTGTATGAATGAATTAGAATGGATCGTGCGAATGAATTAGAATGGATACATTCGTGCGAATGAATTAGAATGGATCATATGAATGAATTATATTGGATCGTATGAATAAATTAGAATGGATCGTGCGAATGAATTAGAATGGACCGTACGAATGAATTAGAATGGATCGTATGAATTAGAATGGATCGTACGAAGGAATTAGAACGGATCGTATGAATGAATTAGATTGGATCGTATTAATGAATTTGAATGGATCGTATGAATGAATTAGATTGGATCGTATGAATGAATTAGAATGGATCTTGCGAATGAATTAGAATGGATCGTACGAATGAAATAGAATGGATTGTATGAATGAATTAGAATAGATCGTGCGAATGAATTAGAATGGATCGTACGAATGAATTAGAAAGGATCATATGAATGAATTAGAATGGATCGTACGTATGAATTAGAATGGATCGTGCGAATGAATTAGAATGGATCGTACGAAGGAATTCATTTGATCCATTCTAATTCATTCGTACGATCCATTCTAATTCATTCGTACGATCCATTCTAATTCATTCGTACGATCCATTCTAATTCATTCGCACGATCCATTCTAATTTATTCATACGATCCAATCTAATTCATTCATACGATCCATTCTAATTCATTCGCACGAATGTATCCATTCTAATTCATTCGCACGATCCATTCTAATTTATTCGCACGAATGAATCCATTCTAATTCATTCGTATGATCCATTCTAATTCATTCGCATGAATGTATCCATTCTAATTCATTCGTACGATCAATTCTATCTCATTCGTACAATCCATTCTATTTCATTCGTACGATCCATTCTAATTCATTCGCACGATCCATTCTAATTCATTCGCATGATCCATTCTAATTCATTCGTACGATCGATTCTAATTCATTCGTACGATCCATTCTAATTCATTCGCACAATCTATTCTAATTCATTCGTACGATCCATTCTAATTCATTCGCACGATCCATTCTAATTCATTCATACGATCCATTCTATTTCATTCGTACGATCCATTCTTACTCATTCGTACGATCCATTCTAATTCATTTGCACGAAGGTATCCATTCTAATTCATTCGTACTATCCATTCTAATTCCTTCGTACGATCCATTCTAATTCCTTCGTACGATCCATTCTAATTCCTTCGTATGATCCATTCTAATTCATTCGTACGATTCATTCTAATTCAATCCATTCTAATTCATTCGTACGATCCATTCTTACTCATTCGTACGATCCATTCTAATTCATTCATACGATCCAATCTAATTCATTCATACGATCCATTCAAATTCATTAATACGATCCAATCTAATTCATTCATACGATCCATTCTAATTCCTTCGTACGATCCATTCTAATTCATACGATCCATTCTAATTCATTCGTAAGATCCATTCTAATTCATTCATACGATCTATTCTAATTCATTCATACAATCCATTCTAATTCCTTCGTACGATCCATTCTAATTCATTCATACGATCCATTCTAATTCATTCGTACGATCTATTCTATTTCATTCATACGATCCATTCTAATTCATTAATACGATCCATTCTAATTCATTCGCACGATCCATTCTAATTCATTCACACTCATACGATCCATTCTAATTCATTTGTACGAATGAATTAGAGTGGATACATTCGTACAAATGAATTAGAATGGATCGTATGAATGAATTAGAGTGGATACATTCGTACAAATGAATTAGAATGGATCGTACAAAGAATTAGAATGGATACATTTGTGCGAATGAATTAGAATGTATCATATGAATGAATTAGAATGGATCGTTTGAGTGAATGCGAATGGATCGTGCGAATGAATTAGAATGGATTGTACGAATGAATTAGAATGGATCGTACGAATGAATTAGAATGGATACATTCGTGCGAATCCATTCTATTTCATTCGTACGATCCATTCTAATTCATTCGCACGATCCATTCTAATTCATTCATACGATCCATTCTAATTCATTCGTACGATCCATTCTAATTCATTCGTACGATCCATTCTAATTCATTCGTACGATCCATTCTAATTCATTCGCACAATCTATTCTAATTCATTCGTACGATCCATTCTAGTTCATTCGCACGATCCATTCTAATTCATTCATACGATCCATTCTATTTCATTCGTACGATCCATTCTTACTCATTCGTACAATCCATTCTAATTCATTTGCACGAAGGTATCCATTCTAATTCATTCATACTATCTATTCTAATTCCTTCGTACGATCCATTCTAATTCCTTCGTACGATCCATTCTAATTCATATGTACGATCCATTCTAATTCATTCGTACGATCCATTCTAATTCCTTCGTACGAATGAATTAGAATGGATCGTACAAATGAATTAGAATGGATTGAATTAGAATGAATCGTACGAATGAATTAGAATGAATCATACGAATGAAATAAAATGGATCATAATCTAATTCATTCATACGATCCATTCTAATTCATTCGCACAATCTATTCTAATTCATTCGTACGATCCGTTCTAATTCATTCGCACGATCTATTCTAATTCATTCGTACGATCCATTCTAATTCATTCGCACGAATGTATCCATTCTAATTCATTCATACAATCTATTCTAATTCATTCGTACGATCCATTCTAATTCATTCGTACAATCCATTCTATTTCATTCGTACGATCCATTCTTACTCATTCGTATGATCCATTCTAATTCATTCGCACGAATGTATCCATTCTAATTCATTCGTACGATCCATTCTAATTCATTCGTCCGATCCATTCTAATTCATTCATACGATCCATTCTAATTCATTCATACAATCCATTCTAATTCTTTCACACGATCCATTCTAATTCATTCGTACGATCCATTCTAATTCATTCGCACGAATGTATCCATTCTAATTCATTCATACAATCTATTCTAATTCATTCGTACGATCCATTCAAATTCATTCGTACGATCCATTCTAATTCATTCGCACGAATGTATCCATTCTAATTCATTCATACAATCTATTCAAATTCATTCGTACGATCCATTCTAATTCATTCGTACAATCCATTCTATTTCATTCGTACGATCCATTCTTACTCATTCGTATGATCCATTCTAATTCATTCGCACGAATGTATCCATTCTAATTCATTCGTACGATCCATTCTAATTCATTAGCATGATCCATTCTAATTTATTTGTACGATCTATTCTATTTCATTCGTACAATCCATTCTTACTCAATCGTATGATCCATGGATCGTACGAGTGAGTAAGAATGGATCGTACGAATGAATTATAATGGATTGAATTAGAATGAATCGTACGAATGAATTAGAATGGATCGTACGAATGAATTAGAATGGATCGTACGAATGAATTAGAATGGATTGAATTAGAATGAATCGTACGAATGAATTAGAATGAATCATACGAATGAAATAAAATGGATCATAATCTAATTCATTCATACGATCCATTCTAATTCATTCGCACAATCTATTCTAATTCATTCGTACGATCCATTCTAATTCATTCGCACGAATGTATCCATTCTAATTCATTCATACAATCTATTCTAATTCATTCGTACGATCCATTCTAATTCATTCGTACAATCCATTCTATTTCATTCGTACGATCCATTCTTACTCATTCGTATGATCCATTCTAATTCATTCGCACGAATGTATCCATTCTAATTCATTCGTACGATCCATTCTAATTCATTCGTACGATCCATTCTAATTCATTCGTCCGATCCATTCTAATTCATTCATACGATCCATTCTAATTCATTCATACAATCCATTCTAATTCTTTCACACGATCCATTCTAATTCATTCGTATGATCCATTCTAATTCATTCGTACGATCCATTCTAATTCATTCGTACGATCCATTCTAATTCATTCGCACGAATGAATCCATTCTAATTCATTCGTACAATCCATTCTATTTCATTCGTACGATCCATTCTTACTCATTCGTAAGAATGGATCGTGCTAATGAATTAGAATGGATCGTGCGAATGAATTAGAATGGATCGTGCGAATGAATTAGAATGGATCGTACGAATGAATTAGAATGGATCGTACGAATGAATTAGAATGGATCGTGCGAATGAATTAGAATATGGATCGTACGAATGAATTAGAATGGATCGTGCAAATGAATTAGAATGGATCGTACGAATGAATATCGTACGAATGAATTAGAATGGATCGTACGAAGGAATTAGAATGGATCGTACGAAGGAATTAGAATGGATAGTACGAATGAATTAGAATGGATACCTTCGTGCAAATGAATTAGAATGGATCGTACGAATGAGTAAGAATGGATCGTACGAATGAAATAGAATGGATCGTATGAATGAATTAGAATGGATCGTGCGAATGAATTAGAATGGATCGTACGAATGCATTAGAATAGATTGTGCGAATGAATTATAATGGATCGTACGAATGAATTAGTATGGATCATACGAATGAATTAGAATGGATCGTATGAATGAATTAGAATGGATCGTACGAATGAATTAGAATGGATCGTACGAATGAATTAGAATGGATCGTATGAATGAATTAGAATGGATCGTGCGAATAAATTAGAATGGATCGTATGAATGAATTAGAATAGATTATGCGAATGAAATAGAATGGATTGTACGAATGAGATAGAATGGATTGAATTAGAATGAATCGTACGAATGAATTAGAATGAATCATACCGTACGAATGAATTAGAATGGATCATATGAATGAATTAGAATGGATCGTATGAATGAATTAGAATGGATCGTATGAATGAATTAGAATGGATCGTACGAATGAATTAGAATGGATCGTACGAATGAATTAGAATGGATCGGGCGAATGAATTAGAATGGATCGTACGAATGAATTAGAATGGATCGTAAGAATGAATTAGATTTGATCGTATTAATGAATTAGAATGGATCGTACGAATGAATTAGAATAGATCGTACAAATGAATTAGAATGGATACGAATGGATCGTACGAATGAGTAAGAATGGATCGTACGAATGAAATAGAATGGATTGTACGAATGAATTAGAATGGATACATTCGTGCGAATGAATTAGGATGGATCGTATGAATGAATTAGAATGGATCGTACGAATGAATTAGAATGGATACATTCGTGCGAATGAATTAGAATGGATCGTATGAATGAATTATAATCGATCGTACGAATGAATTAGAATGGATCATGCGAATGAATTAGAATGGATCGTGCGAATGAATTAGAATGGATCGTATAAATGAATTAGAATGGATCGTATGAATGAAATAGAATGGATCGTACGAATGAATTAGAATGGATCGTGCGAATTAATTAGAATGGATCGTACGAATGAATTAGAATGGATCGTACGAAGGAATTAGATTGGATAGTACGAATGAATTAGAATGGATACCTTCGTGCAAATGAAATAGAATGGATCGTACGAATGAATTAGAGTAGATTGTGCGAATGGATTAGAATGGGTCATACGATTGAGTAAGAATGGATTGTACGAATGAAATAGAATAGATCGTACGAATGAATTAGAATGGATCGTACGAATAAATTAGAATGGATCGCTCGAATGAATTAGAATAGATTGTCCGAATGAAATAGAATGGATCGTACGAATGAATTATAATGGATCGTGCGAATAAATTAGAATGGATCGTATGAATGAATTAAATGGATTGTGCGAATGAATTAGAATATGGATCGTACGAAGGAATTAGAATGGATAGTACGAATGATTTCGAATGTATCCTTTCTAATTCATTCGTACGATCCATTCTAATTCCTTCGTACGATCCATTCTAATTCATTCGTACGATCCATTCTAATTCATTCGTACGATCCAATCTAATTCATTCGTACGATCCATTCTAATTCATTCGCACAATCTATTCTAATTCATTCGTACGATCCATTCTAATTCATTCACACGATCCATTCTAATTCATTCATACGATCCATTCTATTTCATTCATACTATCCATTCTTACTCATTCGTACGATCCATTCTAATTCATTTGCACGAAGGTATCCATTCTAATTCATTCGTACTATCCATTCTAATTCCTTCGTACGATCCATTCTAATTCCTTCGTACGATCCATTCTAATTCATTCGTACGATCCATTCTAATTCCTTCGTATGATCCATTCTAATTCATTCGTACGGTATGATTGATTCTAATTCATTCGTACGATTCATTCTAATTCAATCCATTCTAATTCATTCGTACGATCCATTCTAATTCATTCGTACGATCCATTCTAATTCATTCGTACGATTCATTCTAATTCAATCCATTCTAATTCATTCGTATGATCCATTCTTACTCATTCGTACGATCCATTCTAATTCATTCGCACGAATGAATCCATTCTAATTCATTCGTATGATCCATTCTAATTCATTCGCATGAATGTATCCATTCTAATTCATTCGTACGATCCATTCTATCTCATTCGTACAATCCATTCTATTTCATTCGTACGATCCATACTAATTCATTCGCACGATCCATTCTAATTCATTCGCATGCTCCATTCTAATTCATTCGTACGATCGATTCTAATTCATTCATACGATCCATTCTAATTCATTCGCACGAATGTATCCATTCTAATTCATTCGTACGATCCATTCTAATTCATTCGCACAATCTATTCTAATTCATTCATACGATCCATTCTAATTTATTCGCACGATCCATTCTAATTCCTTCGTATGATCCATTCTAATTCATTCGTACGGTATGATTCATTCTAATTCATTCGTACGATTCATTCTAATTCAATCCATTCTAATTCATTCGTACGATCCATTCTAATTCATTCGTACGATCCATTCTAATTCATTCGTACGATTCATTCTAATTCAATCCATTCTAATTCATTCGTACGATCCATTCTTACTCATTCGTACGATCCATTCTAATTCATTCGCACGAATGAATCCATCCAAATTCATTCGTATGATCTATTCTAATTCATTCGCATAAATGTATCCATTCTAATTCATTCGCACGATCCATTCTAATTCATTCGCATGATCCATTCTAATTCATTCGCATGAATGTATCCATTCTAATTCATTCGTACGATCCATTCTATCTCATTCGTACAATCCATTCTATTTCATTCGTACGATCCATTCTAATTCATTCGTATGATCCATTCTAATTCATTCGCATGAATGAATCCATTCTAATTCATTCGTACGATCCATTCTATCTCATTCGTACGATCTATTCTAATTCATTCGCACGAATATATCCTTTCTAATTCATTCGTACGATCCATTCTAATTCATTCGCACGATCCATTCTAATTCATTAATACGATCCATTCTAATTCATTCGCACGATCCATTCTAATTCATTCATACGATCCATTCTAATTTATTCGCACGATCCATTCTTACTCATTCGTATGATCCATTCTAATTCATTCGCACGATCCATTCTTACTCATTCGTACGATCCATTCTAATTCATTCGCACAATCCATTCTAATTGTTTTGCACGAATGTATCCATTCTAATTCATTCGTACGATCCATTCTAATTCATTCGTATGATCTATTCTAATTCATTCGCATGATCTATTATAATTCATTCATACGATCCAATCTAATTCATTCGTACGATCCATTCTAATTCATTCGCAAGAATGTATCAACTCTAATTCATTCGTACGATCCATTCTAATTCATTCATACATGTACGAATGAATTAGAATGGATACATTCGTGCGAATGAATTAGAATGGATCGTATGAATGAATTAGATTGGATCGTATGCATGAATTAGAATGGATCGTGCGAATGAATTAGATTGGATCGTACGAATGAATTTGAATGGATCGAACGAATGAATTAGAATGGATACATTTGTGCAAAAGAATTAGAATGGATTGTATGAATGAATTAGAATGGATCGTGCGAATGAATTAGAATGGATCGTACGAATGAATTAGAATGGATACATTCGTGCGAAAGAATTAGAATAGATCGTATGAATGAATTAGAATGGATCGTATGAATGAAATAGAATGGATCGTACGAAGGAATTAGAATGGCGAATGGATCGTGCGAATGAATTAGAATGGATCGTATGAATGAATTAGAATGGATCGTGCGAATGAATTAAAATGGATCGTATAAATGAAATAGAATGGATCGTATGAATTATAATGGATCGTACAAATGAAATAGAATGGATCGTACGAATGAATTAGAATAGATTGTGCGAATGGATTAGAATGGATCATACGATTGAGTAAGAATGGATTGTACGAATGAAATAGAATAGATCGTACGAATGAATTAGAATGGATCATGCTAATGAATTAGAATGGATCGTTCGAATTAAATAGAATAGATTGTGCGAATGAAATAGAATGGATCGTACGAATGAATTAGAAAGGATACATTCGTGCGAATGAATTAGAATGGATCGTACGAGTGTGAATGAATTAGAATGGATCGTGCGAATGAATTAGAATGGATCGTGCAAATGAATTAGAATGGATCGTACGAATGAAATCGAATGGATTGTACGAATGAGATAGAATGGATCGCACGAATGAATTAGAATGGATACATTCATGCGAATGAATTAGAATGGATCATACGAATGAATTAGAATGGATTCATTCGTGCGAATGAATTAGAATGGATCGTACGAATGAGTAAGAATGGATCGTACGAATGAATTAGAATGGATTGAATTAGAATGGATCGTACGAATGAAGTAGAATGGATGGTACGAATGAATTAGAATAGATTGTGCGAATGAATTAGAATGGATCGTACGAATGAATTAGAATGGATCGTACAAATGAATTAGAATGGATCGTACGAATGAATTAGAATTGATCGTGCGAATGAATTAGAATGGATCGTATGAGTGTGAATAAATTAGAATGGATCGTGCGAATGAATTAGAATGGATCGTATTAATGAATTAGAATGGATCGTGCGAATGAATTAGAATGGATCGTACGAATGAGTAAGAATGGATCGTGCGAATGAATTAGAATGGATTGTACGAATGAATTAGAATGGATCGTACGAATGAATTAGAATGCATACATTCGTGCGAATCCATTCTATTTCATTTGTACGATCCATTCTAATTCATTCGCACGATCCATTCTAATTCATTCATACGATCCATTCTAATTCATTCGTACGATCCATTCTAATTCATTCGTACGATCCATTCTAATTCATTCGCACAATCTATTCTAATTCATTCGTACGATCCATTCTAATTCATTCGCACGATCCATTCTAATTCATTCATACAATCCATTCTATTTCATTCGTACGATCCATTCTTACTCATTCGTAAGATCCATTCTAATTCATTTGCACGAAGGTATCCATTCTAATTCATTCGTACTATCCATTCTAATTCCTTCGTACGTTCCATTCTAATTCCTTCGTATGATCCATTCTAATTCATTCGCAAGATCCATTCTAATTCATTCATACGATCCATTCTATTTCATTCGTACAATCCATTCTTACATACGATCCATTCTAATTCCTTCGTATGATCCATTCTAATTCATTCGTACGGTATGATTCATTCTAATTCATTCGTACGATTCATTCTAGTTCAATCCATTCTAATTCCTTCGTACGATCCATTCTAATTCATTCGTACGATCCATTCTAATTCATTCGCACGATCCATTCTAATTCATTCGTACGATCCATTCTATTTCATTCATACGATCCATTCTAATTCATTCATACGATCTATTCTAATTCTTTCGCACGAATGTATCCATTCTAATTCATTCGTACGATCCATTCTAATTCATTCGCACGATCCATTCTAATTCATTCATACAATCCATTCTAATTCTTTTGCACGAATGTATTCATTCTAATTCATTCGCACGATCCATTCTAATTCATTCATACAATCCATTCTAATTCTTTTGCACGAATGTATCCATTCTAATTCATTCGTACGATCCATTCTAATTCATTTGCACGAAGGTATCCATTCTAATTCTTTCGTACTATCCATTCTAATTCCTTCGTACGATCCATTCTAATTCCTTCGTACGATCCATTCTAATTCATTCGTACGATCGATTCTAATTCATTCGTACGATCCATTCTAATTCCTTCGTATGATCCATTATAATTCATTCATACGGTATGATTTATTCTAATTCATTCGTACGATTCATTCTAATTCAATCCATTCTAATTCATTCGTACGATCCATTCTAATTCATTCGTATGATCCATTCTAATTCATTCGTACGATTCATTCTAATTCAATCCATTCTAATTCATTCGTACGATCCATTCTTACTCATTCGTACGATCCATTCTAATTCATTCGCACGAATGAATCCATTCTAATTCATTCGTATGATCCATTCTAATTCATTCGCATGAATATATCCATTCTAATTCATTCGTACGATCCATTCTATCTCATTCGTACAATCCATTCTATTTCATTCGTACGATCCATTCTAATTCATTCGCACGATCCATTCTAATTCATTCGCATGATCCATTCTAATTCATTCATACGATCGATTCTAATTCATTCATACGATCCATTCTAATTCATTCGCACGAATGTATCCATTCTAATTCATTCGTACGATCCATTCTAATTCATTCGTACGATCCATTCTTACTCATTCGTACGATCCAATCTAATTCATTCATACGTTCCAATCTAATTCATTCATACGATCCATTCTAATTCATTAGGATGGATCTTATGAATGAATTAGAATGGATCGTATGAATGAATTAGAATGGATCGTGCGAATGAATTAGAATGGATCGTATGAATGAATTAGAATGGATCGTGCGAATGAATTAGAATGGATCGTACGAATGAATTAGAATGGATTGAATTAGAATGAATCGTACGAATGAATTAGAATGGATCGTACGAATGAAATAGAATGGATCGTACGAATGAATTGGAATGGATACATTCGTGCGAATGAATTAGAATGGATCGTATGAATGAATTAGAGTGGATCGTTTGAATGAATTAGAATGGATCGTACTTATGAATTAGAATGGGTCATACGAATGAAATAAAATGGATCGTACGAAGGAATTAGAAAGGATCGTGTCGGGGGTAGCCAAAAAACCACATATCTTGAATAGCCCGTCCAGGAGTTGGAACCCTCACAAGGAGATCGCCCTCTCAGCCCTTCAGGAGCTCGCCCCCACAAGAAGCTGGATGGACACCTTGTATCTGAGTACAGCTCGCACCCTCAGTCCCCACAATGACACGCCCAAATTCGATAAATGGCTTAGACAAAGAGCACGAAGGAGATCGACCAAGCTCGTCCAGGAGCTCGCCATGCTCGCTCAGGAGCTAGCCTAGCTCGCCCAGGAGCTCGCCATGCTCGCTCAGGAGCTAGCCTAGCTCGCCCAGGAGCTCGCCATGCTCGCTCAGGAGCTCGCCTAGCTCGCCAAGGAGCTCGCCATGCTCGCTCAGGAGCTCGCCTAGCTCGCCAAGGAGCTCGCCATGCTCGCCCAGGAGTTCGCCTAGCTCGCCAAGGAGCTCGCCCTGCTCGCTCAGGAGCTCGCCTAGCTCGCCAAGGAGCTCGCCCTGCTCGCTCAGGAGCTCGCCTAGCTCGCCAAGGAGCTCGCCCTGCTCGCTCAGGAGCTCGCCTAGCTCGCCCAGGAGCTCGCCATGCTCTCTCAGGAGCTCGCCTAGCTCGCCCAGGAGCTCGCCATGCTCGCTCAGGAGCTCGCCTAGTTCATTCAGGAGCTCGCCTAGCTCGCCCAGGAGTTCGCCCAAGCTCGCCTAGACCCCTGTTTATCGAAGAGGTTGCTCCCGCTAGGTCCAACTCTTGATAAATATGGGCGAAAGGACGGAGCAGTATCGGGCGAGCTGGCCTTTGCTTTTTCCCTGAGATTGCCAGGTGTCAAGAACCCACTGAAGCTACGTGGACGATTGCAGTCCACGGAAGCCCATCAGAGTCGGTTTGAGACCTCCCAGACTTGCACATTCTAGAAGATTCCCCTGGCGGCAACAGAACAACAGCTGCTGTCCCCCACTACTTAGTCAGGAGAGCTAGAGGACAAAGAATGTCAGGGGTCCAAGTTCCAAGAACTGTCAAAGACTACTGTGGGCTGGAACGTGGGGGCCTAGAAGGTGCCGGAAAGAGCTGCCACCTGTCGCATCCCGATAGGTCGCCCATGTCTATAAATGCACACCCCCAGGCTCCAAAGTACAGGTTCGAAATCCCTTTCACTACCACTTTGGTATACAACAGCTCTCCGTTGTGCTACCGTAACTGACTTGAGCGTCGGAGGGTCTGCGCTCCTAAGGGAGCCAGCCATTCTCACGTTCTCTTTCTGTCTTACAGGTAGCTCGCAAGGACCAGGAAAAATCCCCCAAACATTTGGCGCCGTCTGTGGGATCTTCGACTGGTTCCTGTGAGAACGCCCACGACCATACGGTTGTGCGAAGATAGCTTTCATAACCCCGAAGATGGCTCCGGCGACGAGGGGGCGCAGACGGACGAGAGCCCGTATGGGGTCTGTGCACAGCGAACCCCCCGCTGAGACTCCCCAGCCCCTTGTCCCGCTCAGTGACCAGCTCCTGTTGGAGATGTTGGCCACCCAGCGGGCGATGATGGAGGAGTTGACGCGCTTGCGTCAGGCTCCGGCAACTAGCCGGCGGTCGGGACCATCGAGGCCCGCGTCTCCCGTGCGGCCTCCAGTCTCGTCGCGTCTGCCCACGACCGTCCCAGCACGGCGAACTTCTCGCCCGGAACCCCCGGCGGAGAGGACGGCCATGCAAGGAGCGAAGGAGACTCCGCTCACAAGGTTACAGAAGCTCGTGACCCAGCGGTCCAGCAACCAGGCGACCTCACGCGCGACCATCCCTCGTCGACGTAGCCGGAGCGTCGACTCTGACGGATCGGAGGCGAGGTCTCAAGAGAGGGATCGCAACCCGCGCCATCGGCGACGAGGGAAAGAGCCCGCGGTGGCTATACCTTCCGAACCACGAGAGGCGACGGCCTCTCACCGACCAACTGCCTTGCTGGAGGGATCCGCACGCGAGCTGCCAGGAGGCCGCCGATCGGTGGCTCCCGAGAGTCGCCGTGGGGTGGGTCCGAACCCCCCTAGAGAGAGTGCGCATGAGCGCCTAGGACCTGCGCAGCCGCCTTTGGGATTCATCCCCGGGTCCTGGCAGCGACCTAGTGCGCCTGTGGATTTATTGGAAGACCTCGCCGCACACGGAGGAAGCTCGCCCTTCACCAGCGAGGTCCATCGAGGGGGTTTTCCGCACCACTGGACCCCCCCGAAGTTTGTTTTGTTTGACGGATCGCAAGATCCTGTCGACCATCTCTTGGCTTACAGGAAACTTCTATTTTTCCGGGACCAGGACCACGTCCTGTGTCGCGCGTTCCCAAGCAGCCTGACCGGGTCGGCGTTAAATTGGTTCCACAAGCTGCCGTCCGGCGTGATCCCCGATTTTCCAACTCTCTCCAGGCTATTCCTGGAGCAATATCGCTGCAATAGGCAGCCCCCCAAGAGGATTGAATCGCTGTTTACTCTGGCCATGGGAGCACGCGAAACGCTCCGTTGCTTCGCAACGCGATTCCGAAGCGCTTATCTCGCTCTGGAAGACGCGGCGGGCCAGGATCGTACCGTGGTGAGTGCATTTAGAAGCGCCCTCCCAGAAGGGGGAAAACTTCATGACGCCTTGGTAATCAAGGACCCTCGCACAATGGTCGAATTGTTCGCCCTGGTTCAGCAGCACATCAAACTCGAGGATGCGGTGCTAGATCGGAAGGGAAAGGCGGTAGAGCAGCGACCTCCTCCGGCTTTGCGACCTCTTGTCGTTAAAGCCGTGGAGAGGAGGGAGGTGCCACTTGCGGTACCCTTACCCGGACCGGCTGCAGCCCCTGCAATACAGCCCGTTGAAGCACCCGCGGCGGTCGCTGGAAGGCCGGCGAACTGGCGTTTGCCTCCGGGACCCGGGGAGCGGGACTTCACCGTGCTGACCCATTCGCCAGGGCAGATTTTCCATCAAATTCGGAACGAGCCTTTCTTCCAGTTCCCGCCACCCTTACAGGTCGGAGAGCCCGGCTCTACCGACAACTCGCGGCGGTGTGCTTTTCATCGAAGCCCTGGTCATCACACTAATAGATGCCGGGCTCTGAAAAACCACCTGGAGGACTTGATCGCGCTGGGGCATTTGACTCAATTCATCTCGCCCCCAAGGAGGTTCGAGGTGATTCCAGAACGAGCGCCTCGGGAGGGAGATCGCCCAGGACTCGCGGAGCCCGCCTTACCTCCTCCCCCCCCGGGAGGACCAGCGATCTGCCACACCATTAGTGGGCGGTTGAGCGGCCCCAGATCGAGTAATGAAGCCCGCCGGCGGGTAAGGGAGATGGAGCGGGCGCAGAAGGTATTTTCTGTCTCGTTAACTCCTACTTTACTTCAAGCACCAAGGGTGGAAGCCCGCGATTTCCTCTGGTTTTCGGAGGACGACATGGCTGGGGTTGTCGCGCCCCATAATGACCCCCTCGTCATACGCCTGATGATGGCAAACATCGAGGTGAGGCGAGCTCTGGTAGATTCAGGAAGCGCCGTTGACATCCTTTTCCTGTCGGCCTACCTGCGGATGGGGCTGAGGCTCGTCGACTTGTCTCCCTCGACGAGCTCCCTCAGTGGCTTCACCGGCGAGGTCGCCAAAGTAGCGGGAGAGATAACCCTTACCGTGACAGCGGGCCCGGAAGCTCGCCAAGTCCGCTTCGCGGTAGTTGACGGGAGTTCGGCCTTTAACGCCATCCTCGGGCGGCCTTGGTTAAGGCAGATGAAGGCGGTGTCGTCACCCAACCATCAGGCCCTCAAATTCCCGACAGCGAGCGGGATTGTAGTCATTCGGGGAGATCAAGTAACCGCAACCAGGTGCGAGCAAGATGCTCCTCACCTCATGGACTTGGAAGTCGCCGAGGCCAAGAGGCCCGCGCCCTCCTAGCAATTACCGCCCGCAACGAGCGAGCTCCCGGGGAGCCCGCCGGGGACCTCCTCACCTTATTCCCCTGCTCCATCCCCGGGTGGGAGCGGTGCGGACCTTAAGTCGAAGGAGGGTCGCCTGACAACCCCCAGGAGAGGAAGCTTTCCGGTTGCCGAGCCACTGCAAGAGATCGACGTGGGCGGCACAGAAGGGCCAAGAATTGTTAGCCTCGGGACCTCGTTAACCAAGGGCGAGGTCCAGGCCATAACCAACTTGCTCAGGGAATACCGCGACGTATTCGCCTGGAGCTTCGCGGACATGCCAGGGATTGACCCGGAGGTCGCCTGTCATCGTCTACATACAGTGAAGGAGTTCCCGCCGGTCAAGCAGAAAGCTCGGCACATACCAGCTGCGAAATCCATTGCAGTGGCGGCGGAGATAGATAAGCTAGAGCGAGCTGGCTTCATACGCGAGGCGCACTTCCCCGAGTGGATCTCCAATATCGTGGCGGTGCCCAAGAAGAGCGGAGCGGTCAGAGTGTGCATAGACTTCTCCGACCTCAATAAGGCATGCCCGAAGGACGGTTTTCCTCTTCCGAGAATTGGCGCGCTGGTTGACGCTGCTGTCGGTTTCCGAGCTCTGTCCTTCATGGATGGATACTCAGGGTACAACCAAATACCCCTCCATCCCGAGGATCAAGAGAAGACCGCTTTCTACTCCGGAGCGGGCTACCAGAAGCTCTACTGCTATCGAGTGATGCCCTTCGGACTCAAGAACGCTGGAGCGACCTACCAAAGGTTAGTCACTCGCATGTTTAAAAATCAGATCGGCAGAAATGTCGAGGTCTATGTCGACGACCTTCTGGTAAAAAGTCGAGAGCGAGGAGGGCATGTTGCCGACCTCCGCGAAACCTTCGAGATATTGAGAGAGTACCGAATGAGGCTGAACCCGGCGAAGTGCGCATTCGGGGTGACGTCGGGGAAATTCCTCGGGTACCTGGTCACCCACAGGGGGATCGAGGCCGACCCTGGGCAAATCCGAGCACTTGTCGAAATGCCCGCGCCAAGAACCCGGCAAGAAGTTCAGAGGTTGAGCGGACGAATCGCCGCGCTCAACCGGTTTATATCCAAATCCTCAGACAATTGCCGACCTCTTTTCGAGCTGCTGCGAAAAGGAGCGAGCATTCGCTGGGATGAAAGCTGCGAGCGCGCTTTTCAGAAGATCAAGGATTATCTCGCGAGCCCGCCCATCCTAGCGGCGCCAAAAGATGGCGCCGAGCTAGGCGTGTATCTCGCTGTCACGGAGAGCGCCGTAAGCGGAGTCCTGGTAGTGGAAGAAGCAAAGGTAGAGCGGCCTGTCTATTTTGTGAGCCACACGATGCTTCCTGCCGAACTCCGGTATCGACCAATCGAGAAGGTCGCTTTGGCCTTGGTCCTTACCGCGAGGAAGCTTCACCCCTACTTCTCAGCGCATACCGTCAAAGTCATCACGGAGCATCCCCTGAAGAGCGCCCTCTCCAGACCTTCGGTAGCCGGCAGGTTGTATCGATGGTCTGCCGAGCTCGCCGCCTATGGATTGGAATATGTCCCTCGAGTTGCTGTCAAAGGGCAGGTTCTCGCCGATTTCTTGGCAGACTTCCCCATAGAAGAACCAGTCCAGTACCAGGAGGATGAGCCAACTGAGGCACACCCTGGGAAGGCGAGGTTCTTGGACAACCAAGGCGAGCGTCCTCCAAATAAGCATCCAGAGGCGATGGGATGGGAATTGTTCGTCGATGGTTCCTCCAACGCTTTGGGAGCGGGGATCGGGGTCGCTCTGATCGCCCAAGAGGTGCTGCTCGAAAAATCAGTCCGGCTGGATTTCGCCGCTACTAACAATGAAGCAGAGTACGAGGCGTTACTGGTTGGTCTGGAGCTCGCTCAAGAGGTAGGCGTTAAACGCTTGAAAGTCTTTAGTGATTCCCAGCTAATTATTTGCCAAGTCAATGGGGAGTATGCCTCCCGGGACGCACGAATGGCGATCTACATGGATCTGGTGAAGAGCAAGGCCGCGGAGTTCGAAAAGATCTCTTTCGAGCAAATTCCGCGAGCCGATAATAGGCGAGCTGATGCATTAGCAAACGCTGCCTCCCTACTCGGAACATCGGAAGCTCGCCACATTCTCATTGAAGTCCAGAATCAGTCTCGACTCCAACTGGCGGAGCTCGCAGTTAACCAGGTTTCTGCCGACGTATCTCCTGGCGGGTGGATCGCTCCCATTCTTCGTTTCCTTCAGAAGGGCGAGCTTCCCGGAGGTAAAGAGGAAGCCCGGCGATTGGAGAAATGCGCTGGTCGCTATCTCATTCGCTGGGATCGCCTTTTTCGGAGGTCGTTTGGCGGGCCAAACCTTCGCTGCATCGAGAGCCCGGAGACCGAAGAAGTTCTGAATTGCATCCACTCTGGCGAGCTGGGAAACCACGCTGGTGGGCGATCTCTAGCTGCGAAAGTGCGAAGGCAAGGATACTGGTGGCCCACTCTGGAGCAAGACGCTTTGAAGGCCGCCCAGAGGTGCATCCAATGCCAGAAGCACGCCACGACGAATCATATGCCCGCAGAAGAACTGCACCCTCTGGCGAGCCCCTGGCCTTTCCAACAATGGGGGTTGGACATTGTGGGACCTTTCCCTGTGTCAACCCGGCAGAAGAAATTCATCTTAGTAGCTACGGACTACTTCACCAAATGGGTGGAAGCGGTCCCGCTAGCTAAGATTGGTGAGAAGCAAGTGAAAGACTTCCTTTGGAAGAATATTTTCTGCCGCTTTGGGCTGCCCCGAGTACTCATCACCGACAATGGTCGCCAGTTCGACAATCGCTTGATCAAAAGCTTTTGTGTTGAATATGGGGTCGACCTAAGGTTCTCTTCCCCGAGGTACCCTCAAAGCAACGGGCAGGCCGAAGCTACGAACCGAGTAATCCTAGACAACCTCAAGAAAAGGTTGGAAGGAAAGAAAGGACTGTGGGAGCAGGAGCTCGACGGCGTGCTGTGGGCTTATCGTACCACTCCACGTCGCTCGACCAACGAATCACCCTTCAGCCTAACTTACGGATGTGAAGCCGTGCTGCCCATCGAAGCCGAGCTGCCAACGGAAAGAAAGCTCGCCGCAGGTGAGGTCGATAACGACGCTCTGCTCGCCGACTCACTCGACCAGCTCGAAGAAAGACGAGAGCGCGCCAATCTACATCTCGCTGGATACCGACAAGAAATGAAGCGCGCTTACAACAAAAGAGTCCGCCATCGAGCATTCAAAGCTGGGGACATGGTGATGAGGAAGGTATTCGCAAACACGCAGGAGCCTAATGCAGGGAAGCTCGCGGCGAACTGGGAGGGCCCCTACATAATACACGAAGCGCGAGGCTCGGGGGCTTACCAGTTGATGACCGCTGAAGGCGACCTGTTAGAGCGACCTTGGAATGCTTTACACCTTCGCAAGTTTTATGCCTGAGGAAATTTTTGTAAATTATCTTCTGAAATTATGAATGAATGATGGGGTTTTCCACAAAGAATTCCACCCGGAAGCTCGCCGCGCCAAGAGCTCGCTTGATCTACAATGCAGTCCGCCGTTGTGTGGACTTAAAGCAAGACCGAGATCCTCAGAGGCAGCCAGTGGGCGACCTTGAGCTTCCCGGGGCAGTCCGCCGTTGTGTGGACTTAAAGCAAGACCGGGATCCTCAGAGGCGGCCAGTGGGCGACCTTGAGCTTCCCGGGGCAGTCCGCCGTTGTGCGGACTTAAAGCAAGACCGGGATCCTCAGAGGCAACCAGTGGGCGACCTTGAGCTTCCCGGGGTAGTCTGCCGTCGCGCGGACTTAAAACTAGACCGGGATCCTCAGAGGCAGCCAATGGGCGACCTTGAGCTTCCCGGGGAAGTCCGCTGCCAAGTGGACTCTAAGCCTAACTAGGATCCTTCGCGTTCACCGGCCATGAACGGAAGCATCCTGGCGTTGGCGTACCCCTCAAAGGGCGAGCCCGCCGAACAGGATCATCGAGAGAAATTAACCGGGCAGGGGGCAGCTAGCACTTATTAGTTTTCTTTTAAAATAAAAATGGTTTAAGCCTCTGAGTATAGGGAAGTTTTTGAAGTCTTTTGGTTTGATTAAACGTTTTCCGGGCTCAGAGACTATCGAGTTTTTGCGAGCATACCGAAGTTTTTGTTCGTTTGCATATACTTTAAAAATAAAAAGATTGAATCGAATTAGCTGCCTCGCCCGGGGTATCACTCTCGAGGTCGCTGTGAACTCCTCAAGCGGACTCATGAGCAACACAAGGAAACGAAAAGAGACAGGGAAAAATAAGGAGCAGAGGCGAGCTCAAAAAGATATGTCATTCATTATACTGAAAATAATTACAAAAGGTTTACAAAAAGATGCCACCTAAGCCCGGCCCACGCCAGCACCCTCATTGTCGCCCTCGTCGTCGCCACCGCGCTTCCTCTTTTTCGACCTTTCGGCCTTGTACTTCTGAATGGCGTCGAGCGCGCCTTTCTGCAGAAGCTCGTTAAGCTGTGCCTGGAGGCGGCATTGCTGAGTGAGAAGGTCTTGGAGATGCGTTTCCTTCAGAGACGCGATCTCATCCCTGGAGGCCGCCAACTGACGTTTGAGCTCGGAGTTTTCCTTCTGGGCGGCCTCCGCATCGGATAGGGCGCGATCGCGGGCGTCCTCAACTGAGGCTAGCGTGGTGGTGAAGGTGGCAGCCCGCTGGCGCAGTTCGTTGACCTCCGTGTTAGAGGAGGCAACCTGCTGGCGCAGACGGTCCACTTCAGCTCGCAGCTCGCCTGACCGGTCCATTTGCCGGATTCGAAGAATGTACTCGTCTACTCTCCTCTCCGAGTCATGGAGAGTGTCATCGTAGAGAGCAACAGTGTTCCCCGCGACTTCTGCGACCTCGTCAACAAGAGCCCGGCCGATCCGCTCTACCTACAGAGAGGGCGAACAGATAAAGTTAGAAGTTGGAGCGGGGGTTTGGAGGCAAAGGAGTAAGGAGTATGGAGGCGGCCTTACCTCGAGCAGTCGATTAATGATATCGACGTAGGGAGCTTGGGCAAAGATATTGCGCCCCAGGATCTCCCGCATGAAGAAAGGGGCGCGCTCAGGGCCGCCAGTGGAGGAGCCCGCTTGGCTCGCCTCGATGGGAGCAGCTGGAGGGGGCGCGCTTGTGGAGGCAGCAACAGGTTCGGCCTCTTGAGCGCCGGCATTTCCTTCGTTGGTAGGGGAAGGCGCGGCGGCTCCCCTTCGCCCCGGCAGGTCCGGATCCGAGGCTTCCGAGCTGGAGCTCGGAAAGTCGTCCAGGATGGCCCCTAGGTCCGGAGACCAGTGGACCAACCCGCCCAGCTCAGGGAGAGGGGGAACCTCAAGAGTGGCGGGCGCGGACTCAAGCGAGAGCGCTGGCTCGGGCGCAGGCGCGGGCTCGGGGGCAGGCGCAGGTGCAGACGCAAGCGCGGGCTCGGGAGCGGGCGCGGGCTCAGGCGCAGGCGCGGGCTCGGGCGCGCGCGCAGGCTCGGGAGCAGGTGCGGGCTCGGGCGCAGGCGCGGGCTCAGGCGCAAGCGCAGGCTCAGGCGCAAGCGCGGGCTCGGGAGCGGGTGCGGGCTCGGGAGCAGGCGCGGGCTCGGGCGCAGGCGCGGGCTCAGACGCAGGCGCGGGCTCGGGCGCGTACGCGGGCTCGGGAGCAGGTGCGGGCTCGGGCGCAGGCGCGGGCTCAGGCGCAAGCGCGGGCTCGGGCGCGGGCGCAGGCGCGATCCTGGACGCAGGAGCAGGTTCCTGCGCGGGCGCAGGCTCGGACACGGGTCCGAGCTCGGGCGCAGGCACAGGCGCAGGCGAGGGCTCGGGGGCGGGATGAGCGGGCTCGGACGCGGGCGTGCTAGGGGCAGGAGCAGCCGATGCCGAGGTCTTGGCCGGAGCGGGAGCAGAAGGTAGCGGGCTCGTTGGTGCCGGTCCCTCGAAGGGCTCGACCTCGAGAGGCCGCGGCTCCTCTTCTTCCGAGCTGGACTCGTCGCTGGAATCCTCGCCCGATGGCAAGCCCGCTTCCTCGAGGGCGGCTTTCCTCCTATCCTCAATGGCTCGCGCATAGGCTTCACGAGCCTTGCGAACGGCGTCGTCCTCCGCCATTGGGCGGACTGCTGGAGCCTTCTTCTTCTTCTTCTTTATGTGGGCGCCCTCCATCTCTGGGGTCATTACCGCGACATAAAGAGGTTTAGAAAGGTCGCCCGGGAACTCGCGCATCAGTACCTCGGCCATTGGGGTTTCCACCTCCGCCATGCCAAGAAGGAGCTCGACGCGCGGGTCCTCGGGGTCGACCATCACAACTTGACGTCGTGGAGGTTCCGAAACTGAGGAGTGCATGGGGGGATTGGAAACGAAGGGGGAGTTCGCCTGACCTGGGGCAGCCTCGCGGGACGGAGGCGGCGGCGAGGGAATATCCTCCTCGCGGATCATGTCGATGGTGTCTTCATCGGCGATCCTAATTGGGGAAGCCCGCTTCTTCTTCCCCTTCTTCGCTGACGAGGTACCAGCACCGGGGGGTGCGGCAGCAGCCTGGGAGGTCGCCCCGGTGCGGCGAGAGACCGCCACCTTCTTGCGCATGATCTTTTGGCGGGTCATGATGGCGCCGGTCCGGAGATCCTTCCAGAGGAAGGAGAAGTCCGGCGCCAGGACCTTGTCGGGAGTCCGCCCGCCGAGGAACCCCAGAATCGCCTCGTCGAGAGATTTCTCTCGGGCTTCCGAGATACACTTCTTCCCCTTAGGGCGGTACTCCGCGATCTCCTTGAAGACCGGCAGAGGCGGTCTACCGGGAAAGGAGCGGACTCCGGCACAGGGACCTCGCCAGTTGCCCTCGATCACGAACGGGTACTCCTTCCAGTACCGGTCTTTGTTCTCGACCGCGGAGAAGGGCAACACTTCGCCGGGGCGGCCTGCGAGGTAGTAGTAGCCGCAGTCGACCTCACTGAAGATTGTCCCGGGCTTGAGGGACCACTTCTTCAGGAGATAGGCCAGGGGGATCCTCACGTTAAGGGCTTCCTCGATTCGAGTAAGCCCGTAGAGAATCCCCCACGAGTTTCCTGAGAGCTGGGCGGGGCATAAGCCCGCCAGCTCCAGGAGCTCGCTGGCTAGATGGTTCAGGGGCAGTCGGAGCCCTGACCATATTTGCCCCACGGAGACCGCAGTGCCGGAGAGCGGTCTCCCCGATCTCGGGAAGGGGAGGATGTCGAGCTCTTGGGGAATGCCCGCCGCGGTCCGTAGACTCTCGGGGGCAGGTACGCCCCCGATGTCGTTGAACCAGAGAACGGCGGGCACCTTGGGAGGAGCCTCTTTCTCGGTGCCCGGAGCACGCACCGAGATGGGGGCGACATTGAGAGGCTCCTCCTGGGAGATCGCAGCAGCAGCAGCAGTGGCTGAAGAAGAAGCGGCCGCAGAAGCCATGAGAGCAAGAGGGCGCAAGCAAGCTGCGAGTTGAGAGAGTTGTGAAAGAAGGGAGAGCTATTTTCACGCAGCGGTAAAAAATCGCCCCCATCCCCTATTTATAGGCGAGTGAGAGACAGGTGAATCAATCCGCAGTTAATGCTCGAGCGCGCTCAGCGAGGCGACGTGACGACAGACGAAGCGACAGCCCGCTTCCTTCCAATCGACAAGTGCCACGTGGGCCACGCGTGGAAAAAGCTGCGCCGGCGCCGGCGCTGTCATTTACTGACAGAAGCAGAGCGAATGAGGAGGAGACACGTGTCTCTCACCGACCGAAATCTCATGATGAGATACGCTGTATCCGTCTTGAGTCTCGCGCCGCATATACTGAGAAGCGACCGTTGGAGATTTGGCGCGATGCCCAAGTCACAAGATCGCCCACGGCTGTAGCCCGCAGCTCGCCCGACGCCGACCCTGACCGCGTGTGGCAAGCCCGCACCGGAAGGAGATCGCTCGTGGCTGACGCTCCCGGCTCGCCCGGCGTTTGTGAAAGTACTGGCAGTCTAAGCTCTCGACGCAGACCGCCCACGGTTTGAGCCCGCAGCTCGCCCGACGCCGACCCTGACCACGTGTGGCAGGCCCGCACCGGAAGGAGATCGCTCGTGGCTGACGCTCCCGGCTCGCCCAGCGTTTGTGAAATACTGGGAGTCAAAACTCTCGACGCAGACCGCCCACGGCTGTAGCCCGCAGCTCGCCCGACGCCGACCCTGACCGCGTGTGGCAAGCCCGCACCGGAAGGAGATCGCTCGTGGCTGACGCTCCCGGCTCGCCCGGCGTTTGTGAAGAACTGGCAGTCTAAGCTCTCGACGCAGATCGCCCATAGCTACTATCTCCGCCCCGTCAGGAAACTGTTGCAGCAGACATTAATGTCAGGCACATTACGAGGGATAGGGACTCGCTAAGACTCCTGAGCAAGCGTCGAGTTTCCTCGATCACTCCCTCAGGAGGGGGTAATGTCGGGGGTAGCCAAAAAACCACATATCTTGAATAGCCCGTCCAGGAGTTGGAACCCTCACAAGGAGATCGCCCTCTCAGCCCTTCAGGAGCTCGCCCCCACAAGAAGCTGGATGGACACCTTGTATCTGAGTACAGCTCGCACCCTCAGTCCCCACAATGACACGCCCAAATTCGATAAATGGCTTAGACAAAGAGCACGAAGGAGATCGACCAAGCTCGTCCAGGAGCTCGCCATGCTCGCTCAGGAGCTAGCCTAGCTCGCCCAGGAGCTCGCCATGCTCGCTCAGGAGCTAGCCTAGCTCGCCCAGGAGCTCGCCATGCTCGCTCAGGAGCTCGCCTAGCTCGCCAAGGAGCTCGCCATGCTCGCTCAGGAGCTCGCCTAGCTCGCCAAGGAGCTCGCCATGCTCGCCCAGGAGTTCGCCTAGCTCGCCAAGGAGCTCGCCCTGCTCGCTCAGGAGCTCGCCTAGCTCGCCAAGGAGCTCGCCCTGCTCGCTCAGGAGCTCGCCTAGCTCGCCAAGGAGCTCGCCCTGCTCGCTCAGGAGCTCGCCTAGCTCGCCCAGGAGCTCGCCATGCTCTCTCAGGAGCTCGCCTAGCTCGCCCAGGAGCTCGCCATGCTCGCTCAGGAGCTCGCCTAGTTCATTCAGGAGCTCGCCTAGCTCGCCCAGGAGTTCGCCCAAGCTCGCCTAGACCCCTGTTTATCGAAGAGGTTGCTCCCGCTAGGTCTAACTCTTGATAAATATGGGCGAAAGGACGGAGCAGTATCGGGCGAGCTGGCCTTTGCTTTTTCCCTGAGATTGCCAGGTGTCAAGAACCCACTGAAGCTACGTGGACGATTGCAGTCCACGGAAGCCCATCAGAGTCGGTTTGAGACCTCCCAGACTTGCACATTCTAGAAGATTCCCCTGGCGGCAACAGAACAACAGCTGCTGTCCCCCACTACTTAGTCAGGAGAGCTAGAGGACAAAGAATGTCAGGGGTCCAAGTTCCAAGAACTGTCAAAGACTACTGTGGGCTGGAACGTGGGGGCCTAGAAGGTGCCGGAAAGAGCTGCCACCTGTCGCATCCCGATAGGTCGCCCATGTCTATAAATGCACACCCCCAGGCTCCAAAGTACAGGTTCGAAATCCCTTTCACTACCACTTTGGTATACAACAGCTCTCCGTTGTGCTACCGTAACTGACTTGAGCGTCGGAGGGTCTGCGCTCCTAAGGGAGCCAGCCATTCTCACGTTCTCTTTCTGTCTTACAGGTGGCTCGCAAGGACCAGGAAAAATCCCCCAAACAGATCGTACAAACGAATTAGAATGGATCGTATGAATAAAATAGAATAGATCGTACAAAGGAATTAGAATGGATCGTATGAATGAATTAGATTGGATCGTATGAATGAATTAGAATGGATTGTACGAATAAAATAGAATAGATCGTACGAATGAATTAGAATGGATCGTGCGAATGAATTAGAATGGATCGTACGAATGAGTAAGAATGGATCGTACGAATGAATTAGAATGGATTGAATTAGAATGAATCGTACGAATGAATTAGAATGGATCGTACGAATGAATTAGAATGGATCGTACGAATGAATTAGAATGGATCGTACGAATGAAATCGAATGGATCGTACGAAGGAATTAGAATAGATCATACGAAGAAATTAGAATGGATCGTACGAATGAATTAGAATGGATTGAATTAGAATGAATCGTACGAATGAATTAGAATGAATTATACCGTACGAATGAATTAGAATGGAGCATATGAAGGAATTATAATGGATCGTACGAATGAATTAGAATGGATCGTACGAAGGAATTAGAATGGATCGTACGAAGGAATTAGAATGGATCGTACGAATGAAATAGAATGGATTCGCACGAATGTATCCATTCTAATTCATTCGTACGATCCATTCTAATTCATTCGTACAATCCATTCTAATTCATTCGCACGATCCATTCTTACTCATTCGTACGATCCATTCTAATTCATTCGCACGATCCATTCTAATTCATTAATACGAATGAATTAGAATGGATCGTACGAATGAATTAGAATTAGAATGGATCGTACAAATGAATTAGAATGGATTGTACGAATGAAATTGAAAGGATTCGCACGAATGTATCCATTCTAATTCATTCGTACGATTCATTCTAATTCATTCGTACAATCCATTCTAATTCATTCGTACGATCCATTCTTACTCATTCGTACGATCCATTCTAATTCATTCGCACGATCCATTCTAATTCATCCGTACGATCCATTCTATTTCATTCGTACGATCCATTCTAATTCATTCGCACAATCTATTCTAATTCATTCGTACGATCCATTCTAATTCCTTCGATAATCCATTCTAATTCATTCGTACGGTATGATTCATTCTAATTCATTCGTACGATTCATTCTAATTCAATCCATTCTAATTCATTCACACAATCTATTCTAATTCATTCGTACGATCCATTCTAATTTATTCGCACGATCCATTCTAATTCATTCATACGATCCATTCTATTTCATTCGTACGATCCATTCTATTTCATTCATACGATCCATTCTAATGAATTAGAATGGATTGAATTAGAATGAATCGTACGAATGAATTAGAAAGGATACATTCGTGCGAATGAATTAGAATGGATCGTATGAGTGTGAATGAATTAGAATGGATCGTGCGAATGAATTAGAATGGATCGTATTAATGAATTAGAATGGATCGTGCGAATGAATTAGAATGGATCTGGATCGTGTATCCATTCTAATTCATTTGTACGACCCATTCTAATTCATTCGTACGATCCATTCTAATTTATTCATACGATCCATTCTAATTCATTCGTACGATCTATTCTATTTCATTCGTACAATCCTTTCTTACTCAATCGTATGATCCATTCTAATCCATTCGCACAATCTATTCTAATTCATATGTACGATCCACTCTATTTCATTCGTACGATCCATTCTAAGATCCATTCTAATTTATTCGCACGATCCATTCTAATTCATTCGTACAATCCTTTCTAATTCATTCGCACAATCTATTCTAATTCATTCGAACGATCCATTCTAATTCATTCATACGATCCATTCTAATTCATTCGTACGATCTATTCTATTTCATTCGTACAATCCTTTCTTACTCAATCGTATGATCCATTCTAATCCATTCGCACAATCTATTCTAATTCATTCGTACGATCCATTCTATTTCATTCGCACGATCCATTCTAATTCATACGATCCATTCTATTTCATTCATACGATCCATTTTAATTCATTCGCACGATCCATTCTAATTCATTCATACGATCCATTCTAATTCATTTATACGAATCATTTTAATTCATTCGCACAATCTATTCTAATTCATTCGTACGATCAATTCTAATTCATTCGCACGATCCATTCTAATTCATTCGTACGATCCATTCTAATTCATTCGTACGATCCATTCTAATTCATTCGCACGATCCATTCTAATTCATTCGCACGATCCATTCTAATGCATTCATACTAATGAATTAGAATGGATAGTACGAATGAATTAGAATGGATACCTTCGTGCAAATGAATTAGAATGGATCGTACGAATGAGTAAGAATGGATCGTACGAATGAAATAGAATGGATCGTATGAATGAATTAGAATGGATCGTGCGAATGAATTAGAATGGATCGTACGAATGAATTAGAATAGATTGTGCGAATGAATTAGAATGGATCGTACGAAGGAATTAGAATGGATCGTACGAAGGAATTAGAATGGATCGTACGAATGAATTAGAATGGATCGTACGAATGAATTAGAATGGATCGTACGAATGAATTAGAATGGATCGTGCGAATGAATTAGAATGGATCGTACGAATGAATTTGAATGGATATATTCGTGCGAATGAATTAGAATGGATCGTATGAATGAATTAGATTGTACGAAGGAATTAGAATGGATCATACGAATGAAATAAAATGGATGATAATCTAATTCATTCATACGATCCATTCTAATTCATTCGCACAATCTATTCTTATTCATTCGTACGATCCATTCTAATTCATTCGCACGATCTATTCTAATTCATTCGTACGATCCATTCAAATTCATTCGCACGAATGTATCCATTCTAATTCATTCATACAATCTATTCTAATTCACTCGTACGATCCATTCTAATTCATTCGTACAATCTATTCTAATTCATTCGCACGATCCATTCTAATTCGAACCACTCTAATTCATTCGTATGATCCATTCTAATTCATTCGCACGAATCTATCCATTCTAATTCATTAGAATGGATCATACGAATGAGTAAGAATGGATCGTACGAATGAAATAGAATGGATTGTACGAATGAATTAGAATGGATCGTACGAATAAATTAGAATAGATTGTATGAATGAATTAGAATGGATACATTCGTGCGAATGAATTAGAATGGATCGTACGAATGAATTAGAATAGATTGTGTGAATAAATTAGAATGGATCGTTTGAATGAACTAGAATGGATCGTACTTATGAATTAGAATGGGTCATACGAATGAAATAGAATGGATCGTACGAAGGAATTAGAAAGGATCGTACAAACGAATTAGAATGGATCGTATGAATGAAATAGAATAGATCGTACGAATGAATTAGAATGGATCGTATGAATGAATTAGATTGGATCGTATGAATGAATTAGAATTGATCGTATGGATGAATTAGAATAGATTGTGCGAATGAATTAGAATGGATCGTACAAATGAATTAGAATGGATACATTCGTGCGAATGAATTAGAATGGATCGTATGAATGAATTAGAATCGATCGTACGAATGAATTAGAATGGATCATGCGAATGAATTACAATGGATCGTGCGAATGAATTAGAATGGATTGTGCGAATGAATTAGAATAGATCGTATGAATGAATTAGAATGGATCGTGCGAATGAATTAGAATGGATCGTACGAATGAAATAGAATGGATTGTGTGAATGAATTAGAATGGATCGTGCGAATGAATTAGAATGGATCGTATTAATGAATTAGAATGGATCGTGCGAATGAATTAGAATGGATCGTACGAATGAGTAAGAATGGATCGTACGAATGAATTAGAATGGATTGAATTAGAATGAATCGTACGAATGAATTAGAATGGATCGTACGAATGAATTCGAATGGATCGTATGAATGAATTAGAATAGATTGTGCGAAGGAATTAGAATAGATTATGCGAATGAATTAGAATGGATCGTACGAATGAATTAGAATGGATAAATTCGTGCAAATGAATTAGAATGGATTGTATGAATGAATTAGATTGGATCGTATAAATGAATTAGAATGGATCGTACGAATGAATTAGAATGGATCGTGCGAATGAATTAGAATGGATCGTACGAATGAATTTGAATGGATACATTCGTGCGAATGAATTAGAATGGATCGTATGAGTGAATTAGATTGTACGAAGGAATTAGAATGGATCATACGAATGAAATAAAATGGATCATAATCTAATTCATTCATACGATCAATTCTAATTCATTCGCACAATCTATTCTAATTCATTCGTACGATCCATTCTAATTCATTCGTACGATCCATTCTAATTCATTCGCACAATCCATTCTAATTCATTCATACGATCCATTCTAATTCATTCGCACGAATGTATCCATTCTAATTCATTCGTACGATCTATTCTAATTCATTCGTACGATCCATTCTTACTCATTCGTACGATCCATTCTAATTCATTCATACGTTCCAATCTAATTCATTCGTACGATCCATTCTAATTCATTCGCACAATCTATTCTAATTCATTCATACGATCCATTCTAATTCATTAGGATGGATCGTATGAATGAATTAGAATGGATCGTATGAATGAATTAGAATGGATCGTGCGAATGAATTAGAATGGATCGTATGAATGAATTAGAATGGATCGTGCGAATGAATTAGAATGGATCGTACGAATGAATTAGAATGGATTGAATTAGAATGAATCGTACGAATGAATTAGAATGGATCATACGAGTGAAATAGAATGGATCGTACGAATGAATTGGAATGGATACATTCGTGCGAATGAATTAGAATGGATCATATGAATGAATTAGAGTGGATCGTTTGAATGAATTAGAATGGATCGTACTTATGAATTAGAATGGGTCATACGAATGAAATAGAATGGATCGTACGAAGGAATTAGAAAGGATCGTACAAACGAATTAGAATGGATCGTATGAATAAAATAGAATAGATCGTACGAAGGAATTAGAATGGATCGTATGAATGAATTAGATTGGATCGTATGAATGAATTAGAATGGATTGTATGAATAAAATAGAATAGATCGTACGAATGAATTAGAATGGATCGTGCGAATGAATTAGAATGGATCGTACAAATGAGTAAGAATGGATCGTACGAATGAATTAGAATGGATTGAATTAGAATGAATCGTACGAATGAATTAGAATGGATCATACGAATGAATTAGAATGGATCGTACGTATGAATTAGAATGGATCGTATGAATGAAATCGAATGGATCGTACGAAGGAATTAGAATAGATTATACGAAGAAATTAGAATGGATCGTACGAATGAATTAGAATGGATTGAATTAGAATGAATCGTAAGAATGAATTAGAATAAATTATACCGTACGAATGAATTAGAATGGAGCATACGAAGGAATTATAATGGATCGTACGAATGAATTAGAATGGATCGTACGAAGGAATTAGAATGGATCGTACGAAGGAATTAGAATGGATCGTACGAATGAAATAGAATGGATTCGCACGAATGTATCAATTCTAATTCATTCGTACGATCCATTCTAATTCATTCGTACAATCCATTCTAATTCATTCGCACGATCCATTCTTACTCATTCGTACGATCCATTCTAATTCATTCGCACGATCCATTCTAATTCATTAATACGAATGAATTAGAATGGATCATACGAATGAATTAGAATTAGAATGGATCGTACAAATGAATTAGAATGGATTGTACGAATGAAATAGAAAGGATTCGCACGAATGTATCCATTCTAATTCATTCGTACGATTCATTCTAATTCATTCGTACAATCCATTCTAATTCATTCGTACGATCCATTCTTACTCATTCGTACGATCCATTCTAATTCATTCGCACGATCCATTCTAATTCATCCGTACGATCCATTCTATTTCATTCGTACGATCCATTCTAATTCATTCGCACAATCTATTCTAATTCATTCGTACGATCCATTCAAATTCCTTCGATGATCCATTCTAATTCATTCGTACGGTATGATTCATTCTAATTCATTCGTACGATTCATTCTAATTCAATCCATTCTAATTCATTCACACAATCTATTCTAATTCATTCGTACGATCCATTCTAATTCATTCGCACGATCCATTCTAATTCATTCATACGATCCATTCTATTTCATTCGTACGATCCATTCTATTTCATTCATACGATCCATTCTAATGAATTAGAATGGATTGAATTAGAATGAATCGTACGAATGAATTAGAAAGGATACATTCGTGCGAATGAATTAGAATGGATCGTATGAGTGTGAATGAATTAGAATGGATCGTGCGAATGAATTAGATTGGATCGTATTAATGAATTAGAATGGATCGTGCGAATAAATTAGAATGGATCTGGATCGTGTATCCATTCTAATTCATTCGTACGACCCATTCTAATTCATTCGTACGATCCATTCTAATTCATTCATTCGATCCATTCTAATTCATTCGTACGATCTATTCTATTTCATTCGTACAATCCTTTCTTACTCAATCGTATGATCCATTCTAATCCATTCGCACAATCTATTCTAATTCATATGTACGATCCACTCTATTTCATTCGTACGATCCATTCTAAGATCCATTCTAATTTATTCGCACGATCCATTCTAATTCATTCGTACGATCCTTTCTAATTCATTCGCACAATCTATTCTAATTCATTCGAACGATCCATTCTAATTCATTCATACGATCCATTCTAATTCATTCGTACGATCTATTCTATTTCATTCGTACAATCCTTTCTTACTCAATCGTATGATCCATTCTAATCCATTCGCACAATCTATTCTAATTCATTCGTACGATCCATTCTATTTCATTCGTACGATCCATTCTAATTCATACGATCCATTCTATTTCATTCATACGATCCATTTTAATTCATTCGCACGATCCATTCTAATTCATTCATACGATCCATTCAAATTCATTTATACGAATCATTTTAATTCATTCGCACAATCTATTCTAATTCATTCGTACGATCAATTCTAATTCATTCGCACGATCCATTCTAATTCATTCGTACGATCCATTCTAATTCATTCGCACGATCCATTCTAATTCATTCGCACGATCCATTCTAATGCATTCATACTAATGAATTAGAATGGATAGTACGAATGAATTAGAATGGATACCTTCGTGCAAATGAATTAGAATGGATCATACGAATGAGTAAGAATGGATCGTACGAATGAAATAGAATGGATCGTATGAATGAATTTGAATGGATCGTGCGAATGAATTAGAATGGATCGTACGAATGAATTAGAATAGATTGTGCGAATGAATTAGAATGGATCGTACGAAGGAATTAGAATGGATCGTACGAAGGAATTAGAATGGATCGTACGAATGAATTAGAATGGATCGTACGAATGAATTAGAATGGATCGTACGAATGAATTAGAATGGATCGTGCGAATGAATTAGAATAGATCGTACGAATGAATTTGAATGGATATATTCGTGCGAATGAATTAGAATGGATCGTATGAATGAATTAGATTGTACGAAGGAATTAGAATGGATCATACGAATGAAATAAAATGGATCATAATCTAATTCATTCATACGATCCATTCTAATTCATTCGTACAATCTATTCTAATTCATTCGTACGATCCATTCTATTTCATTCGCACGATCTATTCTATTTCATTCGTACGATCCATTCAAATTCATTCGCACGAATGTATCCATTCTAATTCATTCATACAATCTATTCTAATTCACTCGTACGATCCATTCTAATTCATTCGTACAATCTATTCTAATTCATTCGCACGATCCATTCTAATTCGAACCACTCTAATTCATTCGTATGATCCATTCTAATTCATTTGCACGAATGTATCCATTCTAATTCATTAGAATGGATCATACGAATAAGTAAGAATGGATCGTACGAATGAAATAGAATGGATTGTACGAATGAATTAGAATGGATCGTACGAATAAATTAGAATAGATTGTATGAATGAATTAGAATGGATACATTCGTGCGAATGAATTAGAATGGATCGTACGAATGAATTAGAATAGATTGTGTGAATGAATTAGAATGGATCGTTTGAATGAACTAGAATGGATCGTACTTATGAATTAGAATGGGTCATACGAATGAAATAGAATGGATCGTACGAAGGAATTAGAAAGGATCGTACAAACGAATTAGAATGGATCGTATGAATGAAATAGAATAGATCGTACGAATGAATTAGAATGGATCGTATGAATGAATTAGATTGGATCGTATGAATGAATTAGAATTGATCGTATGGATGAATTAGAATAGATTGTGCGAATGAATTAGAATGGATCGTACGAATGAATTAGAATGGATACATTCGTGCGAATGAATTAGAATGGATCGTATGAATGAATTAGAATCGATCGTACGAATGAATTAGAATGGATCATGCGAATGAATTACAATGGATCGTGCGAATGAATTAGAATGGATTGTGCGAATGAATTAGAATAGATCGTATGAATGAATTAGAATGGATCGTGCGAATGAATTAGAATGGATCGTACGAATGAAATAGAATGGATTGTGTGAATGAATTAGAATGGATCGTGCGAATGAATTAGAATGGATCGTATTAATGAATTAGAATGGATCGTGCGAATGAATTAGAATGGATCGTACGAATGAGTAAGAATGCATCGTACGAATGAATTAGAATGGATTGAATTAGAATGAATCGTAGGAATGAATTAGAATGGATCGTACGAATGAATTCGAATGGATCGTATGAATGAATTAGAATAGATTGTGCGAATGAATTAGAATAGATTATGCGAATGAATTAGAATGGATCGTACGAATGAATTAGAATGGATAAATTCGTGCAAATCAATTAGAATGGATTGTATGAATGAATTAGATTGGATCGTATAAATGAATTAGAATGGATCGTACGAATGAATTAGAATGGATCGTGCGAATGAATTAGAATGGATCGTACGAATGAATTTGAATGGATACATTCGTGCGAATGAATTAGAATGGATCGTATGAATGAATTAGATTGTACGAAGGAATTAGAATGGATCATACGAATGAAATAAAATGGATCATAATCTAATTCATTCATACGATCAATTCTAATTCATTAGCACAATCTATTCTAATTCATTCGTACGATCCATTCTAATTCATTCGCACGATCTATTCTAATTCATTCGTACGATCCATTCTAATTCATTCGCACGAATGTATCCATTCTAATTCATTCATACAGTCTATTCTAATTCATTCGTACGATCCATTCTAATTCATTCGTACGATCCATTCTAATTCATTCGCACAAGCCATTCTAATTCATTCACACTCATACGATCCATTCTAATTCATTCGCACGAATGTATCCGTTCTAATTCATTCGTACGATCCATTCTAATTCATTCATACGATCTATTCTAATTCTTTCGCACGAATGTATCCATTCTAATTCATTCGTACGATCCATTCTAATTCATTCGTACGATCCATTCTAATTCATTCGTACGATCCATTCTAATTCATTCGCAAAATCTATTCTAATTCATTCGCACGATCCATTCTAATTCATGCATATGATCCAATCTAATTCATTCGCACGAATGTATCCATTCTAATTCATTCGCACAATCTAATTCATTCATACGATCCATTCTAATTCATTCGTACGATCTATTCTAACTCATTCATACGATCCATTCTAATTCATACAATCTATTCTAATTAGAATGGATCGTACTAATGAATTAGAGTAGATTGTGCGAATGAATTAGAATGGATCGTACGAATGAATTAGAAAGGATATATTCGTGCGAATGAATTAGAATAGATCGTATGAATGAATTAGATTCGATCGTATTAATGAATTAGAATGGATCGTGCGAATGAATTAGAATGGATCATACGAATGAATTAGAATGGATAGATTCGTGCGAATGAATTTGAATGGATCGTACGAAGGAATTAGAATGGATCGTACAAAGGAATTAGAATAGATCATACGAAGAAATTAGAATGGATCGTACGAATGAATTAGAATGGATCGTATGAATGAATTAGAATGGATCGTGCGAATGAATTAAAATGGATCGTATGAATGAAATAGAATGAATCGTATGAATTAGAATGGATCGTACGAATGAAATAGAATGGATCGTACGAATGAATTAGAATAGATTGTGCGAATGGATTAGAATGGATCATACGATTGAGTAAGAATGGATTGTACGAATGAAATAGAATAGATCGTACGAATGAATTAGAATGGATCATGCTAATGAATTAGAATTGATCGTACGAATGAATTAGAATAGATTGTGCGAATGAATTAAATGGATCGTACGAATGAATTGGAATGGATACATTAGTGCGAATGAATTAGAATGGATCGTATGAATGAATTAGAGTGGATACATTCGTACAAATGAATTAGAATGGATCGTACGAATGAATTAGAATGGATACATTCGTGCGAATGAATTAGAATGGATCATATGAATGAATTAGAATGGATCGTTTGAGTGAATGCGAATGGATCGTGCGAATGAATTAGAATGGATTGTACGAATGAATTAGAATGGATCGTACGAATGAATTAGAATGGATACATTCGTGCGAATCCATTCTATTTCATTCGTACGATCCATTCTAATTCATTCGCACGATCCATTCTAATTCATTCATACGAACCATTCTAATTCATTCGTACGATCCAGTCTAATTCATTCGTATGATCCATTCTAATTCATTCGCACAATCTATTCTAATTCATTCGTACGATCCATTCTAATTCATTCGAACGATCCATTCTAATTCATTCATACGATCCATTCTATTTCATTCGTACGATCCATTCTTACTCATTCGTACGATCCATTCGAATTAGAATGGGTCGTACGAATGAATTAGAATGGATCATACGAAGGAATTAGAATGGATCGTACGAATGAATTAGAATGGATCGTACGAAGGAATTAGAATGGATCATACGAAGGAATTAGAATGGATAGTACGAATGAATTAGAATGGATACCTTCGTGCAAATGAATTAGAATGGATCGTACGAATGAGTAAGAATGGATCGTACGAATGAAATAGAATGGATCGTATGAATGAATTAGAATGGATCGTGCGAATGAATTAGAATGGATCGTACAAATGAATTAGAATAGATTGTGCGAATGAATTAGAATGGATCGTACGAATGAATTAGAATGGATCGTTCGAATGAATTAGAATGGATCGTACGAATGAATTAGAATGGATCGTGCGAATGAATTAGAATGGATCGTACGAATGAAATAGAATGGATTCGCACGAATGAATTAGAGTGGATCGTATGAATTAGAATCGATCCATTCTAATTCATTCGTACGATCCATTCTAATTCGTTCATACGATCCATTCTAATTCTTTCGCACGAATGTATCCATTCTAATTCATTCGTACGATCCATTCTAATTCATTCGTACGATCCATTCTAAATCATTCGTACGATCTATATTCTAATTCATTCACACGATCGATTCTAATTCATTCGTACGATCCATTCTAATTCATTCGTACGATCCATTCTAATTCATTCGCACAATCTATTCTAATTCATTCGTATGATCCATTCTAATTCATTCGCACGATCCATTCTATTTCATTCGTACGATCCATTCTAATTCATTCGCACGATCCATTCTAATTCATTCATACGATCCAATCTAATTCATTCATACGATCCATTCTAATTCATTCGCACGAATGTATCCATTCTAATTCATTCGCACGATCCATTCTAATTCATTCATACAATCTATTCTAATTCCTTTGCACGAATGTATCCATTCTAATTCATTCGTATGATCTATTCTAATTCATTCGCATGATCCATTATAATTCATTCATACGATCCAATATAATTCATTCGTGCGAATCCATTCTATTTCATTCGTACGATCCATTCTAATTCATTCGCACGATTCATTCTAATTCATTCGTACGATCCATTCTAATTCATTCGTACGATCCATTCAAATTCATTCGTACGATCCATTCTAATTCATTCGCACAATCTATTCTAATTCATTCGTACGATCCATTCTAATTCATTCGCACGATCCATTCTAATTCATTCATACGATCCATTCTATTTCATTCAAACGATCCATTCTTACTCATTCGTACGATCCATTCTAACTCATTTGCACGAAGGTATCCATTCTAATTCATTCGTACTATCCATTCTAATTCCTTCGTACGATCCATTCTAATTCCTTCGTACGATCCATTCTAATTCATTTGTACGATCCATTCTAATTCATTCGCACAATCTATTGTAATTCATTCGTAGGATCCATTCTAATTCATTACTACGATCCATTCTAATTCATTCATACGATCCACTCTAATTCATTCGTACGATCCATTCTAATTCGTTAGCACGATCCATTCTAATTCATTCGTACGATCCATTCTAATTCATTTATACGATCCAATCTAATTCATTCATACGATCCATTCTAATTCATTCTCACGAATGTATCCATTCTAATTCATTCGTACGATCCAATCTAATTCATTCATACAATCTACTCTAATTCATTCATACGATCCATTCTAATTCATTCGCACGAATGTATCCATTCCAATTCATTCGTACGATCCATTCTAATTCATTCGCACAATCTATTCTAATTCATTCGTACGATCGTAGTAATGAATTAGAATGGATCCTACGAATGAATTAGAATAGATTGTGCGAATGAATTAGAATGGATCTGGATCGTGTATCCATTCTAATTCATTCGTACGACCCATTCTAATTCATTCGCACGATCCATTCTAACTCATTCGTACGATCTAATCTATTTAATTCGTACAATCCATTCTAATTCATTCATACGATCCAATCTAATTCATTCATACGATTCATTCTAATTCATTCGTACGATCTATTTTATTTCATTCATACGATCCATTCTAATTCGTTTGTACGATTCTTTCTAATTCCTTCGTACGATCCATTCTATTTCATTCGTATGACCCATTCTAATTCATAAGTACGATCCATTCTAATTCATTCAAACGATCCATTCTAATTCATTCGTACGATCCATTCTAATTCGTTCGCACGATCCATTCTAATTCATTCATACGATCCAATCTAATTCATTCATACGATCCATTCTAATTCATTCGTACAATCCATTCTAATTCATTCGCACTATCCATTCACATTCACTCAAACGACCCATTCTAATTCATAAGTACGATCCATTCTAATTTATTCAAACGATTCATTCTAATTTATTCGTACGATCCATTCTAATTCATTCGCACGATCCATTCTAATTCATTCGTACGATCCATTCTAATTCATTCGTACGATCCATTCTAATTCCTTCGTATGATCCATTCTAATTCATTCGTACGGTATGATTCATTCTAATTCATTCGTACGATTCATTCTAATTCAATCCATTCTAATTCATTCGTACGATCCAATCTAATACATTCGTACGATCCATTCTTACTCATTCGTACGATCTATTCTATTTCATTCGTACAAATGAATTAGAATGGATTGTACGAATGAATTAGAATTAGAATGGATCGTACGAATGAATTAGAATGGATCATGCTAATGAATTAGAATTGATCGTACGAATGAATTAGAATAGATTGTGCGAATGAATTAGAAAGGATCGTACGAATGAATTTGAATGGATACATTCGTGCGAATGAATTAGAATGGATCGTAAGAATGAATTAGATTGTACGAAGGAATTAATTAGAATGGATCATACGAATGAAATAAAATGGATCATAATCTAATTCATTCATACGATCCATTCTAATTCATTCGCACAATCTATTCTAATTCATTCGTACGATCCATTCTAATTCATTCACACGATCTATTCTAATTCATTCGTACGATCCATTCTAATTCATTCGCACGAATGTATCCATTCTAATTCATTCATACAATCTATTCTAATTCATTCGTTCGATCCATTCTAATTCGAACCACTCTAATTCATTCGTATGATCCATTCTAATTCATTCATACAATCTATTCTAATTCATTCATACATACAATCTATTCTAATTCATTCATTCATACAATCTATTCTAATTCATTCATTCATACAATCCATTCTAATTCATTCATTCATACATACAATCTATTCTAATTCATTCGCACGAATGTATCCATTCTAATTCATTCATACAATCTATTCTAATTCATTCGCACGATCTATTCTAATTCGAACCACTCTAATTCATTCGTATGATCCATTCTAATTCATTCGCACGAATGTATCCATTCTAATTCATTAGAATGGATCATACGAATGAGTAAGAATGGATCGTACGAATGAAATAGAATGGATTGTACGAATGAATTAGAATGGATCGTACGAATGAATTAGAATAGATTGTATGAATGAATTAGAATGGATACATTCGTGCGAATGAATTAGAATGGATCGTACGAATGAATTAGAATAGATCGTGCGAATGAATTAGAATGGATCGTACGAATGAATTGGAATAGATTGTGCGAATGAATTAGAATGGATCGTATGAATGAATTAGAATGGATTGTACGAATGAAATAGATTAGATCGTACGAATGAATTAGAATGGATCATGCGAATGAATTAGAATGGATCGTACGAATGAGTAAGAATGGATCGTACGAATGAATTAGAATGGATTGAATTAGAATGAATCGTACGAATGAATTAGAATGGATCGTACGAATGAATTAGAATGGATCGTATGAATGAATTAGAATGGATCGTACGAATGAAATAGAATGGATTGTACGAAGGAATTAGAATAGATCATACGAAGAAATTAGAATGGATCGTACGAATGAATTAGAATGGATTGAATTAGAATGAATCGTACGAATGAATTAGAATGAATCATACCGTACGAATGAATTAGAATGGATCATACGAAGGAATTAGAATGGATCGTACGAATGAATTAGAATGGATCGTACGAAGGAATTAGAATGGATCGTACGAAGGAATTAGAATGGATAGTACGAATGAATTAGAATGGATCGTACGAATGAAATAGAATGGATTCGCACGAATGTATCCATTCTAATTCATTCGTACGATCCATTCTAATTCATTCGTACAATCCATTCTAATTCATTCGCACGATCCATTCTTACTCATTCGTACGATCCATTCTAATTCATTGGCACGATCCATTCTAATTCATTAATACGAATGAATTAGAATGGATCGTACGAATGAAATAGAATGGATTCGCACGAATGTATCCATTCTAATTCATTCGTACGATCCATTCTAATTCATTCGTACAATCCATTCTAATTCATTCGTATGATCCATTCTTACTCATTCGTACGATCCATTCTAATTCATTCGCACGATCCATTCTAATTCATCCGTACGATCCATTCTATTTCATTCGTACGATCCATTCTAATTCATTCGCACAATCTATTCTAATTCATTCGTACGATCCATTCTAATTCCTTCGTATGATCAATTTTAATTCATTTGTACAGTATGATTCATTCTAATTCATTCGTACGATTCATTCTAATTCAATCCATTCTAATTCATTCGCACAATCTATTCTAATTCATTCGTACGATCCATTCTAATTAATTCGCACAATCCATTCTAATTCATTCATACAATCCACTCTATTTCATTCGTACGATCCATTCTTACTCATTCGTATGATCCATTCTAATTCATTTGCACGAAGGTATCCATTCTAATTCATTCGTACTATCCATTCTAATTCATACGCACGATCCATTCTAATTCATTCATACGATCCATTCTATTTCATTCGTACGATCCATTCTTACTCATTCGTACGATCCATTCTAATTCATTTGCACGAAGGTATCCATTCTAATTCATTCGTACTATCCATTCTAATTCCTTCGTACGATCCATTCTAATTCCTTCGTACGAATGAGTAAGAATGGATAGTTCGAATGAATTAGAATGGATCGTACGAATGAATTAGCATTGATCGTGCTAATGAATTAGAATGGAACGTACGAATGAATTAGAATGGATCATAGAATGGATCGTATGAATGAATTAGATTGGAATCAATTAGAATGGATCGTGCGAATGAATTAGAATGGATCGTATGAATGAATTAGAATGGATCGTACGAATGAATTAGAATAGATTGTGCGAATGAATTAGAATGGATCGTACGAATGAATTAGAATGGATCGTGCTAATGAATTAGAATGGATCGTATGAATGAATTAGAATGGATAAATTCGTGCAAATGAATTAGAATGGATCGTACGAATGAATTATAATGGATCGTACGAATGAATTAGAATAGATACATTCGTACGAATGAATTAGAATGGATCGTATGAATGAATTAGAATCGATCGTACGAATGAATTAGAATGGATCATGCGAATGAATTAGAATGGATCGTGCGAATGAATTAGAATGGATCGTATGAATGAATTAGAATGGATCGTATGAATGAAATAGAATGGATCGTACAAATGAATTAGAATGGATCGTGCGAATGAATTAGAATGGATCGTACGAATGAATTAGAATGGATCGTACGAAGGAATTAGAATGGATAGTACGAATGAATTAGAATGGATACCTTCGTGCAAATGAAATAGAATGGATCGTACGAATGAATTAGAATAGATAGTACTAATGGATTAGAATGGATCGTACGATTGAGTAAGAATGGATTGTACGAATGAAATACAATAGATCGTACGAGTGAATTAGAATGGATCATGCTAATGAATTAGAATTGATCGTACGAATGAATTAGAATAGATTGTGCAAATGAATTAGAATGGATCGTACGAATGAATTGGAATGGATACATTCGTGCGAATGAATTAGAATGGATCGTATGAATGAATTAGAGTGGATACATTCGTACAAATGAATTAGAATGGATCGTACGAATGAATTAGAATGGATACATTCGTGCGAATGAATTAGAATGGATCATATGAATGAATTAGAATGGATCGTTTGAGTGAATGCAAATGGATCGTGCGAATGAATTAGAATGGATTGTACGAATGAATTAGAATGGATCGTACGAATGAATTAGAATGGATACATTCGTGCGAATCCATTCTATTTCATTCGTACGATCCATTCTAATTCATTCGCACGATCCATTCTAATTCATTCATACGATCCATTCTAATTCATTCGTACGATCCATTCTAATTCATTCGTACGATCCATTCTAATTCATTCGCACAATCTATTCTAATTCATTCGTACGATCCATTCTAATTCATTCGCACGATCCATTCTAATTCATTCAGACGATCCATTCTATTTCATTCGTACGATCCATTCTTACTCATTCGTACGATCCATTCTAATTCATTTGCACGAAGGTATCTATTCTAATTCATTCGTACTATCCATTCTAATTCTTTCGTACGATCCATTCTAATTCCTTCGTATGATCCATTCTAATTCATTCATACGATCCATTCTAATTCATTCGTACGATCCATTCTAATTCCTTCGTATGATCCATTCTAATTCATTCGTACGGTATGATTCATTCTAATTCATTCGTACGATTCATTCTAATTCAATCCATTCTAATTCATTCGTACGATCCATTCTAATTCATTCGTACGATCCATTCTAATTCATTCGTACGATTCATTATAATTCAATCTATTCTAATTCATTCGTACGATCCATTCTTACTCATTCGTACGATCCATTCTAATTCATTCGCACGAATGAATCCATTCTAATTCATTCGTAAGATCCATTCTAATTCATTCGCATGAATGTATCCATTCTAATTCATTCGTACGATCCATTCTATCTCATTCGTACAATCCATTCTATTTCATTCGTACGATCTATTCTAATTCATTCGCACGATCCATTCTAATTCATTCGCATGATCCATTCTAATTCATTCGTACGATCGATTCTAATTCATTCATACGATCCATTCTAATTCATTCGCACGAATGTATCCATTCTAATTCATTCGTACGATCCATTTTAATTCATTCGCACAATCTATTCTAATTCATTCATACGATCCATTCTAATTTATTCGCACGATCCATTCTAATTCATTCATACGATCCATTCTAATTCATTCATATGATCCATTCGTGCGAATGAATTAGAATGGATCATACGAATGAATTAGAATGGATCGTACGAATGAATTAGAATGGATCGTACGAATGAATTAGAATGGATCGTATGAAGGAATTAGAATGGATCGTACGAAGGAATTAGAATGGATTGTACGAAGGAATTAGAATGGATTGTACGAATGAATTAGAATGGATACCTTCGTGCAAATGAATTAGAATGGATCGTACGAATGAGTAAGAATGGATCGTACGAATGAAATAGAATGGATCGTATGAATGAATTAGAATGGATCGTGCGAATGAATTAGAATGGATCGTACGAATGAATTAGAATAGATTGTGCGAATGAATTAGAATGGATCGTACGAATGAATTAGACTGGATCGTATGAATGAATTAGAATGGATCGTGCGAATGAATTAGAATGGATCGTACGAATGAAATAGAATGGATTCGCACGAATGTATCCATTCTAATTTATTCGTACGATCCATTCTAATTCATTCGTACAATCCATTCTAATTCATTCGCACGATCCATTCGCATTCACTCAAACGATCCATTCTAATTCATTCATATGATCCATTCTAATTCATTCGCACGAATGTATCCATTCTAATTCATTCCTACGATCCATTCTAATTCATTTGTACGAATGTATCCACTCTAATTCATTCGTACGATCCATTCTAATTCATTCGCACGAATGTATCCATTCCAATTCATTCATACGATCCATTCTAATTCATTCGCACAATCTATTCTAATTCATTCGTACGATCAATTCTAATTCATTAGCATGATCCATTCTAATTCATTCGTACGATCTATTCTATTTCATTCGTACAATCCATTCTTACTCAATCGTATGATCCATTCTAATCCATTCGCACAATCTATTCTAATTCATTCGTACGATCCATTCTATTTCATTCGTACGATCCATTCTAATTCATACGATCATTCTATTTCATTCATACGATCCATTTTAATTCATTCGCAAGATCCATTCTAATTCATTTGCACGAAGGTATCCATTCTAATTCATTCGTATGATCCATTCTAATTCATTCGCATGAATGTATCCATTCTAATTCGTTCGTACGATCCATTCTATCTCATTCGTACAATCCATTCTATTTCATTCGTACGATCCATTCTAATTCATTCGCACGATCCATTCTAATTCATTCGCATGATCCATTCTAATTCATTCGTACGATCGATTCTAATTCATTCATACGATCCATTCTAATTCATTCGCACGAATGTATCCATTCTAATTCATTCGTACGATCCATTCTAATTCATTCGTACGATCTATTCTATTTCATTCGTACAATCCATTCTAATTCATTCATACGATCCAATCTATTTCATTCATACGATCCATTCTAATTCATTCGTACGATCTATTCTATTTCATTCATACGATCCATTCTAATTCATTCGTACGATCCATTCTAATTCATTCGTACGATCCATTCTAATTCATTCATACAATCCATTCGTACGAATGAATTAGAAAGGATACATTCGAATTCATTCGTACGATCCATTCTAATTCCTTCGTACGATCCATATTCTAATTCATTCGTACGATCCATTCTAATTCATTCGCACGAATATATCCATTCTAATTCATTCGTACGATGCATTCTACGAATGAATTAGAATGGATACATTCGTGCGAATGAATTCGAATGGATCGTACGAACGAGTTAGAATGGATAAATTCGTGCGAATGAATTAGAATGGATTGTATGAATGAATTAGATTGGATCGTATAAATGAAGTAGAATGGATCTTACGTATGAATTAGAATGGATCGTATGAATGAATTAGAATAGATTGTGCGAATGAATTAGAATGGATCGTACGAATGAATTAGAATGGATACATTCGTGCGAATGAATTAAAATGGATCGTATGAATGAATTAGAATCGATCGTACGAATGAATTAGAATGGATCATGCGAATGAATTAGAATGGATCGTGCGAATGAATTAGAATGGATCGTACGAATGAAATAGAATGGATTGTACGAATGAGATAGAATGGATCGTACGAATGAATTAGAATGGATACATTCATGCGAATGAATTAGAATGGATCATACGAATGAATTAGAATGGATTCATTCGTGCTAATGAATTAGAATGGATCGTACGAATGAGTAAGAATGGATCGTACGAATGAATTAGAATGGATTGAATTAGAATGAATCGTACGAATGAATTAGAATGGATCGTACGAATGAATTAGAATGGATCGTATTAATGAATTAGAATGGATCGTGCGAATGAATTAGAATGGATCGTACGAATGAGTAAGAATGGATCGTGCGAATGAATTAGAATGGATCATATGAATGAATTAGAATGGATCGTATGAATGAATTAGAATGGATCGTGCGAATGAATTAGAATGGATACATTCGTGCGAATGAATTAGAATGGATCGTATGAATGAATTAGATTGGATCGTATGAATGAATTAGAATGGATCGTGCGAATGAATTAGAATGGATCGTACGAATGAATTAGAATGGATCGTACGAATGAATCAGAATGGATCGTACGAATGAATTAGAATGGATCGTACGAATTAGAATGGATCATACGAAGGAAATAGAATGGATCGTATGAATGAATTAGATTGGATCGTATTAATGAATTTGAATGGATCGTATGAATGAATTAGATTGGATCGTATGAATGAATTAGAATGGATCTTGCGAATGAATTAGAATGGATCGTACGAATGAAATAGAATGGATTGTATGAATGAATTAGAATAGATCGTGCGAATGAATTAGAATGGATCGTACGAATGAATTAGAATGGATCATATGAATGAATTAGAATGGATCGTACGTATGAATTAGAATGGATCGTGCGAATGAATTAGAATGGATCGTATGAATTAATTAGAGTAGATACATTCGTACGAAGGAATTAGAATGGATCGTACGAATGAATTAGAATGGATTATATGAATGAATTAGAATGGATCGTATGAATGAATTAGAATGGATACATTCGTGCGAATGAATTAGAATGGATTGTACGAATAAATTACAATGGATCATACGAATGAATTAGAATAGATTGTACGAATGAATTAGAATGGATCGTACGTCTAATTCATTCGTACGATCCATTCTAATTCATTCATACAATTCATTCTACTTCTTTTGCACGAATGTATCCATTCTAATTCATTCGTACGATCCATTCTAATTCCTTCGTACGATCCATTCTAATTCCTTCGTACGATCCATTCTAATTCATTCCCATGAATGTATCCATTCTAATTGATACGTACGATCCATTCTATTTCATTCGTTTGATCCATTCTTACTCATTCGTACGATCCAATCTAATTCATTCATACGATCCATTCTACGATCCATTCTAATTCATTCGTACGTTCCATTCTAATTCATTAGCACGATCAATGCTAATTCATTCGTACGATCCATTCTAATTCATTCGTACAATCCATTATATTTCATTCGTACGATCCTTTCTTACTCATTCGTATGATCCATTCTAATTCATTCGCACGAATGTATCCATTCTAATTCATTCGTACAATCCATTCTTACTCATTCGTAATGAATTAGAATGGATACATTCGTGCAAAAGAATTAGAATGGATTGTATGAATGAATTAGAATGGATCGTGCAAATGAATTAGAATGGATCGTGCGAATGAATTAGAATGGATCGTACGAATGAATTAGAATAGATTGTGCGAATGAATTAGAATGGATCGTACGAATGAATTAGAATGGATACATTCGTGCGAATGAATTAGAATGAATCGTACGAAGGAATTAGAATGGATCGTACGAAGGAATTAGAATGGATCGTACGAATGAATTAGAATGGATACATTCGTGCAAAAGAAGTAGAATGGATTGTATGAATGAATTAGAATGGATCGTGCAAATGAATTAGAATGGATCGTGCGAATGAATTAGAATGGATCATACGAATGAATTAGAATGGATTGTATGAATGAATTAGAATGGATCGTACGAATGAATTGGAATGGATACATTCGTGCAAATGAATTAGAATGGATCGTATGAATGAATTAGAGTGGATACATTCGTACAAATGAATTAGAATGGATCGTACGAATGAATTAGAATGGATACATTCGTGCGAATGAATTAGAATGGATCATATGAATGAATTAGAATGGATCATTTGAGAGAATGCGAATGGATCGTGCGAATGAATTAGAATGGATTGTACGAATGAATTAGAATGGATCGTACGAATGAATTAGAATGGATACATTCGTGCGAATCCATTCTATTTCATTCGTACGATCCATTCTAATTCATTCGCACGATCCATTCTAATTCAATCCATTCTAATTCATTCGTACGATCCATTCTAATTCATTCGCACGAATGAATCCATTCTAATTCATTCGTATGATCCATTCTAATTCATTCGCATGAATGTATCCATTCTAATTCATTCGTACTATCCATTCTATCTCATTCGTACAATTAGAATATGGATCATACGAATGAATTAGAATAGATTGTGCTAATGAATTAGAATGGATCGTACGAATTAATTAGAATGGATACATTCGTGTGAATGAATTAGAATGGATCGTATGAATGAATTAGAGTGGATACATTCGTACAAATGAATTAGAATGGATCGTACGAATGAATTAGAATGGATACATTCGTGCGAATGAATTAGAATGGATCATATGAATGAATTAGAATGGATCGTTTGAGTGAATTAGAATGGATCGTACGAATGAATTAGAATGGATCGTACGAAGGATTTAGAATGGATCGTACGAAGGAATTAGAATGGATAGTACGAATGAATTAGAATGGATACCTTCGTGCAAATGAATTAGAATGGATCGTACGAATGAGTAAGAATGGATCGTACGAATGAAATAGAATGGATCGTATGAATGAATTAGAATGGATCGTGCGAATGAATTAGAATGGATCGTACGAATGAATTAGAATAGATTGTGCGAATGAATTAGAATGGATCGTACGAATGAATTAGAATGGATCGTACGAATGAATTAGAATGGATCGTATGAATGAATTAGAATGGATCATGCGAATGAATTAGAATGGATCGTACGAATGAAATAGAATGGATTCGCACGATCCATTCTAAATTCATTCGTACGATCCATTCTAATTCATTCGTACGATCCATTCTAATTCATTCCTACGATCCATTCTAAATCCTTCGTATGATCCATTCTAATTCATTCGTACGATCAATTCTAATTCATACGATCCATTCTAATTCATTCGCACAATCTATTCTAATTCATTCGTACGATCCATTCTAAATCATTCGCACGAATGTATCCATTCTAATTCATTCGTACGATCCATTCTAATTCATTTATACGATCTAATCTAATTCATTCATACAATCCATTCTAATTCATTTATACGATCATACGAATGAAATAGAATGGATCGTACGAATGAATTAGAATAGATTGTGCGAATGGATTAGAATGGATCATACGATTGAGTAAGAATGGATTGTACGAATGAAATAGAATAGATCGTACGAATGAATTAGAATGGATCATGCTAATGAATTAGAATTGATCGTACGAATGAATTAGAATAGATTGTGCGAATGAATTAGAATGGATCGTACGAATGAATTGGAATGGATACATTCGTGTGAATGAGTTAGAATGGATCGTATGAATGAATTAGAGTGGATACATTCGTACAAATGAATTAGAATGGATTGTACGAATGAATTAGAATGGATACATTCGTGCGAATGAATTAGAATGGATCATATGAATGAATTAGAATGGATCATTTGAGTGAACGCGAATGGATCGTGCGAATGAATTAGAATGGATTTAATTCATTAGCACGATCCAAATTCATTTATCCGTACGATCTACTCTATTTTATTTGTACGATCCATTCTTATCGCACGATCCATTCTAATTCATTCGCACGATCCATTCTCCATTCTAATTCCTTCGTACGATCCATTCTAATACCTTCGTATCCATTCTAATTCACTCATACGATCCATTCTATTTCATTCATACGATCCATTCTAATTCATTCGCATGAATGTATCCATTCTAATTCATTCGTACGATCCATTCTAATTCATTCGCACAATCTATTCTAATTCATTCATACGATCCATCCTAATACATTCGCACGAATGTATCCATTCTAATTCATTCGTACAATCCATTCTATTTCATTCGTACGATCCATTCTTACTCATTCGTACGATCCATTCGTATCCATTCTAATTCATTCGTACGATCTATTCTAATTCATTCGTACGATCCATTCTAATTCATTAATACGATCCAATCTAATTCATTCATACGATCCATTCTAATTCATTCGTCGAATGAGTAAGAATGGATCGTGCGAATGAATTAGAATGGATCATATGAATGAATTAGAATGGATCGTATGAATGAATTAGAATGGATCGTGCGAATAAATTAGAATGGATCGTATGAATGAATTAGAATAGATTGTGCGAATGAATTAGAATGGATCGTACGAATGAATTAGAATGGATACATTCGTGCGAATGAATTAGAATGGATCGTATGAATGAATTAGAATCGATCGTACGAATGAATTAGAATGGATCATGCGAATGAATTAGAATGGATCGTGCGAATGAATTAGAATGGATTGTACGAATGAGATAGAATGGATCGTACGAATGAATTAGAATGGATCGTATTAATGAATTAGAATGGATCGTACGAAGGAATTAGAATAGATCATACGAATGAATTAGAATGGATCATACGAATGAATTAGAATGGATCGTACGAATGAATTAGAATGGATCGTACGAATGAATTAGAATGGATCGTATGAATGAATTAGAATGGATCGTGCAAATGAATTAGAATGGATCGTGCGAATGAATTAGAATATGGATCGTACGAACGAATTAGAATGGATCGTACGAATGAATTCGAATGTATCCTTTCTAATTCATTCGTACGATCCATTCTAACTCATTCGTACGATCCATTCTATCTCATTCATACAATCCATTCTATTTCATTCGTACGATCCATTCTAAATCATTCGCACGATCCATTTTAATTCATTCGCATGATCCATTCTTATTCATTCATACGATCCATTCTAATTCATTCGTACGATCCATTCTAATTTCTTCGTATGATCTATTCTAATTCCTTCGTACGATCCATTCTAATTCATTCGTACGATCCATTCAAATTCATTCGCACGAATCTATCCATTCTAATTCATTCATACAATCGTACGAATGAATTAGAATGGATCGTATGAATGAATTAGAAGGGATCGTGTGAATGAATTAAAATGGATCGTATGAATGAAATAGAATGGATCGTATGAATTAGAATGGATCGTACGAATGAAATAGAATGGATCATACGAATGAATTAGAATAGATTGTGCGAATGGATTAGAATGGATCATACGATTGAGTAAGAATGGATTGTACTAATGAAATAGAATAGATCGTACGAATGAATTAGAATGGATCATGCTAATGAATTAGAATTGATCGTACGAATGAATTAGAATGGATTGTGCGAATGAATTAGAATGGATCGTGCGAATGAATTAGAATGGATCGTACGAATGAATTAGAATGGATCGTACGAATGAATTAGAATGGATCGTACGAAGGAATTAGAATGGATCGTGCGAATGAATTAGAATGGATCGTACGAATGAAATAGAATGGATTGTACGAATGAGATAGAATGGATCGTACGAATGAAATAGAATGGATACATTCATGCGAATGAATTAGAATGGATCATACGAATGAATTAGAATGGATTCATTCGTGCGAATGAATTAGAATGGATCGTACGAATGAGTAAGAATGGATCGTACGAATGAATTAGAATGGATTGAATTAGAATGAATCGTACGAATGAATTAGAATGGATCGTACGAATGAATTAGAATGGATCGTACGAATGAATTAGAATGGATTGAATTAGAATGAATCGTACGAATGAATTAGAATGAATCATACCGTACGAATGAATTAGAATGGATCATACGAAGGAATTAGAATGGATCGTACGAATGAATTAGAATGGATCGTACGAATGAATTAGAATGGATCGTACGAAGGAATTAGAATGGATACATTCGTGCGAATGAATTTGAATGGATCGTATGAATGAATTAGAATCGATCGTACGAATGAATTAGAATGGATCATGCGAATGAATTAGAATGGATCGTGCGAATGAATTAGAATGGATCGTGCGAATGAATTAGAATGGATTGTACGAATGAGATAGAATGGATCGTACGAATGAATTAGAATGGATCGTATTAATGAATTAGAATGGATCGTACGAAGGAATTAGAATAGATCATACGAATGAATTAGAATGGATCGTACGAATGAATTAGAATGGATCGTACGAATGAATTAGAATGGATCGTACGAATGAATTAGAATGGATCGTATGAATGAATTAGAATGGATCGTGCAAATGAATTAGAATGGATCGTGCGAATGAATTAGAATATGGATCGTACGAAGGAATTAGAATGGATCGTACGAATGAATTCGAATGTATCCTTTCTAATTTATTCGTACGATCCATTCTAATTCATTCGTACGATCCATTCTATCTCATTCATACAATCCATTCTATTTCATTCGTACGATCCATTCTAAATCATTCGCACGATCCATTTTAATTCATTTGCATGATCCATTCTAATTCATTCATACGATCCATTCTAATTCATTCGTACGATCCATTCTAATTTCTTCGTATGATCTATTCTAATTCCTTCGTACGATCCATTCTAAATCATTCGTACGATCCATTCAAATTCATTCGCACGAATCTATCCATTCTAATTCATTCATACAATCGTACGAATGAATTAGAATGGATCGTATGAATGAATTAGAAGGGATCGTGTGAATGAATTAAAATGGATCGTATGAATGAAATAGAATGGATCGTATGAATTAGAATGGATCGTACGAATGAAATAGAATGGATCATACGAATGAATTAGAATAGATTGTGCGAATGGATTAGAATGGATCATACGATTGAGTAAGAATGGATTGTACGAATGAAATAGAATAGATCGTACGAATGAATTAGAATGGATCATGCTAATGAATTAGAATTGATCGTACGAATGAATTAGAATGGATTGTGCGAATGAATTAGAATGGATCGTGCGAATGAATTAGAATGGATCGTACGAATGAATTAGAATGGATCGTACGAATGAATTAGAATGGATCGTACGAAGGAATTAGAATGGATCGTGCGAATGAATTAGAATGGATCGTACGAATGAAATAGAATGGATTGTACGAATGAGATAGAATGGATCGTACGAATGAATTAGAATGGATACATTCATGCGAATGAATTAGAATGGATCATACGAATGAATTAGAATGGATTCATTCGTGCGAATGAATTAGAATGGATCGTACGAATGAGTAAGAATGGATCGTACGAATGAATTAGAATGGATTGAATTAGAATGAATCGTACGAATGAATTAGAATGGATCGTACGAATGAATTAGAATGGATCGTACGAATGAATTAGAATGGATTGAATTAGAATGAATCGTACGAATGAATTAGAATGAATCATACCGTACGAATGAATTAGAATGGATCATACGAAGGAATTAGAATGGATCGTACGAATGAATTAGAATGGATCGTACGAATGAATTAGAATGGATCGTACGAAGGAATTAGAATGGATACATTCGTGCGAATGAATTTGAATGGATCGTATGAATGAAATAGAATCGATCGTACGAATGAATTAGAATGGATCATGCGAATGAATTAGAATGGATCGTGCGAATGAATTAGAATGGATCGTACGAATGAAATAGAATGGATTGTACGAATGAGATAGAATGGATCGTACGAATGAATTAGAATGGATACATTCATGCGAATGAATTAGAATGGATCATACGAATGAATTAGAATGGATTCATTCGTGCGAATGAATTAGAATGGATCGTACGAATGAGTAAGAATGGATCGTACGAATGAATTAGAATGGATTGAATTAGAATAAATCGTACGAATGAATTAGAATGGATCGTACGGATGAATTAGAATGGATCGTGCGAATGAATTAGAATGGGTCGTACGAATGAATTAGAATGGATACACGATCCAGATCCATTCTAATTCATTCGCACAATCTATTCTAATTCATTCGTAGGATCCATTCTAATTCATTACTACGATCCATTCTAATTCATTCATACGATCTATTCTAATTCATTCGTACGATCCATTCTAATTCATTCATACGATCCATTCTAATTCATTCGTATGGATCCATTCTAATTCATTCATATGATCCATTCTAATTCTACGATCCATTCTTACTCATTCGTATTATCCATTTTAATTCATTCACACGAATGTATCAACTCTAATTCATTCGTATGATCCATTCTAATTCATTCGCACGAATGTATCCATTCTAATTCATTCGTACGATCCATTCTAATTCATTCGTACGATCCATTCTAATTCATTCGTACGATCCATTCTAATTCATTCGTACAATCTATTCTAATTCATTCGTACGATCCATTCTAATTTATTCGTACAATCCATTCTAATTCATTCATACGATCCATTCTAATTCATTCGCACGAATGTATCCATTCTAATTCATTCGTACGATCCATTCTAATTCATTCGTACAATCCATTCTAATTCATTCGCACGATCCATTCGCATTCACTCAAACGATCTATTCTAATTCATTCATATGATCCATTCTAATTCATTCGCACGAATGTATCCATTCTAATTCATTTGTACGATCCATTCTAATTCATTTGTACGAATGTATCCACTCTAATTCATTCATACGATCCATTCTAATTCATTCGCACGAATATATCCATTCCAATTCATTCGTACGATCCATTCTAATTCATTCGCACAATCTATTCTAATTCATTCGTACGATCAATTCTAATTTATTAGTATGATCCATTCTAATTCATTCGTACTATCCATTCTAATTCCTTCGTACGATCCATTCTAATTCATTTGTACGATCCATTCTAATTCATTCGTACGATCCATTCTAATTCATTCGTACGATCCATTCTAATTCCTTCGTATGATCCATTCTAATTCATTCGTACGGTATGATTCATTCTAATTCATTCGTACGATTTATTCTAATTCAATCCATTCTAATTCAATCCATTCTAATTCATTTGTACGATCCATTCAAATTCATTCGTACGATTCATTCTAATTCAATCCATTCTAATTCATTCGTGCGATCCATTCTTACTCATTCGTACGATCCATTCTAATTCATTCGCACGAATGAATCCATTCTAATTCATTCGTATGATCCATTCTAATTCATTCGCATGAATGTATCCATTCTAATTCATTCGTACGATCCATTCTAATTCATTCGCACAATCTATTCTAATTCATTCGTACGATCCATTCTATTTCATTCGTACGATCCATTCTAATTCATACGATCCATTCTATTTCATTCATACGATCCATTTTAATTCATTCGCACGATCCATTCTAATTCATTCATACGATCCATTCTAATTCATTCGTACGATCCATTCTAATTTCTTCGTACGATCTATTCTAATTCCTTCGTACGATCCATTCTAATTCCTTCGTACAATCCATTCAAATTCATTCGCACGAATCTATCCATTCTAATTCATTCGTACGATCCATTCTAATTTATTCGCACGATCCATTCGAATTCATTAATACTATCCAATCTAATTCATTCATACGATCTATTCTAATTCATTCGCACGAATATATCCTTTCTAATTCATTCGTACGATCCATTCTAATTCATTCGCACAATCTACTCTAAATCATTCATACGATCCATTCTAATTCATTCGCACGAATGTATCCATTCTAATTCATTCGTACGATCCATTCTAATTCATTCATACGATCCATTTTAATTCATTCGCACGATCCATTCTAATTCATTCATACGATCCATTCTAATTCATTCGTACGATCCATTCTAATTTCTTCGTATGATCTATTCTAATTCCTTCGTACGATCCATTCTAATTCCTTCGTACGATCCATTCTAATCCATTCGAATTCATTCGCACGATCCATTCTAATTCATTCATACGATCCATTCTAATTAGAATGGATACATTCGTGCAAAAGAAATAGAATGGATTGTATGAATGAGTAAAAATGGATCGTACGAATGAAATAGAATGGATCGTACGAATGAATTAGAATGGATACATTCGTGCGAATGAATTAGAATGGATCATATGAATGAATTAGAATGGATCGTTTGAGTGAATGCGAATGGATCGTGCGAATGAATTAGAATGGATTGTACGAATGAATTAGAATGGATCGTACGAATGAATTAGAATGGATACATTCGTGCGAATCCATTCTATTTAATTCGTACGATCCATTCTAATTCATTCGCACGATCCATTCTAATTCATTCATACGATCCATTCTAATTCATTCGTACGATCCATTCTAATTCAATCGTACGATCCATTCTAATTCATTCACACAATCTATTCTAATTCATTCGTACGATCCATTCTAATTCATTCGCACGATCCATTCTAATTCATTCATACGATCCATTCTATTTCATTCGTACGATCCATTCTTACTCATTCATACAATCCATTCTATTTCTTTTGCACGAATGTATCCATTCTAATTAGAATGGATCGTATGAATGAATTAGAATGGATCGTGCGAATGAATTAGAATGGATTAGAATGGATCATACGAAGGAATTAGAATGGATCGTACGAAGGAATTAGAATAGATCATACGAAGAAATTAGAATGGATCGTACGAATGAATTAGAATGGATCGTACGAATGAATTAGAATGGATCGTGCGAATGAATTAAAATGGATCGTATGAATGAATTAGAATGGATCATGCTAATGAATTAGAATGGATCATGCTAATGAATTAGAATGGATCGTACGAATGAATTAGATTGGATCGTACGAATGAATTAGAATGGATCGTGCGAATAAATTAGAATGGATCATACGAATGAATTAGAATGGATCGTACGAAGGAATTAGAATGGATCGTACGAATGAATTAGAAAGGATACATTCGAATTCATTCATACGATCCATTCTAATTCCTTCGTACGATCCATATTGAAATTCATTCGCACGATCCATTCTAATTCATTCATACGATCCATTCTAATTTATTCGCACAATCCATTCTAATTCATTCGTATGATCCATTCTAATTCATTCATACAATCCATTCTAATTTCTTCGTATGATCTATTCTAATTCCTTCGTACGATCCATTCTAATTCCTTCGTACGATCCATTCAAATTCATTCGCACGAATCTATCCATTCTAATTCATTCGTACGATCCATTCTAATTCATTCGAACGATCCATTCTAAGTCATTCGTACGATCCATTCTAATTCATTCGTACGATCCATTCTAATTCATTCGCACGATCCATTCTATTTCATTCGTACGATCCATTCTAATTCATTCGCACGAATATATCCATTCCAATTCATTCGTACGATCCATTCTAATTCATTCGCACAATCTATTCTAATTCATTCGTACGATCAATTCTAATTTATTCGCACGTATCCATTCTAATTCATTCATACGATCCATTCTATTTCATTCGTACGATCCATTCTTACTCATTCGTACGATCCATTCTAATTCATTCGTACGATCCATTCTAATTCATTCGTACGATCCATTCTAATTCATTCGCACAATCTATTCTAATTCATTCGTACGATCCATTCTAATTCATTTGCACGATCCATTCTAATTCATTCATACGATCCATTCTATTTCATTCGTACGATCCATTCTTACTCATTCGTACGATCCATTCTAATTCATTTGCACGAAGGTATCCATTCTAATTCATTCATACTATCCATTCTAATTCCTTCGTATGATCCATTCTAAATCCTTCTTACGATCCATTCTAATTCATTCGTACGATCCATTCTAATTCCTTCGTATGATCCATTCTAATTCATTCGTACGGTATGATTCATTCTAATTCATTCGTACGATTCATTCTAATTAAATCCATTCTAATTCATTCGTACGATCCATTCTAATTCATTCGTACGATTCATTCTAATTCAATCCAATCTAATTCATTCGTACGATCCATTCTTACTCATTCGTACGATCCATTCTAATTCATTCGCACGAATGAATCCATTCTAATTCATTCGTATGATCCATTCTAATTCATTCGCATGAATGTATCCATTCTAATTCATTCGTACGATCCATTCTATCTCATTCGTACAATCCATTCTATTTCATTCGTACGATCCATTCTAATTCATTCGCACGATCCATTCTAATTCATTAGCATGATCCATTCTAATTCATTCGTCCGATCGATTCTAATTCATTCATACGATCCATTCTAATTCATTCGCACGAATGAATCCATTCTAATTCATTCGTATGATCCATTCTAATTCATTCGCATGAATGTATCCGTTCTAATTAATTCGTACGATACTTAGAATGGATCGTATGAATGAATTAGAGTGGATACATTCGTACAAATGAATTAGAATGGATCGTACGAATGAATTAGAATGGATACATTCGTACGAATGAAATAGAATGGATCGTATGAATGAATTAGAATGGATCGTGCGAATGAATTAGAATGGATCGTACGAATGAATTAGAATAGATTGTGCGAATGAATTAGAATGGATCGTACGAATGAATTAGAATGGATCGTACGAATGAATTAGAATGGATCGTATGAATGAATTAGAATGGATCGAGCGAATGAATTAGAAAGGATCGTACGAATGAAATAGAATGGATTCGCACGAATGTATCCATTCTAATTCATTCGTACGATCCATTCTAATTCATTCGTACAATCCATTCTAATTCATTCGCACGATCCATTCGCATTCACTCAAACGATCCATTCTAATTCATTCATATGATCCATTCTAATTCATTCGCACGAATGTGTCCATTCTAATTCATTCGTACGATCCATTCTAATTCATTTGTACGAATGTATCCACTCTAATTCATTCATACGATCCATTCTAATTCATTCGCACGAATGTATCCATTCCAATTCATTCGTACGATCCATTCTAATTCATTAGAATGGATCGTACGAAAGAGTAAGAATGGATCGTACGAATGAATTAGAATGGATTGAATTAGAATGAATCATACGAATGAATTAGAATGGATCGTACGAATGAATTAGACTGGATCGTACGAATGAATTAGAATAAATCATACCGTACGAATGAATTAGAATGGATCATACGAAGGAATTAGAATGGATCGTACGAATGAATTAGAATGGATCGTACGAATGAATTAGAATGGATCGTACGAAGGAATTAGAATGGATCGTACGAAGGAATTAGAATGGATAGTACGAATGAATTAGAATGGATACCTTCGTGCAAATGAATTAGAATGGATCGTACGAATGAGTAATAATGGATCGTACGAATGAAATAGAATGGATCGTATGAATGAATTAGAATGGATCGTGCGAATGAATTAGAATGGATCGTACGAATGAATTAGAATAGATTGTGCGAATGAATTAGAATGGATCGTACGAATGAATTAGAATGGATCGTACGAATGAATTAGAATGGATCGTACGAATGAATTAGAATGGATCGTGCGAATGAATTAGAATGGATCATACGAATGAAATAGAATGGATTCGCACGAATGTATCCATTCTAATTCATTCGTACGATCCATTCTAATTCATTCGTACAATCCATTCTAATTCATTTGCACGATCCATTCGCATTCACTCAAACGATCCATTCTAATTCATTCATATGATCCATTCTAATTCATTCGCACGAATGTATCCATTCTAATTCATTCGTACGATCCATTCTAATTCATTTGTACGAATGTATCCACTCAAATTCATTCATACGATCCATTCTAATTCATTCGCACGAATGTATCCATTCTAATTCATTCGTACGATCAATTCTAATTCATTCGCACGATCTATTCTAGAATGGATCGTATTAATGAATTAGAATGGATCATGCGAATGAATTAGAATGGATCGTACGAATGAGTAAGAATGGATCGTGCGAATGAATTAGAATGGATCATATGAAGGAATTAGAATGGTTCGTATGAATGAATTAGAATGGATCGTGCGAATAAATTAGAATGGATCGTATGAATGAATTAGAATAGATTGTGCGAATGAATTAGAATGGATCGTACGAATGAATTAGAATGGATACATTCGTGCGAATGAATTAGAATGGATCGTATGAATGAATTAGAATCGATCGTACGAATGAATTAGAATGGATCATGCGAATGAATTAGAATGGATCGTGCGAATGAATTAGAATGGATCATACGAATGAAATAGAATGGATTGTACGAATGAGATAGAATGGATCGTACGAATGAATTAGAATGGATACATTCATGCGAATGAATTAGAATGGATCATACGAATGAATTAGAATGGATTCATTCATGCGAATGAATTAGAATGGATCGTACGAATGAGTAAGAATGGATCGTACGAATGAATTAGAATGGATTGAATTAGAATGAATCGTACGAATGAATTAGAATGGATCGTACGAATGAATTAGAATGGATCGTATGAATGAATTAGAATGGATTGAATTAGAATGAATCGTACGAATGAATTAGAATGAATCATACCGTACGAATGAATTAGAATGGATCATACGAAGGAATTAGAATGGATCGTACGAATGAATTAGAATGGATCGTACGAATGAATTATAATGGATCGTACGAAGGAATTAGAATGGATAGTACGAATGAATTAGAATGGATACCTTCGTGCAAATGAATTAGAATGGATCGTACGAATGAGTAAGAATGGATCGTACGAATGAAATAGAATGGATCGTATGAATGAATTAGAAAGGATCGTGCAAATGAATTAGAATGGATCGTACGAATGAATTAGAATATATTGTGCGAATGAATTAGAATGGATCGTACGAATGAATTAGAATGGATCGTACGAATGAATTAGAATGGATCGTACGAATGAAATAGAATGGATTCGCACGAATGTATCCATTCTAATTCATTCGTACGATCCATTCTAATTCATTCGTACAATCCATTCTAATTCATTCGCACGATCCATTCGCATTCACTCAAATGATCCATTCTAATTCATTCATATAATCTATTCTAATTCATTCGCACGAATGTATCCATTCTAATTCATTCGTACAATCCATTCTAATTCATTTGTACGAATGTATCCACTCTAATTCATTCATACGATCCATTCTAATTCATTCACACGAATGTATCCATTCCAATTCATTCGTACGATCCATTCTAATTCATTCGCACAATCTAGTCTAATTCATTCGTACGATCAATTCTAATTCATTAGCATGATCCATTCTAATTCATTCGTACGATCTATTCAATTTCATTCGTACAATCCATTCTTACTCAATCGTATGATCCATTCTAATCCATTCGCACAATCTATTCTAATTCATTCGTACGATCCATTCTATTTCATTCGTACGATCCATTCTAATTCATACGATCCATTCTATTTCATTCATACAATCCATTTTAATTCATTCGCACGATCCATTCTAATTCATTCGCACGATCCATTCTAATTCATTCATATGAATTAGATTATGATCCATTTTATTTCATTTGTATGATCCATTCTAATTCCTTCGTACAATCTAATTCATTCATACGATCCATTCTAATTCATTCGCACGAATGTATCCATTCAAATTCATTCGTACGATCCATTCTAATTGATTCGTACAATCCATTCTAATTCATTCGTACGATCCATTCTTATTCATTCGCACAATCTATTCTAAATCATTCGTACGATCCATTCTAATTCATTCGCACGATCCATTCTAATTCATTCATACGATCCATTCTATTTCATTCGTACGATCCATTCTTACTCATTCGTACGATCTATTCTAATTCATTTGCACGAAGGTATCCATTCTAATTCATTCGTACTATCCATTCTAATTCCTTTGTACAATCCATTCTAATTCATTCATACGATCCATTCTAATTCATTCGTACGATCCATTCTAATTCCTTCGTACGATTCATTCTAATTCAATCCATTCTAATTCATTCGTACGATCCATTCTTACTCTTTCGTACGATCCATTCTAATTCATTCGCACGAATAAATCCATTCTAATTCATTCGTATGATCCATTCTAATTCATTCGCATGAATGTATCCATTCTAATTCATTCGTACGATCCATTCTAATTCATTCGCACGATCCATTCTAATTCATTCGTACGATCCATTCTAATTCATTTGTACGAATGTATCCACTCTAATTCATTCATACGATCCATTCTAATTCATTCGCACGAATGTATCCATTCCAATTCATTCGTACGATCCATTCTAATTCATTCGCACAATCTATTCTAATTCATTCGTACGATCAATTCTAATTCATTAGCATGATCCATTCTAATTCATTCGTACGATCTATTCTATTTCATTCATACAATCCATTCTTACTCAATCGTATGATCCATTCTAATCCATTCTAATTCATTCGTACGATCCATTCTAAATCATTCGCACGATCCATTCTATTTCATTCGTACGATCCATTCTAATTCATTTGCAAGATCCATTCTAATTCATTCATACGAACCAATCTAATTCATTCATACGATCCATTCAAATTCATTAATACGATCCAATCTAATTCATTCATACGATCCATTCTAATTCCTTCGTACGATCCATTCTAATTCATACGATCCATTCTAATTCATTCATAAGATCCATTCTAATTCATTCATACGATCTATTCTAATTCATTCATACAATCCATTCTAATTCCTTCGTACGATCCATTCTAATTCATTCATACGATCCATTCTAATTCATTCGTACGATCTATTCTATTTCATTCATACGATCCATTCTAATTCATTAATACGATCCATTCTAATTCATTCGCACGATCCATTCTAATTCATTCACACTCATACGATCCATTCTATTTCATTCGTACAAATAAATTAGAGTGGATACATTCGTACAAATGAATTAGAATGGATCGTATGAATGAATTAGAGTGGATACATTCGTACAAATGAATTAGAATGGATCGTACGAATGAATTAGAATGGATACATTCGTGCGAATGAATTAGAATGGATCATATGAATGAATTAGAATGGATCGTTTGAGTGAATGCGAATGGATCGTGCGAATGAATTAGAATAATTTGTACGAATGAATTAGAATGGATCGTACGAATGAATTAGAATGGATACATTCGTACGAATCCATTCTATTTCATTCGTACGATCCATTCTAATTCATTCACACGATCCATTCTAATTCATTCATACGATCCATTCTAATTCATTCGCACGAATGTATCCATTCTAATTCATTCGTACGATCCATTCTAATTCATTCGCACAATCTATTCTAATTCATTCATACGATCCATTCTAATTTATTCGCCCGATCCATTCTAATTCATTCGTACGATCCATTCTAATTCCTTCGTACGATCCATTCTAATTCATTCGTACGATCCTTTCTAATTCATTCGTACGATCCATTCTAATTCCTTCGTATGATCCATTCTAATTCATTCGTATGAATGAATTAGAATGGATCGTACGAATAAATTAGAATGGATCGTATGAATGAATTAGAATAGATTGTGCGAATGAATTAGAATGGATCGTACAAATGAATTAGAATAGATACATTCGTGCGAATGAATTAGAATTGATCGTATGAATGAATTAGAATCGATCGTACGAATGAATTAGAATGGATCATGCGAATGAATTAGAATGGATCGTGCGAACGAATTATAATGGATCGTACGAATGAAATAGAATGGATTGTACGAATGAGATAGAATGGATCGTACGAATAAATTAGAATGGATACATTCATGTGAATGAATTAGAATGGATCATACGAATGAATTAGAATGGATTCATTCGTGCGAATGAATTAGAATGGATCGTACGAATGAGTAAGAATGGATTGTACGAATGAATTAGAATGGATTGAATTAGAATGAATCGTACGAATGAATTAGAATGGATCGTACAAATGAATTAGAATGGATCATACGAATGAATTAGAATGGATTGAATTAGAATGAATCGTACCAATGAATTAGAATGAATCATACCGTACGAATGAATTAGAATGGATCATACGAAGGAATTAGAATGGATCGTACGAAGGAAGTAGAATGGATCGTACGAAGGAATTAGAATGGATAGTACGATTGAATTAGATTGGATACCTTCGTGCAAATGAATTAGAATGGATCGTACGAATGAGTAAGAATGGATCGTACGAATGAAATAGAATGGATCATATGAATGAATTAGAATGGATCGTGCGAATGAATTAGAATGGATTGTACGAATGAATTAGAATAGATTGTGCGAATGAAATAGAATGGATCGTACGAATGAATTAGAATGGATCGTACGAATGAATTAGAATGGATCGTATGAATGAATTAGAATGGATCGTGCGAATGAATTAGAATGGATCGTACGAATGAATTAGAATGGATTGTATGAATGAATTAGAATGGATACCTTCGTGCAAATGAATTAGAATGGATCGTACGAATGAGTAAGAATGGATCGTACGAATGAAATAGAATGGATCGTATGAATGAATTAGATTGGATCGTATTAATGAATTAGAATGGATCGTACGAATGAATTAGAATAGATCGTACGAATGAATTAGAATGGATACGAATGGATCGTACGAATGAGTAAGAACGGATCGTACGAATGAAATAGAATGGATTGTACGAATGAATTAGAATGGATACATTCGTGCGAATGAATTAGGATGGATCGTATGAATGAATTAGAATAGATTGTGCGAATGAATTAGAATGGATCCATTCTAATTCATTCGCATGATCCATTCTAATTCATTCATATGATCCATTCTGATTCATTCGCATGAATGTATCCATTCTAATTCATTCGTACGATCCATTGTAATTCATTTGTACGAATGTATCCACTCTAATTCATTCATACGATCCATTCTAATTCATTCGCACGAATGTATCCATTCCAATTCATTCGTACGATCCATTATAATTCATTCGCACAATCTATTCTAATTCATTCGTACGATCAATTCTAATTCATTAGCATGATCCATTCTAATTCATTCGTACGATCTATTCTATTTCATTCGTACAATCCATTCTTACTCAATCGTATGATCCATTCTAATCCATTCGCACAATCTATTCTAATTCATTCATACGATCCATTCTATTTCATTCGTACGATCCATTCTAATTCATACGATCCATTCTATTTCATTCATACGATCCATTTTAATTCATTCGCACGATCCATTCTAATTCATTCATACGATCCATTCTAATTCATTCGTACGATCCATTCTAATTTCTTCGTATGATCTATTCTAATTCCTTCGTACGATCCATTCTAATTCATTCGTATGGATTAGAATGGATCATACGATTGAGTAAGAATGGATTGTACGAATGAATTAGAATGGATCGTTCGAATGAATTAGAATAGATTGTGTGAATGAATTAGAATGGATCGTACGAATGAATTAGAAAGGATACATTCGTGCGAATGAATTAGAATGGATCATATGAGTTTGAATGAATTAGAATGGATCGTGCGAATGAATTAGAATGGATCGTATTAATGAATTAGAATGGATCGTGCGAATGAATTAGAATGGATCGTACGAATGAGTAAGAATGGATCGTGCGAATGAATTAGAATGGATCATATGAATGAATTAGAATGGATCGTATGAATGAATTAGAATGGATCGTGCGAATAAATTAGAATGGATCGTATGAATGAATTAGAATAGATTGTGCGAATGAATTAGAATGGATCGTACGAATGAATTAGAATGGATACATTCGTGCGAATGAATTAGAATGGATCGTATGAATGAATTAGAATCGATCGTACGAATGAATTAGAATGGATCATGCGAATGAATTAGAATGGATCGTGTGAATGAATTAGAATGGATCGTACGAATGAAATAGAATGGATTGTACGAATGAGATAGAATGGATCGTACGAATGAATTAGAATGGATACATTCATGCGAATGAATTAGAATGGATCATACGAATGAATTAGAATGGATTCATTCGTGCGAATGAATTAGAATGGATCGTACGAATGAGTAAGAATGGATCGTACGAATGAATTAGAATGGATTGAATTAGAATGAATCGTACGAATGAATTATAATGGATCGTACGAATGAATTAGAATGGATCGTACGAATGAATTAGAATGGATTGAATTAGAATGAATCGTACGAATGAATTAGAATGAATCATACCGTACGAATGAATTAGAATGGATCGTACGAATGAATTAGAATGGATCGTACGAATGAATTAGAATGGATCGTACGAAGGAATTAGAATGGATCGTACGAAAGAATTAGAATGGATACCTTCATGCAAATGAATTAGAATGGATCGTACGAATGAGTAAGAATGGATCGTACGAATGAAATAGAATGGATCGTATGAATGAATTAGAATGGATCGTGCGAATGAATTAGTATGGATCGTACGAATGAATTAGAATAGATTGTGCGAATGAATTAGAATGGATCGTACGAATGAATTGGAATGGATCGTACGAATGAATTAGAATGGATCGTACGAATGAATTAGAATGGATCGTGCGAATGAATTAGAATGGATCGTACGAATGAAATAGAATGGATTCGCACGAATGTATCCATTCTAATTCATTCGTACGATCCATTCTAATTCATTCGTACAATCCATTCTAATTCATTCGCACGATCCATTCGCATTCACTCAAACGATCCATTCTAATTCATTCATATGATCCATTCTAATTCATTCGCACGAATGTATCCATTCTAATTCATTCGTACGATCCATTCTAATTCATTTGTACGAATGTATCCACTCTAATTCATTCATACGATCCATTCTAATTCATTCGCACGAATGTATCCATTCCAATTCATTCGTACGATCCATTCTAATTCATTCGCACAATCTATTCTAATTCATTCGTACGATCAATTCTAATTCATTAGCATGATTCATTCTAATTCATTCGTACGATCTATTCTATTTCATTCGTACAATCCATTCTTACTCAATCGTATGATCCATTCTAATCCATTCGCACAATCTACTCTAATTCATTCGTACGATCCATTCTATTTCATTCGTACGATCCATTCTAATTCATACGATCCATTCTATTTCATTCATACGATCCATTTTAATTCATTCGCATGATCCATTCTAATTCATTCATACGATCCATTCTAATTAATTCGTACGATCCATTCTAATTTCTTCGTATGATCTATTCTAATTCCTTCGTACGATCCATTCTAATTCCTTCGTACGATCCATTCAAATTTATTCGCACGAATCTATCCATTCTAATTCATTCGTACGATCCATTCTAATTCATTCGCACGATCCATTTTAATTCATTAATACGATCCAATCTAATTCATTCATACGATCTATTCTAATTCATTCGCACGAATATATCCTTTCTAATTCATTCATACGATCCATTCTAATTCATTCGCACAATCTATTCTAATTCATTAGTACAATCCATTCTAATTCATTCGTACGATCCATTCTAATTCATTAGCACGATCCAAATTCATTTATCCGTACGATCTATTCTATTTCATTCATACGATCCATTCTTATCGCACGATCCATTCTCCATTCTAATTCCTTCGTACGATCCATTCTAATTCCTTCGTATCCATTCTAATTCACTCATACGATCCATTCTAATTCATTCATACGATCCATTCTAATTCATTCGCATGAATGTATCCATTCAAATTCATTCGTACGATCCATTCTAATTCATTCGCACAATCTATTCTAATTCATTCATACGATCCATCCTAATTCATTCGCACGAATGTATCCATTCTAATTCATTCGTACAATCCATTCTATTTCATTCGTACGATCCATTCTTACTCATTCGTACGATCCATTCATATCCATTCTAATTCATTCGTACAATCTATTCTAATTCATTCGTACGATCCATTCTAATTCATTAATACGAGCCAATCTAATTCATTCATACGATCCATTCTATTTCATTCGTACGATCCATTCTTACTCATTCGTACGATCCATTCTAATTCATTTGCACGAAGGTATCCATTCTAATTCATTCGTACTATCCATTCTAATTCCTTCGTACGATCCATTCTAATTCATTCGTACGATCCATTCTAATTCATTCGTACGATCCATTCTAATTCATTCGCACGAATGTATCCATTCTAATTCATTCGCACGATCCATTCTAATTCATTCATACAATCTATTCTAATTCTTTTGCACGAATGTATCCATTCTAATTCATTCGTACGATCCATTCTAATTCATTCGTACGATCCATTCTAATTCATTCGCACGATCCATTCTAATTCATGCATACGATCCAATCTAATTCATTCATACGATCCATTCTAATTCATTCGCACGAATGTATCCATTCTAATTCATTCGTACATGTATGAATGAATTAGAATGGATCGTATGCATGAAATAGAATAGATCGTACGAATGAATTAGAATGGATCGTATGAATGAATTAGATTGGATCGTATGAATGAATTAGAATGGATTGTACGAATGAAATAGAATAGATCGTACGAATGAATTAGAATGGATCGTGCGAATGAATTAGAATGGGTCGTACGAATGAATTAGAATGGATACACGATCCAGATCCATTCTAATTCATTCGCACAATCTATTCTAATTCATTCGTAGGATCCATTCTAATTCATTACTACGATCCATTCTAATTCATTCATACGAACCATTCTAATTCATTCGTACGATCCATTCTAATTCATTCGCACGATCCATTCTAATTAAATGGATACCTTCGTGCAAATGAATTAGAATGGATCCATTCTAATTCATTCGTACGATCGATTTTAATTCATTCATATGAAGGAATTAGAATGGATCGTACGAATGAATTAGAATGGATCGTACGAAGGAATTAGAATGGATCGTACGAAGGAATTAGAATGGATAGTACGAATGAATTAGAAAGGATACCTTTGTTCAAATGAATTAGAATGGATCGTACGAATGAGTAAGAATGGATCGTACGAATGAAATAGAATGGATCGTATGAATGAATTAGAATGGATCGTGCGAACGAATTAGAATGGATCGTACGAATGAATTAGAATAGATTGTGAGAATGAATTAGAATGGATCGTACGAATGAATTAGAATGTATCATACGAATGAATTAGAATGGATCGTACAAATGAGTAAGAATGGATCGTACGAATGAAATAGAATGGATCGTATGAATGAATTAGAATGGATACGTGCGAATGAATTTGAATTGATCGTACGAATGAATTAGAATAGATTGTGCGAATGAATTAGAATGGATCGTACGAATGAATTGGAATGGATCGTGCGAATGAATTAGAATGGATCGTACGAATGAATTAGAATAGATTGTGCGAATGAATTAGAATGGATCGTACGAATGAATTAGAATGGATCGTACGAAAGAGTAAGAATGGATCGTACGAATGAAATAGAATGGATCGTACGAATGAATTAGAATGGATCGTACGAAGGAATTAGAATAGATTGTGCGAATGAATTAGAATGGATCGTATGAATGAATTAGAATGGATCTTACGAATGAATTAGAATGGATCGTATGAATGAATTAGAATGGATCGTGCGAATGAATTAGAATGGATCGTATGAATGAATTAGAGTGGATACATTGGTACAAATGAATTAGAATGGATCGTACGAATGAATTAGAATGGATACATTCGTGCGAATGAATTAGAATGGATCATATGAATGAATTAGAATGGATCGTTTGAGTGAATGCGAATGGATCGTGCGAATGAATTAGAATGGATTGTACGAATGAATTAGAATGGATCGTACGAATGAATTAGAATGGATACATTCGTGCGAATCCATTCTATTTCATTCGTACGATCCATTCTAATTCATTCGCACGATCCATTCTAATTCATTCGTACGATCCATTCTAATTCATTCGTACGATCCATTCTAATTCATTCGTACGATCCATTCTAATTCATTCGCATAATCTATTCTAATTCATTCGTATGATCCATTCTAATTCATTTGCACGATCCATTCTAATTCATTCATACGATCCATTCTATTTCATTCGTACGATCCATTCTTACTCAATCGTACGATCCATTCTAATTCATTTGCACGAAGGTATCCATTCTAATTCATTCGTACTATCCATTCTAATTTCTTCGTACGTCCATTCTAATTCCTTCGTACGATCCATTCTAATTCATTCGTACGATCCATTCTAATTCATTCGTACGATCCATTCTAATTCATTCGTATGATCCATTCTAATTCATTCGTACGGTATGATTCATTCTAATTCATTCGTACGATTCATTCTAATTCAATACATTCTAATTCATTCATACGATATATTCTAATTCATTCGTACGATCCATTCTAATTCATTCGTACGATTCATTCTAATTCAATCCTTTCTAATTCATTCGTACGATCCATTCTTACTCATTCGTACGATCCATTCTAATTCATTCGCACGAATGAATCCATTCTAATTCATTCGTATGATCCATTCTAATTCATTCGCATGAATGTATCCATTCTAATTCATTCGTACGATCCATTCGATCTCATTCGTACAATCCATTCTATTTCATTCGTACGATCCATTCTAATTCATTCGCATGATCCATTCTAATTCATTCGCATGATCCATTCTAATTCATTCGTACGATCGATTCTAATTCATTCATACGATCCATTCTAATTCATTCGCATGATCCATTCTAATTCATTCGTACGATCGATTCTAATTCATTCATACGATCCATTCTAATTCATTCGCACGAATGTATCCATTCTAATTCATTCGTACGATCCATTCTAATTCATTCGTACGATCCATTCTAATTCATTCGTACGATCCATTCTAATTCCTTCATATGATCCATTCTAATTCATTCGCACGAATGTATCCATTCTAATTCATTCGTACGATCCATTCTAATTCATTCGTACGATCCATTCTAATTCCTTCGTATGATCCATTCTAATTCATTCGCACGAATGTATCGATTCTAATTCATTCGTACGATCCATTCTAATTCATTCGTACGATCCATTCTAAATCCTTCGTATGATCCATTCTAATTCATTCGTACGATCAATTCTAATTCATACGATCCATTCTAATTCATTCGCACAGTCTATTCTAATTCATTCGTACGATCCATTCTAAATCATTCGCACGAATGTATCCATTCTAATTCATTCGTACGATCCACTCTAATTCATTTATACGATCTAATCTAATTCATTCATACAATCCATTTAATTCATTCATACGATCGTACGAATGAAATAGAATGGATCGTACGAATGAATTAGAATAGATTATGCGAATGGATTAGAATGGATCATACGATTGAGTAAGAATGGATTATACGAATGAAATAGAATAGATCGTACGAATGAATTAGAATGGATCATGCTAATGAATTAGAATTGATCGTACAAATGAATTAGAATAGATTGTGCGAATGAATTAGAATGGATCGTACGAATGAATTGGAATGGATACATTCGTGCGAATGAATTAGAATTGATCGTATGAATGAATTAGAGTGGATACATTCGTACAAATGAATTAGAATGGATCGTACGAATGAATTAGAATGGATACATTCGTGCGAATGAATTAGAATGGATCATATGAATGAATTAGAATGGATCGTTTGAGTGAATGCGAATGGATCGTTCGAATGAATTAGAATGGATTGTACAAATGAATTAGAATGGATCGTACGAATGAATTAGAATGGATCATGCGAATGAATTAGAATGGATCGTGTGAATGAATTAGAATAGATCGTACGAATGAAATAGAATGGATTGTACGAATGAGATAGAATGGATCGTACGAATGAATTAGAATGGATACATTCATGCGAATGAATTAGAATGGATCATACGAATGAATTAGAATGGATTCATTCGTGCGAATGAATTAGAATGGATCGTACGAATGAGTAAGAATGGATCGTACGAATGAATTAGAATGGATTGAATTAGAATGAATCGTACGAATGAATTAGAATGGATCGTACGAATGAATTAGAATGGATCGTACGAATGAATTAGAATGGATTGAATTAGAATGAATTGTACGAATGAATTAGAATGAATCATACCGTACAAATGAATTAGAATGGATCATACGAAGGAATTAGAATGGATCGTACGAATGAATTAGAATGGATCGTACGAAGGAATTAGAATGGATCGTACGAAGGAATTAGAATGGATAGTACGAATGAATTAGAATGGATACCTTCGTGCAAATGAATTAGAATGGATCGTACGAATGAGTAAGAATGGATCGTACGAATGAAATAGAATGGATCGTATGAATTAATTAGAATGGATCGTGCGAATGAATTAGAATGGATCGTATGACTGAATTAGAATAGATGGTGCGAATGAATTAGAATGGATCGTACGAATGAATTAGAATGGATCGTACGAATGAATTAGAATGGATCGTGCGAATGGATTAGAATGGATCGTACGAATGAATTAGAATAGATCGTACGAATGAATTAGAATGGATCGTTCGAATGAATTAGAATAGATTATGCGAATGAATTAGAATGGATCGTACGAATGAATTAGAAAGGATACATTCGTGCGAATGAATTAGAATGGATCGTATGAGTGTGAATGAATTAGAATGGATCGTGCGAATGAATTAGAATGGATCGTATTAATGAATTAGAATGGATCGTGCGAATGAATTAGAATGGATCGTATGAATGAATTAGAATGGATCGTGCGAATAAATTAGAATGGATCGTATGAATGAATTAGAATTGATTGTGCGAATGAATTAGAATCGATCGTACGAATGAATTAGAATGGATACATTCGTGCGAATGAATTAGAATGAATCGTATGAATGAATTAGAATCGATCGTACGAATGAATTAGAATGGATCATGCGAATGAATTAGAATGGATCGTGCGAATGAATTAGAATGGATCGTACGAATGAAATAGAATGGATTGTACGAATGAGATAGAATGGATCGTACGAATGAAATAGAATGGATACATTCATGCGAATGAATTAGAATGGATCATATGAATGAATTAGAATGGATCGTATGAATGAATTAGAATGGATCGTGCGAATAAATTAGAATGGATCGTATGAATGAATTAGGATAGATTGTGCGAATGAATTAGAATGGATCATACGAATGAAATAGAATGGATTGTACGAATGAATTAGAATGGATACATTCATGCGAATGAATTAGGATGGATCGTATGAATGAATTAGAATGGATCGTGCGAATGAATTAGAATGGATTGAATTAGAATGAATCGAACGAATGAATTAGAATGAATCATACCGTACGAATGAATTAGAATGGATCATACGAAGGAATTAGAATGGATCGTACGAATGAATTAGAATGGATCGTACGAAGGAATTAGAATGGATCGTACGAAGGAATTAGAATGGATAGTACGAATGAATTAGAATGGATACCTTCGTGCAAATGAATTAGAATGGATCGTACGAATGAGTAAGAATGGATCGTACGAATGAAATAGAATGGATCGTATGAATGAATTAGAATGGATCGTGCGAATGAATTAGAATGGATCGTACGAATGAATTAGAATAGATTGTGCGAATGAATTAGAATGGATCGTACGAATGAATTAGAATGGATCGTACGAATGAATTAGATTAGATCGGATGAATGAATTAGAATGGATCGTGCGAATGAATTAGAATGGATCGTGCGAATGAATTAGAATTGATTGTACGAATGAATTAGAATGGATACATTCGTGCGAAAGAATTAGAATAGATCGTATGAATGAATTAGAATGGATCGTATGAATGAAATAGAATGGATCGTACGAATGAATTAGAATGGATCATGCGAATGAATTAGAATGGATCGTACGAATGAATTAGAATGGATCGTACGAAGGAATTAGAATGGATCGTACGAATGAATTACAAAGGATACATTCGAATTCATTCGTACGATCCATTATAATTCCTTCGTACGATACATATTCTAATTCATTCGCACGATCCATTCTAATTCATTCGCACGATCCATTCTAATTCATTCATACGATCCATTCTAATTCATTCACACAATCCATTCTAATTCATTCTAATTTATTCGTATGTGAGTGGATCGTGTTTTTTCGTGCTAATGAATTAGAATGGATCGTACGAATGAATTAGAATGGATACATTCGTGCGAAAGAATTAGAATGGATCGTATGAATGTATTTGATTGGATCGTATAAATGAATTAGAATGGATCGTACGAATGAATTAGAATGGATCATGCTAATGAATTAGAATGGATCGTGCGAATGAATTAGAATGGATCATGCGAATGAATTAGAATGGGTCGTACGAATGAATTAGAATGGATCGTACGAATGAATTAGAATGGATCGTTCGAATGAATTAGAATAGATTGTGCGAATGAATTAGAATGGATCGTACGAATGAATTAGAAAGGATACATTCGTGCGAATGAATTAGAATGGATCATATGAGTGTGAATGAATTAGAATGGATCGTGCGAATGAATTAGAATGGATCGTATTAATGAATTAGAATGGATCGTGCGAATGAATTAGAATGGATCGTACGAATGAGTAAGAATGTATCATGCGAATGAATTAGAATGGATTATAAGAATGAATTAGAATGGATCGTATGAATGAATTAGAATGGATCGTGCGAATAAATTATAATGGATCGTATGAATGAATTAGAATAGATTGTGCGAATGAATTATAATGGATCGTACGAATGAATTAGAATGGATACATTCGTGCGAATGAATTAGAATGGATCGTATGAATGAATTAGAATCAATCGTACGAATGAATTAGAATGGATCATGCGAATGAATTAGAATGGATCGTGCGAATGAATTAGAATGGATCGTACGAATGAAATAGAATGGATTGTACGAATGAGATAGAATGGATCGTACGAATGAATTAGAATGGATACATTCATGCGAATGAATTAGAATGGATCATACGAATGAATTAGAATTGATTCATTCGTGCGAATGAATTAGAATGGATCGTACGAATGAGTAAGAATGGATCGTACGAATGAATTATAATGGATTGAATTAGAATGAATCGTACGAATGAATTAGAATGGATCGTACGAATGAATTAGAATGGATCGTAAGAATGAATTAGAATGGATTGAATTAGAATGAATCGTACGAATGAATTAGAATAAATCATACCGTACGAATGAATTAGAATGGATCATACGAAGGAATTAGAATGGATCGTACGAATGAATTAGAATGGATCGTATGAATGAATTAGAATGGATCGTACGAAGGAATTAGAATGGATAGTACGAATGAATTAGAATGGATACCTTCGTGCAAATGAATTAGAATGGATCGTACGAATGAGTAAGAATGGATCGTACGAATGAAATAGAATGGATCGTATGAATGAATTAGAATGGATCGTGCGAATGAATTAGAATGGATCGTACGAATGAATTAGAATAGATTGTGCGAATGAATTAGAATGGATCGTACGAATGAATTAGAATGGATCGATCGAATGAATTAGAATGGATCGTATGAATGAATTAGAATAGATCGTGCGAATGAATTAGAATGGATCGTACGAATGAAATAGAATGGATTCGCACGAAGGAATTAGAATGGATCGTACGAAGGAATTAGAATGGATCGTACGAAGGAATTAGAATGGATAGTACGAATGAATTAGAATGGATACCTTCGTGCAAATGAATTAGAATGGATCGTACGAATGAGTAAGAATGGATCGTACGAATGAAATAGAATGGATCGTATGAATGAATTAGAATGGATTGTGCGAGTGAATTAGAATGGATCGTACGAATGAATTAGAATAGATTGTGCGAATGAATTAGAATGGATCGTACGAATGAGTAAGAATGGATCGTGCGAATGAATTAGAATGGATCATATGAATGAATTAGAATGGATCGTATGAATGAATTAGAATGGATCGTGCGAATAAATTAGAATGGATCGTATGAATGAATTAGAATAGATTGTGCGAATGAATTAGAATGGATCGTACGAATGAATTAGAATGGATACATTCGTGCGAATGAATTAGAATGGATCGTATGAATGAATTAGAATCGATCGTACGAATGAATTAGAATGGATCATGCGAATGAATTAGAATGGATCGTGCGAATGAAATAGAATGGATCGTACGAATGAAATAGAATGGATTGTACGAATGAGATAGAATGGATCGTACGAATGAATTAGAATGGATACATTCATGCGAATGAATTAGAATGGATTATACGAATGAATTAGAATGGATTCATTCATGCGAATGAATTAGAATGGATCGTACGAATGAGTAAGAATGGATCGTACGAATGAATTATAATGGATTGAATTAGAATGAATCGTACGAATGAATTAGAATGGATCGTACGAATGAATTAGAATGGATCGTACGAATGAATTAGAATGGATTGAATTAGAATGAATCGTACGAATGAATTAGAATGAATCATACGAATGAAATAAAATGGATCATAATCTAATTCATTCATACGATCCATTCTAATTCATTCGCACAATCTATTCTAATTCATTCGTACGATCCATTCTAATTCATTCACACGATCTATTCTAATTCATTCGTACGATGCATTCTAATTCATTCGCACGAATGTATCCATTCTAATTCATTCATACAATCTATTCTAATTCATTCGTACGATCCATTCTAATTCATTCGTACAATCCATTCTATTTCATTCGTACGATCCATTCTTACTCATTCGTATGGTCCATTCTAATTCATTCGCACGAATGTATCCATTCTAATTCATTCGTACGATCCATTCTAATTCATTCGTACGATCCATTCTAATTCATTCGTCCGATCCATTCTAATTCATTCATACGATCCATTCAAATTCATTCATACAATCCATTCTAATTCTTTCACACGATCCATTCTAATTCATTCGTACGATCCATTCTAATTCTTTCGTACGATCCATTCTAATTCATTCGTACGATCCATTCTAATTCATTCGCACGAATGAATCCATTCTAATTCATTCGTACAATCCATTCTATTTCATTCGTACGATCCATTCTTACTCATTCGTAAGATCCATTCTAATTTATTGGCACGAATGTATCCATTCTAATTCATTCATACGATCCACTCTAATTCATTCGTACGATCCATTCCAATTCATTCTAATTCTAATTCATTCGCACGAATGTATCCATTCTAATTCATTCGTACGATCCATTCTAATTCATTCGCACAATCTATTCTAATTCATTCGTACGATCCATTCTAATTCATTCGCACGATCCATTCTAATTCATTTGCACGATCCATTCTAATTCATTCATACAATCCATTCTAATTCTTTTGCACGAATGTATCCATTCTAATTCATTACGAATGAGTAAGAATGGATTGTACGAATGAATTAGAATGGATACATTCGTGCGAATGAATTAGAATGGATCATACGAATGAGTAAGAATGGATCGTACGAATGAAATAGAATGGATTGTACGAATGAATTAGAATGGATCGTACGAATGAATTAGCATTGATCGTGCTAATGAATTAGAATGGAACGTATGAATGAATTAGAATGGATCGTAGAATGGATCATATGAATGAATTAGATTGGATCGTACGAATGAGTAAGAATGGATCATACGAATGAAATAGAATGGATCGTACGTATCAATTAGAATGGATACATTCTTGGGAATGAAGTAGAATGGATCGTACGAAGGAATTAGAATGGATCGTACGAAGGAATTAGAATGGATCGTATGAATGAATTTGAATGGATACATTCGTGCAAAAGAAGTAGAATGGATTGTATGAATGAATTAGAATAAATCGTACGAATGAATTAGACGTACGATCCATTCTAATTCATTCGTACAATCTATTCTAATTCATTCATACGATCCATTCTAATTTATTCGTACAATCCATTCTAATTCATTCGCACGAATGTATCCATTCTAATTCATTCGTACGATCCATTCTAATTCATTCATGTAATCCATTCTAATTCATTCGTACGATCCATTCTAATTTCTTCGTACGAATGTATCTACTCTAATTCATTCATACGATCCATTCTAATTCATTCGCATGATCCATTCTAATTCATACGTACGATCCATTCTAATTCATTCATATGATCCATTCTAATTCATTCGTACGATCCATTCTAATTCATTCGCACGATCTATTCTAATTCATTCATACAATCCATTCTATTTCATTCGTACGATCCATTCTAATTCATTCACAAGATCCATTCTAATTCATTCATATGATCCAATCTAATTCATTCATACGATCCATTCAAATTCATTAATACGATCCAATCTAATTCATTCCTACGATCCATTCTAATTCCTTCGTACGATCCATTCTAATTCATACGATCCATTCTAATTCATTCGTACGATCCATTCTAATTCATTCGTACGATCCATTCTAATTCATTCGTACGATCCATTCTAATTCATTCGCACGATCCATTCTAATTCATTCATACGATCCAATCTAATTCATTCATACGATCCATTCTAATTCATTCGCACGAATGTATCCATTCTAATTCATTCGCACGATCCATTCTAATTCATTCGTACAATCCATTCTAATTCTTTTGCACGAATGTATCCATTCTAATTCATTCGTACGATCCATTCTAATTCATTCGTATGATCTATTCTAATTCATTCGCATGATCCATTATAATTCATTCATACGATCCAATCTAATTCATTCGTACGATCCATTCTAATTCATTCGCACGAATGTATCAACTCTAATTCATTCGTACGATCCATTCTAATTCATTCATACATGTACGAATGAATTAGAATGGATACATTCGTGCGAATAAATTAGAATGGATCGTATGAATGAATTAGATTGGATCGTATGCATGAATTAGAATGGATCGTGCGAATGAATTAGAATGGATCGTACGAATGAATTAGAATGGATCGAACGAATGAATTAGAATGGATACATTCGTGCAAAAGAATTAGAATGGATTGTATGAATGAATTAGAATGGATCGTGCGAATGAATTAGAATGGATCGTACGAATGAATTAGAATGGATACATTCGTGCGAAAGAATTAGAATAGATCATATGAATGAATTAGAATGGATCGTATGAATGAAATAGAATGGATCGTACGAATGAATTAGAATGGATCGTGCGAATGAATTAGAATGGATCGTACGAATGAATTAGAATGGATCGTACGAAGGAATTAGAATGGATCGTACGAATGAATTAGAAAGGATACATTCGAATTTATTCGTACGATCCATTCTAATTCCTTCGTACGATCCATTCTAATTCATTCGTACGATCCATTCTATTTCATTCATACGATCCATTTAAATTCATTCATACGATCTATTCTAATTCATTCGCACGAATGTATCCATTCTAATTCAATCGTACGATCCATTCTAATTCATTCGCACGATCCATTCTAATTCATTCATACAATCCATTCTAATTCTTTTGCACGAATGTATCCATTCTAATTCATTCGTTCGATCCATTCTAATTCATTCGTACGATCCATTCTAATTCATTCGTACGATCCATTCTAATTCCTTCGTACGATCCATTCTAATTCATTCGTACGATCCATTCTAATTCATTCGCACGATCCATTCTAATTCATTCGTACAATCCATTCTATTTCATTCGTACGATCCATTCTTACTCATTCGTATGATCTATTCTAATTCATTCATACGAATGTATCCATTCAAATTCATTCGTACAATCCATTCTTACTCATTCGTAATGAATTAGAATGGATACATTCGTGCAAAAGAATTAGAATGGATTGTATGAATGAATTAGAATGGATCGTGCAAATGAATTAGAATGGATCGTGCGAATGAATTAGAATGGATCGTACGAATGAATTAGAATAGATTGTGCGAATGAATTAGAATGGATCGTACGAATGAATTAGAATGGATACATTCGTGTGAATGAATTAGAATTAGAATGAATTGGAATGGATCGTACAAATGAATTAGAGTGGATCGTACGAATGAATTAGAATGGATACATTCGTGCCAATGAATTAGAATGGATCTTACGAATGAGTAAGAATGGATCATACGAATGAAATAGAATGGATTGTACGAATGAATTAGAATGGATTCATTCGTGCGAATGAATTAGAATGGATCGTACGAATAAATTAGAATGGATCGTACGAATGAATTAGAATGGATCGTACGAATGAATTAGAATGGATCGTGTGAAAGAATTAGAATGGACTGTATGAATGAATTAAAATGGATCGTATGAATCAATTAGAATGGATCGGACGAATGAATTAGAATGGATCGTACGAATGAATTAGAATGGATCGAACGAATGAATTAGAATGGATACATTCGTGCGAATGAATTAGAATGGATCATACGAATGAGTAAGAATGGATCGTACGAATAAAATAGAATGGATTGTACGAATGAATTAGAATGGATCGTACGAATGAATTAGAATAGATTGTAAGAATGAATTAGAATGGATACATTCCTGCGAATGAATTAGAATGGATCGTACGAATGAATTAGAATAGATCGTGCGAATGAATTAGAATGGATCGTACGAATGAATTAGAGTAGATTGTGCGAATGAATTAGAATGGATCGTACGAATGAGTAAGAATGGATCGTACGAATGAATTAGAATGGATTCAATTAGAATGAATCGTACGAATGAATTAGAATGGATCGTACGAATGAATTAGAATGGATCGTACGAATGAATTAGAATGGATTGAATTAGAATGAATCGTACGAATGAATTAGAATGAATCATACCTTACGAATGAATTAGAATGGATCATACGAAGGAATTAGAATGGATCGTACGAATGAATTAGAATGGATCGTATTAATGAATTAGAATGGATCGTGCGAATGAATTAGAATGGATCGTACGAATGAGTAAGAAAGGATCATGCGAATGAATTAGAATGGATCATATGAATGAATTTGAATGGATCGTATGAATGAATTAGAATGGATCGTGTGAATAAATTAGAATGGATCGTATGAATGAATTAGAATAGATTGTGCGAATGAATTAGAATGGATCGTACGAATGAATTAGAAAGGATACATTCGTGCGAATGAATTAGAATGGATCGTATGAGTGTGAATGAATTAGAATGGATCGTGCGAATGAATTAGAATGGATCGTATTAATGAATTAGAATGGATTGTACGAATGAATTAGAATGGATCGTACGAATGAGTAAGAATGGATCGTGCGAATGAATTAGAATGGATCATATGAATGAATTAGAATGGATCGTATGAATGAATTAGAATGGATCGTGCGAATAAATTAGAATGGATCGTATGAGTGAATTAGAATAGATTGTGCGAATGAATTAGAATGGATCGTACGAATGAATTAGAATGGATACATTCGTGCGAATGAATTAGAATTTCGTACGATCCATTCTAATTCATTCGCACGATCCATTATAATTCATTAATACGATCCATTCTAATTCATTCGCATGATCCATTCTAATTCATTCACACTCATACGATCCATTCTAATTCGTATGAATTAGAATGGATCGTATGAATGAATTAGAATGGATCATACGAATGAATTAGAATGGATCGTATGAATAAATTAGAATGGATCGTGCGAATGAATTAGAATGGATTATATGAATGAAATAGAATGGATCATACGAATGAAATAGAATGGATCGTACGAAGGAATTAGAATGGATCGTATGAATGAATTAGAGTGGATACATTCGTGCGAATGAATTTGAATAGATCGTGCGAATGAATTAGAATGGATTATACGAATGAATTAGAATGGATCGTACGAATGAAATAGAATGGATCGTACGAATGAATTAGAATGGATACATTCGTGCAAAAGAAATAGAATGGATTGTATGAATGAATTAGAATGGATCGTGTGAATGAATTAGAATGGATCATACGAATGAATTAGAATGGATACATTCGTGCGAATGAATTAGAATGGATCGTGCGAATGAATTAGAATGGATCGTACGAATGAATTAGAATGGATCGTATGAATGAATTAGAATGGATCGTGCGAATGAATTAGAATGGATCGTGCGAATGAATTAGAATGGATACATTCATGGGAATGAATTAGAATGGATCGTACGAAGGAATTAGAATGGATCGTACGAAGGAATTAGAATGGATCGTATGGGTGAATGCGATTGGATCGTATTAATGAATTAGAATGGATCGTATGAATGAATTAGAATAGATCGTACGAATGAATTAGAATGGATACATTCGTGCAAATGAATTAGAATGGATCGTATGAATGAATTAGAATGGATCGTGCGAATGAATTAGAATGGATCGTACGAATGAAATAGAATGGATTCGCACGAATGAATTAGAATGGATCATATGAATGAATTAGAATGGATCGTTTGAGTGAATGCGAATGGATCGTGCGAATGAATTAGAATGGATTGTACGAATGAATTAGAATGGATCGTGCGAATGAATTAGAATGGATTGTACGAATGAATTAGAATGGATCGTACGATTGAATTAGAATGGATACATTCGTGCGAATCCATTGTATTTCATTCGTACGATCCATTCTAATTCATTCGCACGATCCATTCTAATTCATTCATACGATCCATTCTAATTCATTCGTACGATTCATTCTAATTCATTCGTACGATCCATTCTAATTCATTCGCACAATCTATTCTAATTCATTCGTACGATCCATTCTAATTCATTCGCACGATCCATTCTAATTCATTCATACGATCCATTCTATTTCATTCGTACGATCCATTCTTACTCATTCGTACGATCCATTCTAATTCATTTGCACGAAGGTATCCATTCTAATTCATTCGTACTATCCATTCTAATTCCTTCGTACGATCCATTCTAATTCCTTCGTACGAATGAGTAAGAATGGATAGTACGAATGAATTAGAATGGATCGTACGAATGAATTAGAATGGATCGTACGAAGGAATTAGAATGGATTGTATGAATGAATTAGAATAGATCGTATGAATGAATTAGAATGTATCTTACAAATGAATTAGAATGGAACGTACGAATGAATTAGAATGGATCGTACGAATGAATTAGAATGGATACATTCGTGCAAATGAATTAGAATGGATACATTCATGGGCATGAATTAGACTGGATCGTACAAAGGAATTAGAATGGATCATACGAATGAAATATAATGGGTCGTACAAAGGAATTAGAATGGATCGTACGCAGGAATTAGAATGGTTTGTACGAAGGAATTAGAATGGATCGTACGAATGAATTAGAATGGATACATTCGTGCGAATGAATTAGAATGGATCGTACGAATGAGTAAGAATGGATCGTACGAATGAAATAGAATGGATCGCACGGATGAATTAGAATGGATCGTGCGAATGAATTAGAATGGATCGTACAAATGAGTAAGAATGGATCGTATGAATGAATCGTACGAATGAATTAGAATGGATCGTACGAATGAATTAGAATGGATTGAATTAGAATGAATCGTACGAATGAATTAGAATGAATCATACCATACGAATGAATTAGAATGGATCATACGAAGGAATTAGAATGGATCGTACGAATGAATTAGAATGGATCGTACGAATGAATTAGAATGGATCGTACGAATGAATTAGCATTGATCGTGCTAATGAATTAGAATGGAACGTACGAATGAATTAGAATGGATCGTAGAATGGATCGTATGAATGAATTAGATTGGATCGTACGAATGAGTAAGAATGGATCATACGAATGAATTAGAATGGATCGTACGAATGAATTAGAATAGATACATTTCGTACGATCCATTCTAATTCATTCGTACGATCTATTCTAATTCATTCATGCAATCCATTCTAATTCATTCGTACGTACGATCCATTCTAATTCATTCGTACGATCCATTCTAATCCCTTCGTATGATCCATTCTAATTCATTCGTACGGTATGATTCATTCTAATTCATTCGTACGATTCATTCTAATTCAATCCATTCTAATTCATTCGTACGATCCATTCTAATTCATTCATACGATCCATTCTAATTCATTCGTACGATCCATTGCAATTTCTTCGTATCGATCGTGCGAATGAATTAGAATGGATCGTACGAATTAATTAGAATAGATTGTGCGAATGAATTAGAATGGATCGTACGAATGAATTAGAATGGATCGTACGAATGAATTAGAATGGATCGTATGAATGAATTAAAATGGATCGTGCGAATGAATTAGAATGGATCGTACGAATGAAATAGAATGGATTCGCACGAATGTATCCATTCTAATTCATTCGTACGATCCATTCTAATTCATTCATACAATCCATTCTAATTCATTCGCACGATCCATTCGCATTCACTCAAACGATCCATTCTAATTCATTCATATTCATTCGTACGACCCATTCAAATAGATTCGTGCGAATGAATTTGAATGGATCGTACGAAGGAATTAGAATGGATCGTACGAAGGAATTAGAATAAATCATACGAAGAAATTAGAATGGATCGTACGAATGAATTAAAATGGATCGTATGAATGAATTAGAATGGATCGTGCGAATGAATTAAAATGGATCGTATGAATGAGTTAGAATGGATCGTAAGAATGAATTAGAATGGATCATGCGAATGAATTAGAATGGATCGTACGAATGAAATAGAATGGATTCGCACGAATGTATCCGAATGGATCGTACGAAGGAATTAGAATGGATCGTACGAAGGAATTAGAACGGATAGTACGAATGAATTAGAATGGATACCTTCGTGCAAATGAATTAGAATGGATCGTACGAATGAGTAAGAATGGATCGTACGAATGAAATAGAATGGATCGTATGAATGAATTAGAATGGATCGTGCGAATGAATTAGAATGGATCGTACGAATGAATTAGAATAGATTGTGCGAATGAATTAGAATGGATCGTATGAATGAATTAGAATGGATCGTACGAATGAATTAGAATGGATCGTATGCATGAATTAGAATGGATCGTGTGAATGAATTAGAATGGATCGTACGAATGAATTAGAATGGATCGTACGAAGGAATTAGAATGGATCGTACGAATGAATTAGAAAGGATACATTCGAATTCATTCGTACGATCCATTCTAATTCCTTCGTACGATCCATATTCTAATTCATTCGCACGATCCATTCTAATTCATTCGCACGATCCATTCTAATTCATTCACACAATCCATTCTAATTCATTCTAATTTATTCGTATGTGAGTGGATCGTGTTTTTTCGTGCTAATGAATTAGAATGGATCGTACGAATGAATTAGAATGGATACATTCGTGCGAAAGAATTAGAATGGATCGTATGAATGAATTAGATTGGATACATTCGTGCAAATGAATTAGAATGGATACATCCATGGGAATGAATTAGACTGGATCGTACAAAGGAATTAGAATGGATCATACGAATGAAATATAATGGATCGTACGAATAAATTAGAATAGATCGTACGAATGAATTAGAATGGATACGAATGGATCGTACGAATGAGTAAGAATGGATCGTACAAATGAAATAGAATAGATTGTATGAATGAATTAGAATGGATACATTCGTGCGAATGAATTAGGATGGATCGTATGAATGAATTAGAATAGATTGTGCGAATGAATTAGAATGGATCGTACGAATGAATTAGAATGGATACATTCATGCGAATGAATTAGAATGGATCGTATGAATGAATTAGAATGGATCGTATGAGTGAATTAGAATGGATACGAAGGAATTAGAATGGATCGTACGAAGGAATTGGAATAGAGAATGGATCATGCGAATGAATTAGAATGGATCGTGTGATAAGAATGGATCGTACGAATGAAATAGAATAGATCGTACGGATAAATGAATTTGGATCGTGCTAATGAATTAGAATGGATCGTACGAATGAATTAGAATGGATCGTACTAATGAATTAGAATAGATTGTGCGAATGAATTAGAATGGATCGTACGAATGAATTAGAAAGGATATATTCGTGCGAATGAATTAGAATAGATCGTATGAATGAATTAGAATGGATCGTGCGAATGAATTAAAATGGATCGTATGAATGAAATAGAATGGATCGTATGAATTAGAATGGATCGTACGAATGAAATAGAATGGATCGTACGAATGAATTAGAATAGATTGTGCGAATGGATTAGAATGGATCATACGATTGAGTAAGAATGGATTGTACGAATGAAATAGAATAGATCGTACGAATGAAATAGAATAGATCATGCTAATGAATTAGAATTGATCGTACGAATGAATTAGAATAGATTGTGCGAATGAATTAGAAGGGATCGTACGAATGAATTGGAATGGATACATTCGTGCGAATGAATTAGAATGGATCGTGCGAATGAATTAGAATGGATCGTACGAATGAATTAGAATGGATCGTATGAATGAATTAGAATGGATCGTGCGAATGAATTAGAATGGATCGTGCGAATAAATTAGAATGGATCGTACGAATGAATTAGAATGGATCGTATGAATGAATTAGATTGGATCGTATTAATGAATTAGAATAGATCGTACGAATGAATTAGAATAGATCGTACGAATGAAATAGAATGGATACGAATGGATCGTACGAATGAGTAAGAATGGATCGTACGAATGAAATAGAATGGATTGTACGAATGAATTAGAATGGATACATTCGTGCGAATGAATTAGAATGGATCGTATGAATGAATTAGAATAGATTGTGCGAATGAATTAGAATGGATCGTACGAATGAGTTAGAATGGATACATTTATGCGAATGAATTAGAATGGATCGTATGAATGAATTAGAATGGATCGTATGAGTGAATTAGAATGGATACGAAGGAATTAGAATGGATCGTACGAAGGAATTAGAATGGAGAATGGATCGTGCGAATGAATTAGAATGGATCGTGCGATAAGAATGGATCGAACGAATGAAATAGAATAGATCGTACGGATAAATGAATTTGGATCGTGCTAATGAATTAGAATGGATCGTACGAATGAATTAGAATGGATCGTACTAATGAATTAGAATAGATTGTGCGAATGAATTAGAATGGATCGTACGAATGAATTAGAAAGGATATATTCGTGCGAATGAATTAGAATAGATCGTATCAATGAATTAGATTGGATCGTATTAATGAATTAGAATGGATCGTGCGAATGAATTAGAATGGATCATACGAATGAATTAGAATGGATAGATTCGTGCGAATGAATTTGAATGGTTCGTACGAAGGAATTAGAATGGATCGTACGAAGGAATTAGAATAGATCATACGAAGAAATTAGAATGGATCGTACGAATGAATTAGAATGGATCGTATGAATGAATTAGAATGGATCGTGCGAATGAATTAAAATGGATCGTATGAATGAAATAGAATGGATTGTATGAATTAGAATGGATCGTACGAATGAAATAGAATGGATCGTACGAATGAACTAGAATAGATTGTGCGAATGGAATTAGAATGGATCGTATGAATGAATTAGAATGGATCGTACGAAAGAATTAGAATGGATCGTTCGAATGAATTAGAATAGATTGTGCGAATGAATTAGAATGGATCATATGAATGAATCAGAAAGGATACATTCGTGCGAATGAATTAGAATGGATCGTATGAGTGTGAATGAATTAGAATGGATCGTGCGAATGAATTAGAATAGATCGTATTAATGAATTAGAATGGATCGTGCGAATGGATTAGAATGGATCGTACGAATGAGTAAGAATGGCTCGTGCGAATGAATTAGAATGGATCATATGAATGAATTAGAATGGATCGTATGAATGAATTAGAATGGATCGTGTGAATAAATTAGAATGGATCGTATGAATGAATTAGAATAGATTGTGCAAATGAATTAGAATGGATCGTACGAATGAATTAGAATGGATACATTCGTGCGAATGAATTAGAATGGATCGTATGAATGAATTAGAATCGATCGTACGAATGAATTAGAATGGATCATGTGAATGAATTAGAATGGATCGTGGGAATGAATTAGAATGGATTGTACGAATGAAATAGAATGGATTGTACGAATGAGATAGAATGGATCGTACGAATGAATTAGAATGGATACATTCATGCGAATGAATTAGAATGGATCATACGAATGAATTAGAATGGATTCATTCGTGCGAATGAATTAGAATGGATCGTACGAATGAGTAAGAATGGATCGTACGAATGAATTAGAATGGATTGAATTAGAATGAATCGTACGAATGAATTAGAATGGATCGTACGAATGAATTAGAATGGATCGTACGAATGAATTAGAATGGATTGAATTAAAATGAATCGTACGAATGAATTAGAATGAATCATACCGTACGAATGAATTAGAATGGATCATACGAAGGAATTAGAATGGATCGTACGAATGAATTAGAATGGATCGTACGAAGGAATTAGAATGGATCGTACGAAGGAATTAGAATGGATAGTACGAATGAATTAGAATGGATACCTTCGTGCAAATGAATTAGAATGGATCGTACGAATGAGTAAGAATGGATCGTACGAATAAAATAGAATGGATCGTATGAATGAATTAGAATGGATCGTGCGAATGAATTAGAATGGATCGTAAGAATGAATTAGAATAGATTGTGTGAATGAATTAGAATGGATCGTACGAATGAATTAGAATGGATCGTACGAATGAATTAGAATGGATCGTACGAATGAATTAGAATGGATCGTGCGAATGAATTAGAATGGATCGTACGAATGAAATAGAATGGATTCGCACGAATGTATCCATTCTAATTCATTCGTACGATCCATTCTAATTCATTCGTACAATCCATTCTAATTCATTCGCACGATCCATTCGCATTCACTCAAACGATCCATTCTAATTCATTCATATGATCCATTCTAATTCATTCGCACGAATGTATCCATTCTAATTCATTCGTACGATCCATTCTAATTCATTTGTACGAATGTATCCACTCTAATTCATTCATACGATCCATTCTAATTCATTCGCACGAATGTATCCATTCCAATTCATTCGTACGATCCATTCTAATTCATTCGCACAATCTATTCTAATTCATTCATACGATCAATTCTAATTCATTAGCATGATCCATTCTAATTCATTCTTACGATCTATTCTATTTCATTCGTACAATCCATTCTTACTCACTTGTATGATCCATTCTAATCCATTCGCACAATCTATTCTAATTCATTCGTATGATCCGTTCTATTTCATTCGTATGATCCATTCTAATTCATTCGATCCATTCTATTTCATTCATACGATCCATTTTAATTCATTCGCACGATCCATTCTAATTCATTCATATGATCCATTCTAATTCATTAGTACGATCCATTCTAATTTCTTCGTATGATCTATTCTAATTCCTTCGTACGATCCATTCTAATTCCTTCGTACGATCCATTCAAATTTATTCGCACGAATCTATCCATTCTAATTCATTCGTACGATCCATTCTAATTCATTCGCACGATCCATTCTAATTCATTAATACGATCCAATCTAATTCATTCATACGATCTATTCTAATTCATTCGCACGAATATATCCTTTCTAATTCATTCGTACGATCCATTCTAATTCATTCGCACAATCTATTCTAATTCATTAGTACGATCCATTCTAATTCATTCGTACGATCCATTCTAATTCATTAGCACGATCCAAATTCATTTATCCGTACGATCTATTCTATTTCATTCGTACGATCCATTCTTATCGCACGATCCATTCTAATTCATTCGCATGATCCATTCTCCATTGTAATTCCTTCGTACGATCCATTCTAATTCCTTCGTATCCATTCTAATTCACTCATACGATCCATTCTAATTCATTCATACGATCCATTCTAATTCATTCGCATGAATGTATCCACTCTAATTCATTCGTACGATCCATTCTAATTCATTCGCACAATCTATTCTAATTCATTCACACGATCCATCCTAATTCATTCGCACGAATGTATCCATTCTAATTCATTCGTACAATCCATTCTATTTCATTCGTACGATCCATTCTTACTCATTCGTACGATCCATTCGTATCCATTCTAATTCATTCGTACAATCTATTCTAATTCATTCGTACGATCCATTCTAATTCATTCATACGATCCATTCTAATTCATTCGCACGAATGTATCCATTCTAATTCATTCGTACAATCCATTCTAATTCATTCGCACAATCTATTCTAATTCATTCATACAATCCATTCTAATTTATTCGCACGATCCATTCTAATTCATTCATACGATCTATTCTAATTCATTCATATGATCCATTCTATTTCATTCGTACGATCCATTCTAATTCATTCGCACGATCCATTCTAATTCATTCATACGATCTATTCTAATTCATTCGTACGATCCATTCTTATCGCACGATCCATTCTAATTCATTCGTACGATCCATTCTAATTCATTTATACGATCCAATCTAATTCATTCATACGATCCATTCTAATTCTTTCGCACGAATGTATCCATTCTAATTCTTTCGTACGATCCATTCTAATTCATTAGCACGAAAAAACATGATCCACTCACATACGAATAAATTAGAATGGATTGTGTGAATGAATTAGAATGGATCGTATGAATGAATTAGAATGGATCGTGCGAATGAATTAGAATGGATCGTGCGAATGAATTAGAATATGGATCGTACGAAGGAATTAGAATGGATCGTACGAATGAATTCGAATGTATCCTTTCTAATTCATTCGTACGATCCATTCTAATTCCTTCGTACGATCCATTCTAATTCATTCGTACGATCCATTCTAATTCATTCGCACGATCCATTCTAATTCATTCGTACGATCCATTCTATTTCATTCATACGATCCATTCTAATTCATTCATACGATCTATTCTAATTCTTTCGCACGAATGTATCCATTCTAATTCATTCGTACGATCCATTCTAATTCATTCGCACGATCCATTCTAATTCATTCATACAATCCATTCTAATTCTTTTGCACGAATGTATTCATTCTAATTCATTCGTTCGATCCATTCTAATTCATTCGTACGATCCATTCTAATTCATTCGCACGATCCAGTCTAATTCATGCATACAATCCAATCTAATTCATTCATACGATCCATTCTAATTCATTCGCACGAATGTATCCATTCTAATTCATTCGTACATGTATGAATGAATTAGAATGGATCGTACGAATGAATTAGAGTTGATACATTCGTGCGAATGAATTAGAATGGATCGTACGAATGAATTAGATTGGATCGTATGAATGAATTATAATGGATCATGCGAATGAATTAGAATAGATCATACGAATGAATTAGAATGGATCGTACGAATGAATTAGAATGGATACATTCGTGCAAAAAAATTAGAATGGATTGTATGAATGAATTAGAATGGATCGTGCGAATGAATTAGAATGGATTGTATGAATGAATTAGATTGGATCGTATGAATGAATTAGAATGGATCATGCGAATGAATTAGAATGGATCGTACGAATGAATTAGAATGGATCGTTTGAATGAATTAGAATGGATCGTACTTATGAATTAGAATGGGTCATACGAATGAAATAGAATGGATCGTACGAAGGAATTAGAAAGGATCGTACAAACGAATTAGAATGGATCGTATGAATGAAATAGAATAGATCGTACGAATGAATTAGAATGGATCGTATGAATGAATTAGATTGGATCGTATGAATGAATTAGAATGGATTGTACGAATGAAATAGAATAGATCGTACGAATGAATTAGAATGGATCGTGCGAATGAATTAGAATGGGTCGTACGAATGAATTAGAATGGATACACGATCCAGATCCATTCTAATTCATTCGCACAATCTATTCTAATTCATTCGTAGGATCCATTCTAATTCATTACTACGATCCATTCTAATTCATTCGTACGATCCATTCTAATTCATTCGCACGATCCATTCTACTTTATTCATACGATCCATTCTAATTCATTCGTACGATCTATTCTATTTCATTCGTACAATCCATTCTTACTCAATCGTATGATCTATTCTAATTCATTCGTACGATCCATTCTATTTCATTCGTACGATCTATTCTATTTCATTCGTACAATCCATTCTAATTCATTCATACGATCCATTCTAATTCATTCATACGATCCAATCTAATTCATTCATACGATCCATTCTAATTCATTCGTACGATCTATTCTATTTCATTCATACGATCCATTCTAATTCGTTTGTACGATCCTTTCAAATTCCTTCGTACGATCCATTCTATTTCATTCGTATGACCCATTCTAATTCATAAGTACGATCCATTCTAATTCATTCAAACGATCCATTCTAATTCCTTCGTACAATCCATTCTAATTCATTCATACGATCCATTCTAATTCATTCGTATGATCCATTCTAATTAATTCATACGATCCATTCTATTTCATTCATACGATCCAATCTAATTCATTCATACGATCCATTCTAATTCATTCGCACGAATGTATCCATTCTAATTCATTCGCACGATCCATTCTAATTCATTCATACAATCCATTCTAATTCTTTTGCACGAATGTATCCATTCTAATTCATTCGTACGATCCATTCTAATTCATTCGTATGATCTATTCTAATTCATTCGCATGATCCATTATAATTCATTCATACGATCCAATCTAATTCATTCGTACGATCCATTCTAATTCATTCGCACGAATGTATCAACTCTAATTCATTCGTACGATCCATTCTAATTCATTCATACATGTACGAATGAATTAGAATGGATACATTCGTGCGACTGAATTAGAATGGATCGTATGAATGAATTAGATTGGATCGTATGCATGAATTAGAATGAATCGTGCGAATGAATTAGAATGGATCGTACGAATGAATTAGAATGGATCGAACGAATGAATTAGAATGGATACATTCGTGCAAAAGAATTAGAATGGATTGTATGAATGAATTAGAATGGATCGTGCGAATGAATTAGAATGGATCGTACGAATGAATTAGAATGGATACATTCGTGCGAAAGAATTAGAATAGATCGTATGAATGAATTAGAATGGATCGTATGAATGAAATAGAATGGATCGTACGAATGAATTAGAATGGATCATGCGAATGAATTAGAATGGATCGTACGAATGAATTAGAATGGATCGTACGAAGGAATTAGAATGGATCGTACGAATGAATTAGAAAGGATACATTCGAATTCATTTGTACGATTCATTCTAATTCCTTCGTACGATCCATATTCTAATTCATTCGCACGATCCATTCTAATTCATTCGCACGATCCATTCTAATTCATTCATACGATCCATTCTAATTCATTCACACAATCCATTCTAATTCATTCTAATTTATTCGTATGTGAGTGGATCGTGTTTTTTCATGCTAATGAATTAGAATGGATCGTACGAATGAATTAGAATGGATACATTCGTGCGAAAGAATTAGAATGGATCGTATGAATGAATTAGATTGGATCGTATAAATGAATTAGAATGGATCGTACGAATGAATTAGAATGGATCGTGCCAATGAATTAGAATGGATCGTTCGAATGAATTAGAATGGATCGTGCGAATGAATTAGAATGGATCGTACGAATGATTTAGAATGGATCGTACGAATGAATTAGAATGGATCGTTCGAATGAATTAGAATAGATTGTGCGAATGAATTAGAATGGATCGTACGAATGAATTAGAAAGGATACATTCGTGCGAATAAATTAGAATGGATCGTATGAGTGTGAATGAATTAGAATGGATCGTGCGAATGAATTAGAATGGATTGTATTAATGAATTAGAATGGATCGTGCGAATGAATTAGAATGGATCGTACGAATGAGTAAGAATGGATCGTGCGAATGAATTAGAATGGATCATATGAATGAATTAGAATGGTTCGTATGAATGAATTAGAATGGATCGTGCGAATAAATTAGAATGGATCGTATGAATGAATTAGAATAGATTGTGCGAATGAATTAGAATGGATCGTACGAATGAATTAGAATGGATACATTCGTGCGAATGAATTAGAATGGATTGTATGAATGAATTAGAATCGATCGTACGAATGAATTAGAATGGATCATGCGAATGAATTAGAATGGATCGTGCGAATGAATTAGAATGGATCGTACGAATGAAATAGAATGGATTGTAAGAATGAGATAGAATGGATCGTACGAATGAATTAGAATGGATACATTTATGCGAATGAATTAGAATGGATCATACGAATGAATTAGAATGGATTCATTCGTGCGAATGAATTAGAATGGATCGTACGAATGAGTAAGAATGGATCGTACGAATGAATTAGAATGGATTGAATTAGAATGAATCGTACGAATGAATTAGAATGGATCGTATGAATGAATTAGAATGGATCGTACGAATGAATTAGAATGGATTGAATTAGAATGAATCGTACGAATGAATTAGAATGAATCATACCATACGAATGAATTAGAATGGATCATACGAAGGAATTAGAATGGATCGTACGAATGAATTAGAATGGATCGTACGAAGGAATTAGAATGGATCGTACGAAGGAATTAGAATGGATAGTACGAATGAATTAGAATGGATACCTTCGTGCAAATGAATTATAATGGATCGTACGAATGAGTAAGAATGGATAGTACGAATGAAATAGAATGGATCATATGAATGAATTAGAATGGATCGTGCGAATAAATTCGAATGGATCGTACGAATGAATTAGAAGAGATTGTGCGAATGAATTAGAATGGATCGTACGAATGAATTAGAATGGATCGTACGAATGAATTAGAATGGATCGTATGAATGAATTAGAATGGATCGTGCGAATGAATTAGAATGGATCCTACGAATGAAATAGAATGGATTCGCACGAATGTATCCATTCTAATTCATTCGTACGATCCATTCTAATTCATTCGTACAATCCATTCTAATTCATTCGCACGATCCATTCGCATTCACTCAAACGATCCATTCTAATTCATTCATATGATCCATTCTAATTCATTCGCACGAATGTATCCATTCTAATTCATTCATACGATCCATTCTAATTCATTTGTATGAATGTATCCACTCTAATTCATTTATACGATCCATTCTAATTCATTCGCACGAATGTATCCATTCCAATTCATTCGTACGATCCATTCTATTTCATTCGCACAATCTATTCTAATTCATTCGTACGATCAATTCTAATTCATTAGCATGATCCATTCTAATTCATTCATATGATCTATTCTATTTCATTCGTACAATCCATTCTTACTCAATCGTATGATCTATTCTAATCCATTCGCACAATCTATTCTAATTCATTCGTACGATCCATTCTATTTCATTCGTACGATCCATTCTAATTCATACGATCCATTCTATTTCATTCATACGATCCATTTTAATTCATTCGCACGATCCATTCTAATTCATTCATACGATCCATTCTAATTCATTCGTACGATCCATTCTAATTTCTTTGTATGATCTATTCTAATTCCTTCGTACGATCCATTCTAATTCCTTCGTACGATCCATTCAAATTCATTCGCACGAATCTATCCATTCTAATTCATTCGTACGATCCATTCTAATTCATTCGCACGATCCATTCTAATTCATTAATACGATCCAATCTAATTCATTCATACGATCTATTCTAATTCATTCGCACGAATATATCCTTTCTAATTCATTCGTACGATCCATTCTAATTCATTCGCACAATCTATTCTAATTCATTAGTACGATCCATTCTAATTCATTCGTACGATCCATTCTAATTCATTAGCACGATCCAAATTCATTTATCCGTACGATCTATTCTATTTCATTCGTACGATCCATTCTTATCGCACGATCCATTCTAATTCATTCGCACGATCCATTCTCCATTCTAATTCCTTCGTACGATCCATTCTAATTCCTTCGTATCCATTCTAATTCACTCATACGATCCATTCTAATTCATTCATACGATCCATTCTAATTCATTCGCATGAATGTATCCATTCTAATTCATTCGTACGATCCATTCTAATTCATTCGCACAATCTATTCTAATTCATTCATACGATCCATCCTAATTCATTCGCACGAATGCATCCATTCTAATTCATTCATACAATCCATTCTATTTCATTCGTACGATCCATTCTTACTCATTCGTACGATCCATTCGTATCCATTCTAATTCATTCGTACGATCTATTCTAATTCATTCGTACGATCCATTCTAATTCATTAATACGATCCAATCTAATTCATTCATTCGATCCATTCTAATTCATTCGTACGATCCATTCTAATTCATTCATACGATCCATTCTTGCTCATTCGTACGATCCATTCTAATTCATTCGCACGATCCATTCTAATTCATCCGTACGATCCATTCTATTTCATTCGTACGATCCATTCTTACTTATTCGTACGATCCATTCTAATTCATTTGCACGAATGTATCCATTCTAATTCATTCGTACGATCCATTCTAATTCCTTCGTACAAACCATTCTAATTCCTGCGTACGATCCATTCTAATTCCTTTGTACGACCCACTATATTTCATTCGTATGATCTATTCTAATTCCTTTGTACGATCCAGTCTAATTCATTCCCATGAATGTATCCATTCTAATTCATTTGCACGAATGTATCCATTCTAATTCATTCGTACGATCCATTCTAATTCATTCGTAAGATCCATTCTAATTCATTCGCACGATCCATTCTAATTCATTAATACGATCCAATCTAATTCATTCGTACGATCCATTCTAATTCATTCGTACGAATGTATCCACTCTAATTCATTCATACGATCCATTCTAATTCATTCGTATGATCCATTCTATTTCATTCGTATGATCCATTCTAATTCCTTCGTACGATCCATTCTTATTCATTCCCATGAATGTATCTATTCTAACTCATACGTAAGATCCATTCTAATTTATTTATACGATCCAATCTAATTCATTCATACAATCCATTCTAATTCATTCGCACGAATTTATCCATTCTAACTCGTTCGTACGATCCATTCGAATTCATTCGCACGAATGTATCCATTCTAATTCATTCGTACGATCCATTCCGTGCGAATGAATTAGAATGCATCGTACGAATGAATTAGAATGGATATATTCGTGCAAATGAATTAGAATAGATCGTACGAATGAATTAGAATAGATCGTACGAATGAATTAGAATGGATTGTATGAATGAATTAGCTTAGATCGTATAAATGAATTAGAATGGATCGTATGAATTAGAATTGATCGTACGAATGAATTAGAATGGATCATACGAAGGATTTAGAATTGATCGTACGAATGAATTAGAATGGATCGTACGAATGAATTAGAATGGATACATTCGTGCGAATGAATTAGAATGGATCATATGAAGGAATTCGAATGGATCGTACGAATGAATTAGAATGGATCGAACGAATGAATTAGAATGGATCATACGAAGGAATTAGAATGGATCGTACGAATGAATTAGAATGGATCGTACGAATGAATTAGAATGGATCGTACGAATGATTTAGAATGGATACATTCGTGCGAATGAATTAGAATGGATCATACGAATGAATTAGAGTTGATACATTCGTGTGAATGAATTAAAATGGATAATACGAATGTGTAAGAATGGATCGTAGAATTAGAATGGATCGTATGAATGAATTAGAATGGATACATACGAATGAATTAGAATGTATCGTATGAATGAATTAGAATGGATCGTGCAAATAAATTAGAATGGATCGTACGAATGAATTAGAATGGATCGTATGAATGAATTAGAATGGATCGTAGTAATGAATTAGAATGGATCCTACGAATGAATTAGAATAGATTGTGCGAATGAATTAGAATGGATCTGGATCGTTTATCCATTCTAATTCATTCATACGACCCATTCTAATTCATTCGCACGATCCATTCTAATTCATTCGTACGATCTATTCTATTTCATTCGTACAATCCATTCTAATTCATTCATACAATCCAATCTAATTCATTCATACGATCCATTCTAATTCATTCGTACGATCTATTCTATTTCATTCATACGATCCATTCTAATTCGTTTGTACGATCCTTTCTAATTCATTCGTACGATCCATTCTATTTCATTCGTATGACCCATTCTAATTCATAAGTACGATCCATTCTAATTCATTCAAATGATCCATTCTAATTCATTCGTACGATCCATTCTAATTCATTCGCACGATCCATTCTAATTCATTCATACGATCCAATCTAATTCATTCATACGATCCATTCTAATTCATTCGCACGAATGTATCCATTCTAATTCATTCGCACGATCCATTCTAATTCATTCATACAATCCATTCTAATTATTTTGCACGAATGTATCCATTCTAATTCATTCGTTCGATCCATTCTAATTCATTCGTATGATCTATTCTAATTCATTCGCATGATCCATTATAATTCATTCATACGATCCAATCTAATTCATTCGTACGATCCATTCTAATTCATTCGCACGAATGTATCAACTCTAATTCATTCGCACGATCCATTCTAATTCATTCATACATGTACGAAAGAATTAGAATGGATACATTCGTGTGAATGAATTAGAATGGATCGTATGAATGAATTAGATTGGATCGTATGCATGAATTAGAATGGATCGTGCGAATGAATTAGAATGGATCGTACGAATGAATTAGAATGGATCGAACGAATGAATTAGAATTAATACATTCGTGCAAAAGAATTAGAATGGATTGTATGAATGAATTAGAATGGATCGTGCGAATGAATTAGAATGGATCGTACGAATGAATTAGAATGGATACATTCGTGCGAAAGAATTAGAATAGATCGTATGAATGAATTAGAATGGATCGTATGAATGAAATAGAATGGATCGTACGAAGGAATTAGAATGGATCGTACGAATGAATTAGAAAGGATACATTCGAATTCATTCGTACGATCCATTCTAATTCCTTCGTACGATCCATATTCTAATTCATTCGCACGATCCATTCTAATTCATTCGCACGATCCATTCTAATTCATTCATACGATCCATTCTAATTCATTCACACAATCCATTCTAATTCATTCTAATTTATTCGTATGTGAGTGGATCGTGTTTTTTCGTGCTAATGAATTAGAATGGATCGTACGAATGAATTAGAATGGATACATTCGTGCGAAAGAATTAGAACGGATCGTATGAATGAATTAGATTGGATCGTATAAATGAATTAGAATGGATCGTACGAATGAATTAGAATGGATCGTGCTAATGAATTAGAATGGATCGTGCGAATGTATTACAATGGATCGTGCGAATGAATTAGAATGGATCGTACGAATGAATTAGAATGGATCGTTCGATTGAATTAGAATAGATTGTGCGAATGAATTAGAATGGATCGTACGAATGAATTAGAAAGGATACATTCGTGCGAATGAATTAGAATGGATCGTATGAGTGTAAATGAATTAGAATGGATCGTGCGAATGAATTAGAATGGATCGTATTAATGAATTAGAACGGATCGTGCGAATGAATTAGAATGGATCGTACGAATGAGTAAGGATGGATCGTGCGAATGAATTAGAATGGATCATATGAATGAATTAGAATGGATCGTATGAATGAATTAGAATGGATCGTGCGAATAAATTAGAATGGATCGTATGAATGAATTAGAATAGATTATGCGAATGAATTAGAATGGATCGTACGAATGAATTAGAATGGATACATTCGTGCGAATGAATTAGAATGGATCGTATGAATGAATTAGAATCGATCGTACGAATGAATTAGAATGGATCATGCGAATGAATTAGAATGGATCGTGCGAATGAATTAGAATGGATCGTACGAATGAAATAGAATGGATTGTTCGAATGAGTTAGAATGGATCGTACGAATGAATTAGAATGGATACATTCATGCGAATGAATTAGAATGGATCATACGAATGAATTAGAATGGATTCATTCGTGCGAATGAATTAGAATGGATCGTACGAATGAGTAAGAATGGATCGTACGAATGAATTAGAATGGATTGAATTAGAATGAATCGTACGAATGAATTAGAATGGATCGTACGAATGAATTAGAATGGATCGTACGAATGAATTAGAATGGATTGAATTAGAATGAATCGTACAAATAAATTAGAATGAATCATACCGTATGAATGAATTAGAATGAATCATACGAAGGAATTAGAATGGATAGTACGAATGAATTAGAATGGATCGTACGAATGAATTAGAATGGATCGTACGAAGGAATTAGAATGGATTGTACGAAGGAATTAGAATGGATAGTACGAATGAATTAGAATGGATACCTTCGTGCAAATGAATTAGAATGGATCGTACGAATGAGTAAGAATGGATCGTACGAATGAAATAGAATGGATCGTATGAATGAATTAGAATGGATCGTGCGAATGAATTAGAATGGATCGTAAGAATGAATTAGAATAGATTGTGTGAATGAATTAGAATAGATCGTACGAATGAATTAGAATGGATCGTACGAATGAATTAGAATGGATCGTGCGAATGAATTAGAATGGATCGTATGAATGAAATAGAATGGATTCGCACGAATGTATCCATTCTAATTCATTCGTACGATCCATTCTAATTCATTCGTACAATCCATTCTAATTCATTCGCACGATCCATTCGCATTCACTCAAACGATCCATTCTAATTCATTCATATGATCCATTCTAATTCATTCGCACGAATGTATCCATTCTAATTCATTCGTACGATCCATTCTAATTCATTTGTATGAATGTATCCACTCTAATTCATTCATACGATCCATTCTAATTCATTCGCACGAATGTATCCATTCCAATTCATTCGTACGATCCATTCTAATTCATTCGCACAATCTATTCTAATTCATTCGTACGATCAATTCTAATTCATTAGCATGATCCATTCTAATTCATTCGTACGATCTATTCTATTTCATTCGTACAATCCATTCTTACTCAATTGTATGATCCATTCTAATCCATTCGCACAATCTATTCTAATTCATTCGTACGATCCATTCTATTTCATTCGTATGATCCATTCTAATTCATTCGATCCATTCTATTTCATTCATACGATCCATTTTAATTCATTCGCACGATCCATTCTAATTCATTCATATGATCCATTCTAATTCATTCTTACGATCCATTCTAATTTCTTCGTATGATCTATTCTAATTCCTTCGTACGATCCATTCTAATTCCTTCGTACGATCCATTCAAATTTATTCGCACGAATCTATCCATTCTAATTCATTCGTACGATCCATTCTAATTCATTCGCACGATCCATTCTAATTCATTAATACGATCCAATCTAATTCATTCATACGATCTATTCTAATTCATTCGCACGAATATATCCTTTCTAATTCATTCGTACGATCCATTCTAATTCATTCGCACAATCTATTCTAATTCATTAGTACGATCCATTCTAATTCATTCGTATGATCCATTCTAATTCATTAGCACGATCCAAATTCATTTATCCGTACGATCTATTCTATTTCATTCGTACGATCCATTCTTATCGCACGATCCATTCTAATTCATTCGCACGATCCATTCTTCATTCTAATTCCTTCGTACGATCCATTCTAATTCCTTCGTATCCATTCTAATTGACTAATACGATCCATTCTAATTCATTCATACGATCAATTCTAATTCATTTGCATGAATGTATCCATTCTAATTCATTCGTACGATCCATTCTAATTCATTAGCACAATCTATTCTAATTCATTCATACGATCCATCATAATTCATTCGCACGAATGTATCCATTCTAATTCATTCGTGCAATCCATTCTATTTCATTCGTACGATCCATTCTTACTCATTCGTATGATCTATTCATATCCATTCTAATTCATTTGTACGATCTATTCTAATTCATTCGTACGATCCATTCTAATTCATTAATACGATCCAATCTAATTCATTCATACGATCCATTCTAATTCATTCGTACGATCCATTCTAATTCATTCGCACGATCCATTCTAATTCATTCACACGATCCATTCTAATTCATTCATACGATCCATTCTAATTCATTCGTACGATCCATTCTAATTCATTCGCACGATCCATTCTAATTCATTCGCACGAATGTATCCATTCTAATTCATTCGTATGATCCATTCTAATTCATTCACACGATCCATTCTAATTCATTCATACAATCCATTCTATTTCTTTTGCACGAATGTATCCATTCTAATTCATTCGTACGATCCATTCTATTTCATTCGTACGATCCATTCTAATTCATTCGTACAATCCATTCTAATTCATTTGCACGATCTATTCGAATTCATTCGCACGAATGTATCCACTCTAATTCATTCATACGATCCATTCTAATTCCTTCGTACGATCCATTCTATTTCATTCGTATAATCCATTCTATTTCATTCATATAATCCATTCTAATTCATACGTAAGATCCATTCTAATTCATTTATACGATCCAATCTAATTCATTCATACAATCCATTCTAAATAATTCGCACGAATGTATCCATTCTAATTCATTAATACGATCCAATCTAATTCATTCATACGAATGAATTAGAATGGATACATTCGTGCAAAAGAAATAGAATGGATTGTATGAATGAATTAGAATGGATCGTGTGAATGAATTAGAATGGATCATACGAATGAATTAGAATGGATACATTCATGCAAAAGAATTAGAATGGATCGTGCGAATGAATTAGAATGGATCGTACGAATGAATTAGAATGGATCGTATGAATGAATTAGAATGGATCGTGCGAATGAATTAGAATGGATCGTGCGAATGAATTAGAATGGATCGTACGAATGAATTAGATTGGATCGTATTAATGAATTAGAATGGATCGTACGAATGAATTAGAATAGATCGTACGAATGAATTAGAATTGATACGAATGGATCGTACGAATGAGTAAGAATGGATCGTACAAATGAAATAGAATGGATTGTACGAATGAATTAGAATGGATACATTCGTGCGAATGAATTAGGATGGATCGTATGAATGAATTAGAATAGATTGTGCGAATGAATTAGAATGGATCGTACGAATGAATTAGAATGGATACATTCATGCGAATGAATTAGAATGGATCGAATGAATGAATTAGAATGGATCATATGAGTGAATTAGAATGGATACGAAGGAATTAGAATGGATCGTACGAAGGAATTAGAATAGAGAATGGATCGTGCGAATGAATTAGAATGGATCGTGCGATAAGAATGGATCGTACGAATGAAATAGAATAGATCGTACGGATAAATGAATTTGGATCGTGCTAATGAATTAGAATGGATCGTACGAATGAATTAGAATGGATCGTACTAATGAATTAGAATAGATTGTGCGAATGAATTAGAATGGATCGTACGAATGAATTAGAAAGGATATATTCGTGCGAATGAATTAGAATAGATCGTATGAATGAATTAGATTGGAACGTATTAATGAATTAGAATGGATCGTGCGAATGAATTAGAATGGATCGTACGAATGAATTAGAATGGATAGATTCGTGCGAATGAATTTGAATGGATCGTACGAAGGAATTAGAATGGATCGTACGAAGGAATTAGAATAGATCATACGAAGAAATTAGAATGGATCATACGAATGAATTAGAATGGATCGTATGAATGAATTAGAATGGATCGTGCGAATGAATTAAAATGGATCGTATGAATAAAATATAATAGATCGTATGACTTAGAATGGATCGTACGAATGAAATAGAATGGATCGTACGAATGAATTAGAATAGATTGTGCGAATGGATTAAAATGGATCATACGATTGAGTAAGAATGGATTGTACGAATGAAATAGAATAGATCGTACGAATGAATTAGAATGGATCATGCTAATGAATTAGAATTGATCGTACGAATGAATTAGAATAGATTGTGCGAATGAATTAGAATGGATCGTACGAATGAATTGGAATGGATACATTCGTGCGAATGAATTAGAATGGATCGTATGAATGAATTAGAGTGGATACATTCGTACAAATGAATTAGAATGGATCGTACGAATGAATTAGAATGGATACATTCGTGCGAATGAATTAGAATGGATCATATGAATGAATTAGAATGGATCGTTTGAGTGAATGCGAATGGATCGTGCGAATGAATTAGAATGGATTGTACGAATGAATAAGAATGGATCGTACGAATGAATTAGAATGGATACATTCGTGCGAATCCATTCTATTTCATTCGTACGATCCATTCTAATTCATTCGCACGATCCATTCTAATTCATTCATACGATCCATTCTAATTCATTCGTACGATCCATTCTAATTCATTCGCACGATCCATTCTAATTTATTCGCACGATCCATTCTATTTCATTGATACGATCCATTCTAATTCATTCATATGATCCATTCTAATTCTTTTGCACGAATGTATCCATTCTAACTCATTCGTACGATCCATTCTAATTCATTCGTACAATCCATTCTATTTCATTCGTACGATCCATTCTTACTTATTCGTATGATCCATTCTAATTCATTCGTGCAATCCATTCTATTTCATTCGTACGATCCATTCTTACTCATTCGTACGATCCATTCTAATTCATTCGCACGAATGTATCCATTCTAATTCATTCGTATGATCCATTCTAATTTATTCATACGATCCATTCCAATTCATTTTCACGAATATATCTATTCTAATTCATTCGTACGATCTATTCTAATTCATTTGCACGATCCATTCTAATTCATTAATATGATCCATTCTAATTCATTCGTACGACGCACGATCCATTCTAATTCATTCGTACAATCCATTCTAATTCATACGATCCATTCTATTTCATTCATACGATCCATTCTAATTCATTCGCACGATCCATTCTAATTCATTCATACGATCTATTCTAATTCATTCATACAATCCATTCTAATTCCTTCGTACGATCCATTCTAATTCATTCGCACAATCTATTCTAATTTATTCATACGATCAATCCTAATTCATTCGTACGAATGTATCCATTCTAATTCATTCATACAATCCATTCTATTTCATTCGTACGATCCATTCTTACTCATTCGTACGATCTATTCGTATCCATTCTAATTCATTCGTACGATCTATTCTAATGCATTCGTACGAATCATTCTAATTCATTAATACGATCCAATCTAATTCATTCATACGATCCATTCTAATTCATTTGTACGATCTATTCTAATTCATTCGCACGATCCATTCTATTTCATTCGCACGATCCATTCTAATTCATTCATACGATCCATTCTAATTCATACGTACGATCCATTCTAATTCATTCGCACGATCCATTCTAATTCATTCGCACGAATGTATCCATTCTAATTCATTCGTATGATCCATTCTAATTCATTCACACGATCCATTCTAATTCATTCATACAATCCATTCTATTTCTTTTGCACGAATGTATCCATTCTAATTCATTCGTACGATCCATTCTATTTCATTCGTACGATCCATTCTAATTCATTCGTACAATCCATTCTAATTCATTCGCACGATCTATTCGAATTCATTCGCACGAATGTATCCACTCTAATTCATTCATACGATCCATTCTAATTCCTTCGTACGATCCATTCTATTTCATTCGTAGGATCCATTCTATTTCATTCATATAATCCATTCTAATTCATTCGCACGATCCATTCTAATTCATTCATACGATCCATTCTAATTCATTCGTATGATCCATTCTAATTCATTCGTTCGATCCATTCTAATTTATTCGCACGATCCATTCTAATTTATTCATACGATCTATTCTTACTCATTCGTACGATCCATTCTAATTCATTCGCACGATCCATTCTAATTTATCCGTACGATCCATTCTATTTCATTCGTACGATCCATTCTTACTCATTCATACGATCCATTCTAATTCATTCGCACGAATGTATCCATTCTAATTCATTCGTACGATCCATTCTAATTCCATCGTACAAACCATTCTAATTCCTGCGTACGATCCATTCTAATTCCTTTGTACGACCCATTATATTTCATTCATATGATCCATTCTAATTCCTTTGTACGATCCAGTCTAATTCATTCCCATGAATGTATCCATTCTCATTCATTTGCACGAATGTATCCATTCTAATTCATTCGTACGATCCATTCTAATTCATTCGTACGTTCCATTCTAATTCATTCGTAAGATACATTCTAATTCATTCGCACGATCCATTCTAATTCATTAATACGATCCAATCTAATTCATTCGTACGATCCATTCTAATTCATTCGTACGAATGTATCCACTCTAATTCATTCATACGATCCATTCTAAGTCATTCGTATGATCCATTCTATTTCATTCGTATGATCCATTCTAATTCCTTCGTACGATCCATTCTTATTCATTCCCATGAATGTATCCATTCTAATTCATACGTAAGATCCATTCTAATTCATTTATACGATCCAATCTAATTCATTCATACAATCCATTCTAATTCATTCGCACGAATTTATCCATTCTAACTCGTTCGTACGATCCATTCGAGTTCATTCGCACGAATGTATCCATTCTAATTCATTCGTACGATCCATTCCGTGCGAATGAATTAGAATGCATCGTACGAATGAATTAGAATGGATATATTCGTGCAAATGAATTAGAATAGATCGTACGAATGAATTAGAATAGATCGTACGAATGAATTAGAATGGATTGTATGAATGAATTAGATTAGATCGTATAAATGAATTAGAATGGATCGTACGAATGAATTAGAATGGATACATTCGTGCGAATGATTAAGAATGGATCGTACGAATGAATTAGAATAGATTGTGCGAATGAATTAGAATGGATCGTATGAATTAGAATTGATCGTACGAATGAATTAGAGATCCATTCTAACTCGTTCGTACGATCCATTCGAGTTCATTCGCACGAATGTATCCATTCTAATTCATTCGTACGATCCATTCCGTGCGAATGAATTAGAATGCATCGTACGAATGAATTAGAATGGATATATTCGTGCAAATGAATTAGAATAGATCGTACGAATGAATTAGAATAGATCGTATGAATGAATTAGAATGGATTGTATGAATGCATTAGATTAGATCGTATAAATGAATTAGAATGGATCGTACGAATGAATTAGAATGGATACATTCGTGCGAATGATTAAGAATGGATCGTACGAATGAATTAGAATAGATTGTGCGAATGAATTAGAATGGATCGTTTGAATTAGAATTGATCGTACGAATGAATTAGAATGGATCATACGAAGGATTTAGAATGGATCGTACGAATGAATTAGAATGGATCGTACGAATGAATTAGAATGGATACATTCGTGCGAATGAATTAGAATGGATCATACGAAGGAATTAGAATGGATCGTACGAATGAATTAGAATGGATCGTACGAATGAATTAGAATGGATACATTCGTGCGAATGAATTAGAATGGATCATACAAAGGAATTAGAATGGATCGTACGAATGAATTAGAATGGATCGTACGAATGAATTAGAATGGATCGTACGAATGAATTAGAATGGATACATTCGTGTGAATGAATTAGAATGGATCATACGAATGAATTAGAGTTGATACATTCGTGTGAATGAATTAAAATGGATAATACGAATGAGTAAGAATGGATCGTATGAATGAATTAGAATGGATACAAACGAATGAATTAGAATGGATCATATGAATGAATTAGAATGGATCGTGCGAATAAATTAGAATGGATCGTACGAATGAATTAGAATGGATTGTATGAATGAATTAGAATGGATCGTAGTAATGAATTAGAATGGATCCTACGAATGAATTAGAATAGATTGTGCGAATGAATTAGAATGGATCTGGATCGTGTATCCATTCTAATTCATTCTTACGACCCATTCTAATTCCTTCGCACGATCCATTCTAATTCATTCGTACGATCTATTCTATTTCATTCCTACAATCCATTCTAATTCATTCATACGATCCAATCTAATTCATTCATACGATCCATTCTAATTCATTTGTACGATCTATTCTATTTCATTCATACGATCCATTCTAATTCGTTTGTACGATTCTTTCTAATTCCTTCGTACGATCCATTCTATTTCATTCGTATGACCCATTCTAATTCATAAGTACGATCCATTCTAATTCATTCAAACGATCCATTCTAACTCATTCGTACGATCCATTCTAATTCATTCGCACGATCCATTCTACTTCATTCATACGATCCAATCTAATTCATTCATACGATCCATTCTAATTCATTCGCACGAATGTATCCATTCTAATTCATTCGCACGATCCATTCTAATTCATTCATACAATCCATTCTAATTCTTTTGCACGAATGTATCCATTCTAATTCATTCGTACGATCCATTCTAATTCATTCGTATGATCTATTCTAATTCATTCGCATGATCCATTATAATTCATTCATACGATCCAATCTAATTCATTCGTACGATCCATTCTAATTCATTCGCACGAATGTATCAACTCTAATTCATTCGTACGATCCATTCTAATTCATTCATACATGTACGAATGAATTAGAATGGATACATTCATGCGAATGAATTAGAATGGATCGTATGAATGAATTAGATTAGATCGTATGCATGAATTAGAATGGATCGTGCGAATGAATTAGAATGGATCGTACGAATGAATTAGAATGGATCGAACGAATGAATTAGAATGGATACATTCGTGCAAAAGAATTAGAATGGATTGTATGAATGAATTAGAATGGATCGTGCGAATGAATTAGAATGGATCGTACGAATGAATTAGAATGGATACATTCGTGCGAAAGAATTAGAATAAATGGTATGAATGAAATAGAATGGATCGTATGAATGAAATAGAATGGATCGTACGAATAAATTAGAATGGATCGTGCGAATGAATTAGAATGGATCGTACGAATGAATTAGAATGGATCGTACGAAGGAATTAGAATGGATCGTACGAATGAATTAGAAAGGATACATTCGAATTCATTCGTACGATCCATTCTAATTCCTTCGTACGATCCATATTCTAATTCATTCGCACGATCCATTCTAATTCATTCACACGATCCATTCTAATTCATTCACACAATCCATTCTAATTCATTCTAATTTATTCGTATATGAGTGGATCGTGTTTTTTCGTTCTAATGAATTAGAATGGATCGTACGAATGAATTAGAATGGATACATTCGTGCGAAAGAATTAGAATGGATCGTATGAATGAATTAGATTGGATCGTATAAATGAATTAGAATGGATCGTACGAATGAATTAGAATGGATCGTGCTAATGAATTAGAATGGATCGTGCGAATGAATTAGAATGGATCGTGCGAATGAATTAGAATGGATCGTACGAATGAATTAGAATGGATCGTACGAATGAATTAGAATGGATCGTTCGAATGAATTAGAATAGATTGTGCGAATGAATTAGAATGGATCGTACGAATGAATTAGAAAGGATACATTCGTTCGAATGAATTAGAATGGATCGTATGAGTGTGAATGAATTAGAATGGATCGTGCGAATGAATTAGAATGGATCGTATTAATGAATTAGAATGGATCGTGCGAATGAATTAGAATGGATAGTACGAATAAGTAAGAATGGATCGTGCGAATGAATTAGAATGGATCATATGAATGAATTAGAATGGATCGTATGAATGAATTAGAATGGATCGTGCGAATAAATTAGAATGGATCGTTTGAATGAATTAGAATAGATTGTGCGAATGAATTAGAATGGATCGTACGAATGAATTAGAATGGATACATTTGTGCGAATGAATTAGAATGGATCGTATGAATGAATTAGAATCGATCGTACGAATGAATTAGAATGGATCATGCGAATGAATTAGAATGGATCGTGCGAATGAATTAGAATGGATCGTACGAATGAAATAGAATGGATTGTACGAATGAGATAGAATGGATCGTACGAATGAATTAGAATGGATACATTCATGCGAATGAATTAGAATGGATCATACGAATGAATTAGAATGGATTCATTCGTGCGAATGAATTAGAATGGATCATACGAATGAGTAAGAATGGATCGTACGAATGAATTAGAATGGATTGAATTAGAATGAATCGTACGAATGAATTAGAATAGATTGAATTAGAATGAATCGTACGAATGAATATAGAATGGATCTTACGAATGAATTAGAATGGATTGAATTAGAATGAATCGTACGAATGAATTAGAATGAATCATACCGTACGAATGAATTAGAATGGATCATACGAAGGAATTAGAATGGACCGTACGAATGAATTAGAATGGATCGTACGAATGAATTAGAATGGATCGTACGAAGGAATTAGAATGGATCGTACGAAGGAATTAGAATGGATAGTACGAATGAATTAGAATGGATACCTTCGTGCAAATGAATTAGAATGGATCGTACGAATGAGTAAGAATGGATCATACGAATGAAATAGAATGGATCGTATGAATGAATTAGAATGGATCGTGCGAATGAATTAGAATGGATCGTACGAATGAATTAGAATAGATTGCGCGAATGAATTAGAATGGATCGTACGAATGAATTAGAATGGATCGTACGAATGAATTAGAATGGGTCGTATGTATGAATTAGAATGGATCGTGCGAATGAATTAGAATGGATCGTACGAATGAAGTAGAATGGATTCTCACGAATGTATCCATTCTAATTCATTCGTACGATCCATTCTAATTCATTCGTACAATCCATTCTAATTCATTCGCACGATCCATTCGCATTCACTCAAACGATCCATTCTAATTCATTCGCACGAATGTATCCATTCTAATTCATTCGTACGATCCATTCTAATTCATTTGTACGAATGTATCCACTCTAATTCATTCATACGATCCTTTCTAATTCATTCGCACGAACGTATCCATTCCAATTCATTCGTACGATCCATTCTAATTCATTCGCACAATCTATTCTAATTCATTCGTACGATCAATTCTAATTCATTAGCATGATCCATTCTAATTCATTCGTACGATCTATTGTATTTCATTCGTACAATCCATTCTTACTCAATCGTATGATACATTCTAATCCATTCGCACAATCTATTCTAATTCATTCGTACGATCCATTCTATTTCATTCGTACGATCCATTCTAATTCATACGATCCATTCTATTTCATTCATACGATCCATTTTAATTCATTCGCACGATCCATTCTAATTCATTCATACGATCCATTCTAATTCATTCGTACGATCCATTCTAATTTCTTCGTATGATCTATTCTAATTCTTTCGTACGATCCATTCTAATTCCTTCGTACGATCCATTCAAATTCATTCGCACGAATCTATCCATTCTAATTCATTCGTACGATCCATTCTAATTCATTCGCACGATCCATTCTAATTCATTAATACGATCCAATCTAATTCTTTCATACAATCTATTCTAATTCATTCGCACGAATATATCCTTTCTAATTCATTTGTACGATCCATTCTAATTCATTCGCACAATCTATTCTAATTCATTAGTACGATCCATTCTAATTCATTCGTACGATCCATTCTAATTCATTAGCACGATCCAAATTCATTTATCCGTACGATCTATTCTATTTCATTCGTACGATCCATTCTTATCGCACGATCCATTCTAATTCATTCGCACGATCCATTCTCCATTCTAATTCCTTCGTACGATCTATTCTAATTCCTTCGTATCCATTCTAATTCACTCATACGATCCATTCTAATTCATTCATACAATCCATTCTAATTCATTCGCATGAATGTATCCATTCTAATTCATTCGTACGATCCATTCTAATTCATTCGCACAATCTATTCTAATTCATTCATACGATCCATCCTAATTCATTCGCACGAATGTATCCATTCTAATTCATTCGTACAATCCATTCTATTTCATTCGTACGATCCATTCTTACTCATTCGTACGATCCATTCATATCCATTCTAATTTATTTGTACGATCTATTCTAATTCATTCGTACGATCCATTCTAATTCATTAATACGATCCAATCTAATTCATTCATACGATCCATTCTAATTCATTCGTACGATCCATTCTAATTCATTCGCACGATCCATTCTAATTCATTCGCACGATCCATTCTAATTCATTCATACGATCCATTCTAATTCATTCGTGCGATCCATTCTAATTCATTCGCACGAATGTATCCATTCTAATTCATTCGTATGATCCATTCTAATTAATTCACACGATCCATTCTAATTCATTCATACAATCCATTCTATTTCTTTTGCACGAATGTATCCATTCTAATTCATTCGTACGATCCATTCTATTTCATTCGTACGATCTATTCTAATTCATTCGTACAATCCATTCTAATTCATTCGCACGATCTATTCGAATTCATTCGCACGAATGTATCCACTCTAATTCATTCATACGATCCATTCTAATTCCTTCGTACGATCCATTCTATTTCATTCGTATGATCCATTCTATTTCATTCATATAATCCATTCTAATTCATTCGTACGATCCATTCTAATTCATTTATACGATCTAATCTAATTCATTCATACAATCCATTCTAATTCATTCGTACGATCTATTCTAATTCATTTGTACGATCTATTCTAATTCATTTGCACGAATATATCCATTCTAATTCATTCGTACGATGCATTCTAATTCATTCGCACGGAATGGATCGTACGAATGAATTAGAATGGATACATTCGTGCGAATGAATTCGAATGGATCGTACGAACGAGTTAGAATGGATAAATTCATGCGAATGAATTAGAATAGATTGTATGAATGAATTAGATTGGATCGTATAAATGAATTAGAATGGATCTTACGTATGAATTAGAATGGATACATTCATGGGAATGAATAAGAATGGATCGTACGAAGGAATTAGAATGGATCATACGAATGAAATAGAATGGATCATACGAATGAATTAGAATGGATCGTATGAATGAATTAGAGTGGATACATTCGTACGAATGAATTAGAATGGATCGTACGAATGAATTAGATTGGATCGTATTAATGAATTAGAATGGATCGTGCGAATGAATTAGAATGGATCTTACGAATGAATTAGAATGGAACGTACGAATGAATTAGAATGGATCGTACGAATGAATTAGAATGGATACATTCGTGCAAATGAATTAGATTGGATACATTCATGGGAATGAATTAGACTGGATCGTATAAAGGAATTAGAATGGATCATACGAATGAAATATAATGGGTCGTACAAAGGAATTAGAATGGATCGTACGTAGGAATTAGAATGGTTTGTACGAAGGAATTAGAATGGATCGTATGAATGAATTAGAATGGATACATTCGTGCGAATGAATTAGAATGGATCGTACGAATGAGTAAGAATGGATCGTACGAATGAAATAGAATGGATCGTACGGATGAATTAGAATGGATCGTGCGAATGAATTAGAATGGATCGTACGAATGAGTAAGAATGGATCGTATGAATGAATTAGAATGGATCGTGCGAATAAATTAGAATGGATCGAACGAATGAATTAGAATGGATCATACGAATGAATTAGAATGGATCGTATGAATGAATTAGAATGGATCGTACGAATGAATTAGAATGGATTATATGAATGAAATAGAATGGATCATACGAATGAAATAGAATGGATCGTACGAAGGAATTAGAATGGATCGTATGAATGAATTAGAGTGGATACATTCGTGCGAATGAATTCGAATAGATCGTGCGAATGAATTAGAATGGATTGTACGAATGAATTAGAATGGATCGTACGAATGAAATAGAATGGATCGTACGAATGAATTAGAATGGATACATTCGTGCAAAAGAAATAGAATGGATTGTATGAATGAATATGAACGGATCGTGTGAATGAATTAGAATGGATCATACGAATGAATTAGAATGGATACATTCGTGCCAATGAATTAGAATGGATCGTGCGAATGAATTAGAATGGATCGTACGAATGAATTAGAATGGATCGTATGAATGAATTAGAATGGATCGTGCGAATGAATTAGAATGGATCGTGCGAATGAATTAGAATGGATCGTACGAATGAATTAGAATGGATCATATGAATAAATTAGATTGGATCGTATTAATGAATTAGAATGGATCGTACGAATGAATTAGAATAGATCGTACGAATGAATTAGAATGGATACGAATGGATCGTAGGAATGAGTAAGAATGGATCGTACGAATGAAATAGAATGGATTGTACGAATGAATTAGAATGGATCGTACGAATGAATTAGAATGGATCGTACGAATGAATCCATTCTAATTCATTCGCATGAATGTATCCATTCTAATTCATTCGTACGATCCATTCTATCTCATTCGTACAATCCATTCTATTTCATTCGTACGATCCATTCTAATTCATTCGCATGATCCATTCTAATTCATTCGCATGATCCATTCTAATTCATTCGTACGATTGATTCTAATTCATTCATACGATCCATTCTAATTCATTTGCACGAATGTATCCATTCTAATTCATTCGTATGATCCATTCTAATTCATTCGCACAATCTATTCTAATTCATTCATACGATCCATTCTAATTTATTCACACGATCCATTCTAATTCATTCATACGATCCATTCTAATTCATTCATATGATCCATTCTAATTCATTCGCACGATCCATTCTTACTCATTCGTACGATCCATTCTAATTCATTCGCACGATCCATTCTAATTCATTAATACGATCCATTCTAATTCATTCGCACGATCCATTCTAATTCATTCACACTCATACGATCCATTCTAATTCATTCGCACGAATGTATCCTTTCTAATTCATTCGTACGATCCATTCTACTTCATTCGCACAATCTATTCTAATTCATTCGAACGATCCATTCTAATTCATTCGTACGATCCATTATAATTCATTCGTACGATCCATTCTAATTCATTCGCACGATCCATTCTAATTCATTCGCACGATCCATTCTAATTCATTAGCACGATCCATTCTAATTCATTCGTACGATCCATTCTAATTCATTTATACGATCCAATCTAATTCATTCATACGATCCATTCTAATTCTTTCGCACGAATGTATCCATTCTAATTCATTTGTACGATCCATTCTAATTCACTAGCACGAAAAAACACGATCCACTCACATACGAATAAATTAGAATGAATTAGAATGGATTGTGTGAATGAATTAGAATGGATCGTATGAATGAATTAGAATGGATCGTGCGAATGAATTATAATATGGATCGTACGAAGGAATTAGAATGGATCGTACGAATGAATTCGAATGTATCCTTTCTAATTCATTCGTACGATCCATTCTAATTCCTTCGTACGATCCATTCTAATTCATTCGTACGATCCATTCTAATTCATTCGCACGATCCATTCTAATTCATTCGTACGATCCATTCTATTTCATTCATACGATCCATTCTAATTCATTCATACGATCTATTCTAATTCTTTCGCACGAATGTATCCATTCTAATTCATTCGTACGATCCATTCTAATTCATTCGCACGATCCATTCTAATTCATTCATACAATCCATTCTAATTCTTTTGCACGAATGTATCCATTCTAATTCATTTGTTCGATCCATTCTAATTCATTCGTACGATCCATTCTAATTCATTCGCACGATCCATTCTAATTCATACATACGATCCAATCTAATTCATTCATACGATCCATTCTAATTCATTCGCATGAATGTATCCATTCTAATTCATTCGTACATGTATGAATGAATTAGAATGGATCGTACGAATGAATTAGAGTTGATACATTCGTGCGAATGAATTAGAATGGATCGTATGAATGAATTAGATTGGATCGTATGAATGAATTATAATGGATCATGCGAATGAATTAGAATAGATCATACGAATGAATTAGAATGGATCGTACGAATGAATTAGAATGGATACATTCGTGCAAAAGAATTAGAATGGATTGTACGAAGGAATTAGAATGGATCGTGCGAATGAATTAGAATGGATACATTCGTGCGAATGAATTAGAATGGATCGTTTGAATGAATTAGATTGGATCGTATGATTGAATTAGAATGGATCGTGCGAATGAATTAGAATGGATCGTACAAATGAATTAGAATGGATCGTTTGAATGAATTAGAATGGATCGTACTTATGAATTAGAATGGGTCATACGAATGAAATAGAATGGATCGTACGAAGGAATTAGAAAGGATCGTACAAATGAATTAGAATGGATCGTATGAATGAAATAGAATAGATCGTACGAATGAATTAGAATGGATCGTATGAATGAATTAGATTGGATCGTATGAATGAATTAGAATGGATTGTACGAATGAAATAGAATAGATCGTAGGAATGAATTAGAATGGATCGTGCGAATGAATTAGAATGGGTCGTACGAATGAATTAGAATGGATACACGATCCAGATCCATTCTAATTCATTCGCACAATCTATTCTAATTCATTTGTAAGATCCATTCTAATTCATTACTACGATCCATTCTAATTCATTCATACGATCCATTCTAATTCACTCGTACGATCCATTCTAATTCATTCGCACGATCCATTCTAATTCATTCATACGATTCATTCTAATTCATTCGTATGTATCCATTCTAATTCATTCATACGATCCATTCTGATTCTACGATCCATTCTTACTCATTCGTATTATCTATTTTAATTCATTCACACGAATTTATCAACTCTAATTCATTCGTATGATCCATTCTAATTCATTCGCACGAATGTATCCATTCTAATTCATTCGTACGATCAATTCTAATTCATTCGTACGATCCATTCTAATTCATTCGTACGATCCATTCTAATTCCTTCGTATGATCCATTCTAATTCATTCGCACGAATGTATCCATTCTAATTCATTCGTACGATCCATTCTAATTCATTCGTACGATCCATTCTAATTCCTTCGTATGATCCATTCTAATTCATTCGCACGAATGTATCCATTCTAATTCATTCGTACGATCCAAACTAATTCATTCGTACGATCCATTCTAAATCCTTCGTATGATCCATTCTAATTCATTCGCACGAATGTATCCATTCTAATTTATTCGTACGATCCATTCTAATTCATTCGTACGATCCATTCTAATTCCTTCATATGATCCATTCTAATTCCTTCGCACGAATGTATCCATTCTAATTCATTCGTACGATCCATTCTAATTCATTCGTACGGTGCGAATGAATTAGAATGGATCGTACGTACGAATGAATTAGAATGGATACATTCGTGCGAATGAATTAGAATGGATCGTATGAAGGAATTAGAATGGATCGTACGATGGAATTAGAATGGATCGTAAGAATGAATTAGAATGGATACATTCGTTCGAATGAATTAGAATGGATCGTACGATTGAATTAGAATGGATCGTATAAATGAAATAGAATAGATCGTATGAATTAGAATGGATCATACGAATGAAATAGAATGGATCGTATGAATGAATTAGAATAGATTGTGCGAATGAATTAGAATGGATCATAATAATGAATTAGAATGGATCGTATGAATGAATTAGAATGATCATGCGAATGAATTAGAATGGATCGTACGTACGAAGGAATTAGAATGGATCGTACGAAGGAATTAGAATGGATCGTACGAATGAATTAGAATGGATCGTACGAATGAATTAGAATGGATCGTACAAATGAATTAGAATGGATCGTATGAATGAATTAGAATGGATACATACGATTGAATTAGAATGGATCGTATGAATGAATTAGATTGGATCGTATGAATAAATTAGAATGGATCGTGCGAATGAATTAGAATGGCTCGTACGAATGAATTAGAATGGATCGTATGAATGAATCAGAATGGATCGTACGAATGAATTAGAATGGATACATTCGTGCGAATGAATTAGAATGGATCGTACGAATGAGTAAGAATGGATCGTACGAATGAAATAGAGTGGATTGAATGAATGAATTAGAATGGATCATACGAATGAATTAGAATGGATACATTCGTGCGAATGAATTAGAATAGATCGTACATGCGCACAATCTATTCTAATTCATTCGTACGATCCATTCTAATTCATTCGTACGATCCAATCTTACTCATTCGTAAGATCCATTCTAATTTATTCACACGCACGATCCATTCGAATTCACTCATACGATCCATTCTAATTCATTCATACGATCCATTCTAATTCATTCACACAATCCATTCTAATTCATTCTAATTTATTCGTATGTGAGTGGATCGTGTTTTTTCGTGCTAATGAATTAGAATGGATCGTACGAATGAATTAGAATGGATACATTCGTGCGAAAGAATTAGAATGGATCGTATGAATGAATTAGATTGGATCGTATAAATGAATTAGAATGGATCGTACGAATGAATTAGAATGGATCGTGCTAATGAATTAGAATGGATCGTGCGAATGAATTAGAATGGATCGTGCGAATGAATTAGAATGGATCGTACGAATGAATTAGAATGGATCGTACGAATGAATTAGAATGGATCGTTCGAATGAATTAGAATAGATTGTGCGAATGAATTAGAATGGATCGTACGAATGAATTAGAAAGGATACATTCGTGCGAATGAATTAGAATGGATCGTATGAGTGTGAATGAATTAGAATGGATCGTACGAATGTATTAGAATGGATCGTATTAATGAATTAGAATGGATCGTGCGAATGAATTAGAATGGATCATACGAATGAGTAAGAATGGATCGTACGAAGGAATTAGAATGGATCGTACGATTGAATTAGAAAGTATACATTCGAATTCATTCGTACGATCCATTCTAATTCCTTCATTCGATCCATATTCTAATTCATTCGCACGATCCATTCTAATTCATTCGCACGATCCATTCTAATTCATTCATACGATCCATTCTAATTCATTCACACAATCCATTCTAATTCATTCTAATTTATTCGTATGTGAGTGGATCGTGTTTTTTCGTGCTAATGAATTAGAATGGATCGTATGAATGAATTAGAATGGATACATTCGTGCGAAAGAATTAGAATGGATCGTATGAATGAATTAGATTGGATCGTATAAATGAATTAGAATGGATCGTACGAATGAATTAGAATGGATCGTGCGAATGAATTAGAATGGATCGTACGAATGAATTAGAATGGATCGTACGAATGAATTAGAATAGATTGTGCGAATGAATTAGAATGGATCGTACGAATGAATTAGAAAGGATACATTCGTGCGAATGAATTAGAATGGATCGTATGAGTGTGAATGAATTAGAATGGATCGTGCGAATGAATTAGAATGGATCATACGAATGAGTAAGAATGGATCGTGCGAATGAATTAGAATGGATCATATGAATGAATTAGAATGGATCGTATGAATGAATTAGAATGGATCGTGCGAATAAATTAGAATGGATCGTAAGAATGAATTAGAATAGATTGTGCGAATAAATTAGAATGGATCGTACGAATGAATTAGAATGGATACATTCGTGCGAGTGAATTAGAATGGATCGTATGAATGAATTAGAATCGATCGTACGAATGAATTAGAATGGATCATGCGAATGAATTAGAATGGATCGTACGATTGAAATAGAATGGATTGTACGAATGAGATAGAATGGATCGTACGAATGAATTAGAATGGATACATTCATGCGAATGAATTAGAATGGATCATACGAATGAATTAGAATGGATTCATTCGTGCGAATGAATTAGAATGGATCGTACGAATGAGTAAGAATGGATCGTACGAATGAATTAGAATGGATTGAATTAAAATGAATCGTACGAATGAATTAGAATGGATCGTACGAATGAATTAGAATGGATCGTACGAATGAATTAGAATGGATCGTACGAATGAATTAGAATGGATTGAATTAGAATGGATCGTGTGAATGAATTAGAATGAATCATACCGTACGAATGAATTAGAATGGATCATACGAAGGAATTAGAATGGATCGTACGAATGAAATAGAATGGATCGTATGAATGAATTAGAATGGATCGTGCGAATGAATTAGAATGGATCGTACAAATGAATTAGAATAGATTGTGCGAATGAATTAGAATGGATCGTACGAATGAATTAGAATGGATCGTACGAATGAATTAGAATGGATCGTATGAATGAATTAGAATGGATCGTGCGAATGAATTAGAATGGATCATACGAATGAAATAGAATGGATTCGCACGAATGTATCCATTCTAATTCATTCGTACGATCCATTCTAATTCATTCGTACAATCCATTCTAATTCATTCGCACGATCCATTCGCATTCACTCAAACGATCCATTCTAATTCATTCATATGATCCATTCTAATTCATTCGCACGAATGTATCCATTCTAATTCATTCGTACGATCCATTCTAATTCATTTGTACGATCCATTCTAATTCATTTGTACGAATGTATCCACTCTAATTCATTCATACGATCCATTCTAATTCATTCGCACGAATGTATCCATTCCAATTTATTCGTACGATCCATTCTAATTCATTCGCACAATCTATTCTAATTCATTCGTACGATCAATTCTAATTCATTAGCATGATCCATTCTAATTCATTCGTACGATCTATTCTATTTCATTCGTACAAACCATTCTTACTCAATCGTATGATCCATTCTAATCCATTCGCACAATCTATTCTAATTCATTCGTACGATCCATTCTATTTCATTCGTACGATCCATTCTAATTCATACGATCCATTCTATTTCATTCATACGATCCATTTTAATTCATTCGCACGATCCATTCTAATTCATTCATACGATCCATTCTAATTCATTCGTATGATCCATTCTAATTTCTTCGTATGATCTATTCTAATTCCTTCGTACGATCCATTCTAATTCCTTCGTACGATCCATTCAAATTCATTCGCACGAATCTATCCATTCTAATTCATTCGTACGATCCATTCTAATTCATTCGCACGATCCATTCTAATTCATTAATACGATCCAATCTAATTCATTCATACGATCTATTCTAATTCATTCGCACGAATATATCCTTTCTAATTCATTCGTACGATCCATTCTAATTCATTCGCACAATCTATTCTAATTCATTAGTACGATCCATTCTAATTCATTCGTACGATCCATTCTAATTCATTAGCACGATCCAAATTCATTTATCCGTACGATCTATTCTATTTCATTCGTACGATCCATTCTTATCGCACGATCCATTCTAATTCATTCACACGATCCATTCTCCATTCTAATTCCTTCGTACGATCCATTCTAATTCCTTCGTATCCATTCTAATTCACTCATACGATCCATTCTAGTTCATTCATACGATCCATTCTAATTCATTCGCATGAATGTATCCATTCTAATTCATTCATACGATCCATTCTAATTCATTCGCACAATCTATTCTAATTCATTCATACGATCCATCCTAATTCATTCACACGAATGTATCCATTCTAATTCATTCGTACAATCCATTCTATTTCATTCGTACGATCCATTTTACTCATTCGTACGATCCATTCGTATCCATTCTAATTCATTCGTACGATCTATTCTAATTCATTCGTACGATCCATTCTAATTCATTAATATGATCCAATCTAATTCATTCATACGATCCATTCTAATTCATTCGTACGATCCATTCTAATTCATTCGCACGATCCATTCTAATTCATTCGCACGAATGTATCTATTCTAATTCATTCGTATGATCCATTCTAATTCATTCACACGATCCATTCTAATTCATTCATACAATCCATTCTATTTCTTTTGCACGAATGTATCCATTCTAATTCATTCGTACGATCCATTCTATTTCATTCGTACGATCCATTCTAATTCATTCGTACAATCCATTCTAATTCATTCGCATGATCTATTCGAATTCATTCGCACGAATGTATCCACTCTAATTCATTCATACGATCCATTCTAATTCCTTCGTACGATCCATTCTATTTCATTCGTATAATCCATTCTATTTCATTAATATAATCCATTCTAATTCATTCGCACGATCCATTCTAATTCATTCATACGATCCATTCTAATTCATTCGTATGAATGATCCTGCTAATGAATTAGAATGGATCGTACGAATGAATTAGAATGGATCGTACTAATGAATTAGAATGGATCGTGCGAATGAATTAGAATGGATCGTATTAATGAATTAGAATGGATCGTGCGAATGAGTTAGAATGGATCATACGAATGAATAAGAATGGATCGTGCGAATAAATTAGAATGGATCATATGAATGAATTAGAATGGATCGTATGAATGAATTAGAATGGATCGTGCGAATAAATTAGAATGGATCGTATGAATGAATTAGAATAGATTATGCGAATGAATTAGAATGGATCGTACGAATGAATTAGAATGGATACATTCGTGCGAATGAATTAGAATGAATCGTATGAATGAATTAGAATCGATCGTACGAATGAATTAGAATGGATCATGCGAATGAATTAGAATGGATCGTGCAAGTGAATTAGAATGGATCGTACGAATGAAATAGAATGGATTGTACGAATGAGATAGAATGGATCGTACGAATGAATTAGAATGGATACATTCATGCGAATGAAATAGAATGGATCATACGAATGAATTAGAATGGATTCATTCGTGCGAATGAATTAGAATGGATCGTACGAATGAGTAAGAATGGATCGTACGAATGAATTAGAATGGATTGAATTAGAATGAATCGTACGAATGAATTAGAATGGATCGTACGAATGAATTAGAATGGATCGTACGAATGAATTAGAATGGATTGAATTAGAATGAATCGTACGAATGAATTAGAATGAATCATACCGTACGAATGAATTAGAATGGATCATACGAAGGAATTAGAATAGATCGTACGAATGAATTAGAATGGATCGTACGAATGAATTAGAATGGATCGTACGAAGGAATTAGAATGGATCATACGAAGGAATTAGAATGGATAGTACGAATGAATTAGAATGGATACCTTCGTGCAAATGAATTAGAATGGATCATACGAATGAGTAAGAATGGATCGTACGAATGAAATAGAATGGATCGTATGAATGAATTAGAATGGATCGTGCGAATGAATTAGAATGGATCATACGAATGAATTAGAATAGATTGTGCGAATGAATTAGAATGGATCGTACGAATGAATTAGAATGGATCGTACGAATGAATTAGAATGGATCTTATGAATGAATTAGAATGGATCGTGCGAATGAATTAGAATGGATCGTACGAATGAAATAGAATGGATTCGCACGAATGTATCCATTCTAATTCATTCGTACGATCCATTCTAATTCATTCGTATAATCCATTCTAATTCACTCAAACGATCCATTCTAATTCATTCATATGATCCATTCTAATTCATTCGCACGAATGTATCCATTCTAATTCATTCGTACGATCCATTCTAATTCATTTGTACGAATGTATCCACTCTAATTCATTCATACGATCCATTCTAATTCATTCGCACGAATGTATCCATTCCAATTCATTCGTACGATCCATTCTAATTCATTCGCACAATCTATTCTAATTCATTCGTACGATCAATTCTAATTCATTAGCATGATCCATTCTAATTCATTCGTACGATCTATTCTATTTCATTCGTACAATCCATTCTTACTCAATCGTATGATCCATTCTAATCCATTCGCACAATCTATTCTAATTTATTCATACGATCCATTCTATTTCATTCGTACGATCCATTCTAATTCATACGATCCATTCTATTTCATTCATACGATTCATTTTAATTCATTCGCACGATCCATTCTAATTCATTCATACGATCCATTCTAATTCATTCGTACGATCCATTCTAATTTCTTCGTATGATCTATTCTAATTCCTTCGTACGATCCATTCTAATTCATTCGTACGATCCATTCAAATTCATTCGCTTGAATCTATCCATTCTAATTCATTCATACAATCCATTCTAATTCTTTTGCACGAATGTATCCATTCTAATTCATTCGTACGATCCATTCTAATTCATTCGCATGATCCATTATAATTCATTCATACGATCCAATCTAATTCATTCGTACGATCCATTCTAATTCATTCGCACGAATGTATCAACTCTAATTCATTCGTACAATCCATTCTAATTCATTCATACATGTACAAATGAATTAGAATGGATACATTCGTGCGAATGAATTAGAATGGATCGTATGAATGAATTAGATTGGATCGTATGCATGAATTAGAATGGATCGTGCGAATGAATTAGAATGGATCGTACGAATGAATTAGAATGGATCGAACGAATGAATTAGAATGGATACATTCGTGCAAAAGAATTAGAATGGATTGTATGAATGAATTAGAATAGATCGTGCGAATGAATTAGAATGGATCGTACGAATGAATTAGAATGGATACATTCGTGCGAAAGAATTAGAATGGATCATATGAATGAATTAGAATGGATCGTATGAATGAAATAGAATGGATCGTACGAATGAATTAGAATGGATCGTGCGAATGAATTAGAATGGATCGTGCGAATGAATTAGAATGGATCGTACGAATGAATTAGAATGGATCGTACGAAGGAATTAGAATGGATCGTACGAATGAATTAGAAAGGATACATTCGAATTCATTCGTACGATCCATTCTAATTCCTTCGTACGATCCATATTCTAATTCATTCGCACGATCCATTCTAATTCATTCGCACGATCCATTCTAATTCATTCATACGATCCATTCTAATTCATTCACACAATCCATTCTAATTCATTCTAATTTATTCGTATGTGAGTGGATCGTGTTTTTTCATGCTAATGAATTAGAATGGATCGTACGAATGAATTAGAATGGATACATTCGTGCGAAAGAATTAGAATGGATCGTATGAATGAATTAGATTGGATCGTATAAATGAATTAGAATGGATCGTACGAATGAATTAGAATAGATCGTGCTAATGAATTAGAATGGATCGTGCGAATGAATTAGAATGGATCGTGCGAATGAATTAGAATGGATCGTACGAATGAATTAGAATGGATCGTACGAATGAATTAGAATGGATCGTTCGAATGAATTAGAATAGATTGTGTGAATGAATTAGAATGGATCGTACGAATGAATTAGAAAGGATACATTCGTGCGAATGAATTAGAATGGATCGTATGAGTGTGAATGAATTAGAATGGATCGTGCGAATGAATTAGAATGGATCGTATTAATGAATTAGAATGGATCGTGCGAATGAATTAGAATGGATCGTATGAATGAGAAAGAATGGATCGTGCGAACGAATTAGAATGGATCATATGAATGAATTAGAATGGATCGTATGAATGAATTAGAATGGATCGTGCGAATAAATTAAAAAATACGAATGAAATAGAATGGATCGTGCGAATGAATTAGAATGGATCGTACGAATGAATTAGAATAGATTGTGCGAATGAATTAGAATGGATCATACGAATGAATTAGAATGGATCGTACGAATGAATTAGAATGGATCGTGCGAATGAATTAGAATGGATCGTGCTAATGAATTCGAATAGATCGTGCGAATGAATTAGAATTGATTGTACGAATGAATTAGAATGTATCGTACGAATGAAATAGAATGGATCGTACGAATGAATTAGAATGGATACATTCGTGCAAAAGAATTAGAATGGATCGTATGAATGAATTAGAATGGATCGTATGAGTGAATTAGAATGGATACGAAGGAAATAGAATGGATCGTACGAAGGAATTAGAATGGAGAATGGATCGTGCAAATGAATTAGAATGGATCGTGCGATAAGAATGGATCGTACGAATGAAATAGAATAGATCGTACGGATAAATGAATTTGGATCGTGCTAATGAATTAGAATGGATCGTACGAATGAATTAGAATGGATCGTACTAATGAATTAGAATAGATTGTGCGAATGAATTAGAATGGATCGTACGAATGAATTAGAAAGGATATATTCGTGCGAATGAATTAGAATAGATCGTATGAATGAATTAGATTGGATCGTATTAATGAATTAGAATGGATCGTGCGAATGAATTAGAATGGATCGTACGAATGAATTAGAATGGATAGATTCGTGCGAATGAATTTGAATGGATCGTACGAAGGAATTAGAATGGATCGTACGAAGGAATTAGAATAGATCATACAAAGAAATTAGAATGGATCGTACGAATGAATTAGAATGGATCGTATGAATGAATTAGAATGGATCGTGCGAATGAATTAAAATGGATCGTATGAATGAAATAGAATGGATCGTACGAATGAAATAGAATGGATCGTACGAATGAATTAGAATAGATTGTGCGAATGGATTAGAATGGATCATACGATTGAGTAAGAATGGATTGTACGAATGAAATTGAATAGATCGTACGAATGAATTTGAATGGATCATGCTAATGAATTAGAATTGATCGTACGAATGAATTAGAATAGATTGTGCGAATGAATTAGAATGGATCGTACGAATGAATTGGAATGGATACATTCGTGCGAATGAATTAGAATGGATCGTATGAATGAATTAGAGTGGATACATTCGTACAAATAAATTAGAATGGATCGTACGAATGAATTAGAATGGATACATTCGTGCGAATGAATTAGAATGGATCATATGAATGAATTAGAATGGATCGTTTGAGTGAATGCGAATGGATCGTGCGAATGAATTAGAATGGATTGTACGAATGAATTAGAATGGATCGTACGAATGAATTAGAAAGGATACATTCGAATTCATTCGTACGATCCATTCTAATTCCTTCGTACGATCCATATTCTAATTCATTCGCACGATCCATTCTAATTCATTCGCACGATCTATTCTAATTCATTCGTACGATCCATTCTAATTCATTCGCACGATCCATTCTAATTCATTCATACGATCCATTCTATTTCATTCGTACGATCCATTCTTACTCATTCGTACGATCCATTCTAATTCATTTGCACGAAGGTATCCATTCTAATTCATTCGTACGATCCATTCTAATTCATTCGCACGATCCATGAATTAGAATAGATCGTACGAACGAATTAGAATGGATCGTACGAATGAATTAGAATGGATCGTATGAATGAATTAGATTGGATCGTAATAATGAATTAGAATAGATCGTACGAATGAATTAGAATAGATCGTACGAATGAATTAGAATGGATACGAATGGATCGTACGAATGAATTAGAATGGATCATGCTAATGAATTAGAATTGATCGTACGAATGAATTAGAATGGATTGTACGAAGGAATTAGAATGGATCGTACGAATGAATTAGATAGGATACATTCGAATTCATTCGTACGATCCATTCTAATTCCTTCGTACGATCCATATTCTAATTCATTCGTACGATCCATTCTAATTCATTCGCACAAATATATCCATTCTAATTCATTCGTACGATGCATTCTAATTCATTCGCACGGAAAGGATCGTACGAATGAATTAGAATGGATACATTCGTGCGAATGAATTCGAATGGATCGTACGAACGAGTTAGAATGGATAAATTCGTGCGAATGAATTAGAATGGATAGTATGAATGAATTAGATTGGATCGTATAAATGAAGTAGAATGGATCTTACGTATGAATTAGAATGGATCTATGAATGAATTAGAATAGATTGTGCGAATGAATTAGAATGGATCGTACGAATGAATTAGAATGGATACATTCGTGCGAATGAATTAGAATGGATCGTATGAATGAATTAGAATCGATCGTACGAATAAATTAGAATGGATCATGCGAATGAATTAGAATGGATCGTGCGAATGAATTAGAATGGATCGTACGAATGAAATAGAATGGATTGTACGAATGAGATAGAATGGATCGTACGAATGAATTAGAATGGATACATTCATGCGAATGAATTAGAATGGATCATACGAATGAATTAGAATGGATTCATTCGTGCGAATGAATTAGAATGGATCGTACGAATGAGTAAGAATGGATCGTACGAATGAATTAGAATGGATTGAATTAGAATGAATCGTACGAATGAATTAGAATGGATCGTACGAATGAATTAGAATGGATCGTACGAATGAATTAGAATGGATTAAATTAGAATGAATCGTACGAATGAATTAGAATGAATCATACCATACGAATTAATTAGAATGGATCATACAAAGGAATTAGAATGGATCGTACGAATGAATTAGAATGGATCGTACGAATGAATTAGAATGGATCGTACGAAGGAATTAGAATGGATCGTACGAAGGAATTAGAATGGATAGTACAAATGAATTAGAATGGATACCTTCGTGCAAATGAATTAGAATGGATCGTACGAATGAGTAAGAATGGATCGTACGAATGAAATAGAATGGATCGTATGAATGAATTAGAATGGATCGTGCGAATGAATTAGAATGGATCGTACGAATGAATTAGAATAGATTGTGCGAATGAATTAGAATGGATCGTACGAATGAATTTGAATGGATCGTACGAATGAATTAGAATGGATCGTATGAATGAATTAGAATGGATCGTGCGAATGAATTAGAATGGATCGTACAAATGAAATAGAATGGATTCACACGAATGTATCCATTCTAATTCATTCGTACGATCCATTCTAATTCATTCGTACAATCCATTATAATTCATTCGCACGATCCATTCGCATTCACTCAAACGATTCATTCTAATTCATTCATATGATCCATTCTAATTCATTCGCACAAATGTAACCATTCTAATTCATTCGTACGATCCATTCTAATTCATTTGTACGAATGTATCCACTCTAATTCATTCATACGATCCATTCTAATTCATTCGCACGAATGTATCCATTCCAATTCATTCGTACGATCCATTCTAATTCATTCGCACAATCTATTCCAATTCATTCGTACGATCAATTCTAATTCATTAGCATGATCCATTCTAATTCATTCGTACGATCTTTTCTATTTCATTCGTACAATCCATTCTTACTCAATCGTATGATCCATTCTAATCCATTCGCACAATCTATTCTAATTCATCGTACGATCCATTCTATTTCATTCGTACGATCCATTCTAATTCATACGATCCATTCAATTTCATTCATACGATCCATTTTAATTCATTCGTACGACCCATTCTAATTCATTCGCACGATCCATTCTAATTCATTCGTACGATCTATTCTATTTCATTCGTACAATCCATTCTAATTCATTCATACGATCCATTCTAATTCATTCATACGATCCATTCTAATTCATTCGTATGAATGATCGTGCTAATGAATTAGAATGGATCGTACGAATGAATTAGAATGGATCGTACTAATGAATTAGAATGGATCGTGCGAATGAATTAGAATGGATCGTATTAATGAATTAGAATGGATCGTGCGAATGAATTAGAATGGATCGTACGAATGAGTAAGAATGGATCGTGCGAATGAATTAGAATGGATCATATGAATGAATTAGAATGGATCGTATGAATGAATTAGAATGGATCGTGCGAATAAATTAGAATGGATCGTATGAATGAATTAGAATAGATTGTGCGAATGAATAAGAATGGATCGTACGAATGAATTAGAATGGATACATTCGTGCGAATATATTAGAATGGATCGTATGAATGAATTAGAATCGATCGTACGAATGAATTCGAATGGATCATGCGAATGAATTATAATGGATCGTGCGAATGAATTAGAATGGATTGTACGAATGAAATAGAATGGATTGTACGAATGAGATAGAATGGATCGTACGAATGAATTAGAATGGATACATTCATGCGAATGAATTAGAATGGATCATACGAATGAATTAGAATGGATTCATTCGTGCGAATGAATTAGAATGGATCGTACGAATGAATTAGAGTGGATACATTCGTACAAATGAATTAGAATGGATCGTACGAATGAATTAGAAAGCATACATTCGTGCGAATGAATTAGAATGGATCATATGAATGAATTAGAATGGATCGTTTGAGTGAATGCGAATGGATCGTGTGAATGAATTAGATTGGATCGTACGAATGAAATAGAATGGATTGAATTAGAATGAATCGTATGAATGAATTAGAATGAATCATACCGTACGAATGAATTAGAATGGATCATACGAAGGAATTAGAATGGATCGTACGAATGAATTAGAATGGATTCGCACGAATGTATCCATTCTAATTCATTCGTACGATCCATTCTAATTCATTCATACAATCCATTCTAATTCATTCGCACGAATGTATCCATTCTATTTCATTCGTACGATCCATTCTAATTCATTCGTACGATCCATTCTAATTCATTCGCATGATCTATTCTAATTCATTCATACGATCGATTCTAATTCATTCATACGATCCGTTCTAATTCATTCGCACGAATGTATCCATTCTAATTCATTCGTACGATCCATTCTAATTCATTCGTACGATCCATTCTATTTCATTCATACGATCCATTCTAATTCTACGAATGAATTAGAATGGATCGTACGAATGAATTAGAAAGGATATATTCGTGCGAATGAATTAGAATAGATCGTATGAATGAATTAGAATGGATCGTATTAATGAATTAGAATGGATCGTGCGAATGAATTAGAATGGATCGTACGAATGAATTAGAATGGATAGATTCGTGCGAATGAATTTGAATGGATCGTACGAAGGAATTAGAATGGATCGTACGAAGGAATTAGAATAGATCATACGAAGAAATTAGAATGGATCGTACGAATGAATTAGAATGGATCGTATGAATGAATTAGAATAGATCGTGCGAATGAATTAAAATGGATCGTATGAATGAAGTAGAATGGATCGTATGAATTAGAATGGATCGTACGAATGAAATAGAATGGATCATACGAATGAATTAGAATAGATTGTGCGAATGGATTAGAATGGATCATACGATTGAGTAAGAATGGATTGTACGAATGAAATAGAATAGATCGTACGAATGAATTAGAATGGATCATGCTAATGAATTAGAATTGATCGTACGAATGAATTAGAATAGATTGTGCGAATGAATTAGAATGGATCGTACGAATGAATTGGAATGGATCGTACGAATGAATTGGAATTGATCGTACGAATGAATTGGAATGGATCGTACGAATGAATTAGAATAGATTGTGCGAATGAATTAGAATGGATCGTACGTATGAATTAGAATGGATCGTACGCATGAATTAGAATGGAACGTATGAATCAATTAGATTGGATCGTATGAATGAATTAGAATAAATTGTACGAATGAAATAGAATAGATCGTACGAATGAATTAGAATGGATCGTGCGAATGAATTAGAATGGGTCGTACGAATGAATTAGAATGGATACACGATCCAGATCCATTCTAATTTATTCGCACAATCTATTCTAATTCATTCATACGATCCATTCTAATTCATTCGCACGATCCATTCTAATTCATTCGTACGATCCATTCTAATTCATTCGTATGATCCATTCTAATTCATTCGTACGATCTATTCTATTTCATTCGTACAATCCATTCTTACTCAATCGTACGATCCATTCTAATTCTTACGATCCATTCTATTTCATTCATACGATCCATTCTAATTCATTCATACGATCCATTCTATTTCATTCGTACGATCCATTCTTACTCATTCGTACGATCCATTCTTACTCATTCGTACGAATGAAATAGAATGGATTGTACGAATGAGATAGAATGGATCGTACGAATGAATTAGAATGGATACATTCATGCGAATGAATTAGAATGGATCATACGAATGAATTAGAATGGATTCATTCGTGCGAATGAATTAGAATGGATCGTACGAATGAGTAAGAATGGATCGTACGAATGAATTAGAATGGATTGAATTAGAATGAATCGTACGAATGAATTAGAATGGATCGTACGAATTAATTAGAATGGACTGTACGAATGAATTAGAATGGATTGAATTTGAATGAATCATACGAATGAATTAGAATGAATCATACCGTACGAATGAATTAGAATGGATCATACGAAGGAATTAGAATGGATCGTACGAATGAATTAGAATGGATTGTACGAAGGAATTAGAATGGATGGTACGAAAGAATTAGAATGGACAGTACGAATGAATTAGAATGGATATCTTCGTGCAAATGAATTAGAATGGATCGTACGAATGAGTAAGAATGGATCGTACGAATGAAATAGAATGGATCGTATAAATGAATTAGAATGGATCGTGCGAATGAATTAGAATGGATACATTCCTGCGAATGAATTAGAATGGATCGTATGAATGAATTAGATTGGATCGTATGAATGAATTAGAATGGATCGTGCGAATGAATTAGAATGGATCGTACGAATGAATTAGATTGGATCGTTTGAATGAATTAGAATGGATCGTACTTATGAATTAGAATGGGTCATACGAATGAAATAGAATGGATCGTATGAAGGAATTAGAAAGGATCGTACAAACGAATTAGAATGGATCGTATGAATGAAATAGAATAGATCGTACGAATGAATTAGAATGGATCGTATGAATGAATTAGATTGGATCGTATGAATGAATTAGAATGGATTGTACGAATGAAATAGAATAGATCGTACGAATGAATTTGAATGGATCGTGCGAATGAATTAGAATGGGTCGTACGAATGAATTAGAATGGATCGTACGAATGAATTAGAATGGATACATTCGTGCAAAAGAAGTAGAATGGATTGTATGAATGAATTAGAATGGATCGTACGAATGAATTAGACGTACGATCCATTCTAATTCATTCGTACAATCTATTCTAATTCATTCGTACGATCCATTCTAATTTATTCGTACAATCCATTCTAATTCATTCGCACGAATGTATCCATTCTAATTCATTCGTACGATCCATTCTAATTCATTCATATGATCCATTCTAATTCATTCGTACGATCCATTCTAATTCCTTCGTACGAATGTATCTACTCTAAATCATTCATACGATCCGTTCTAATTCATTCGCACGATCCATTCTAATTCATACGTACGATCCATTCTAATTCATTCATATGATCCATTCTAATTCATTCGTACGATCCATTCTAATTCATTCGCACGATCTATTCTAATTCATTCATACAATCCATTCTATTTCATTCGTACGATCCATTCTAATTCATTCGTAAAATCCATTCTAATTCATTCATACGATCCAATCTAATTCATTCATACGATCCATTCAAATTCATTAATACGATCCAATGTAATTCATTCATACGATCCATTCTAATTCCTTCGTACGATCCATTCTAATTCATACGATCCATTCTAATTCATTCGTACGATCCATTCTAATTCATTCGTACGATCCATTCTAATTCATTCGTACGATCCATTCTAATTCATTCGCACGATCCATTCTAATTCATTCATACGATCCAATCTAATTCATTCATACGATCCATTCTAATTCATTCGCATGAATGTATCCATTCTAATTCATTCGCACGATCCATTCTAATTCATTCATACAATCCATTCTAATTCTTTCATATGATCCATTCTAATTCATTCGCACGATCCATTTTACTCATTCGTACGATCCATTCTAATTTATTCGCACGATCCATTCTAATTCATTCTTACGATCCATTTTAATTCATTCATACGATTCATTCTAATTCAATCCATTCTAATTCATTCGTACGATCCATTCTTACTCATTCGTACGATCCATTCTAATTCATTCGCACGAATGAATCCATTCTAATTCATTCGTATGATCCATTCAAATTCATTCGCATGAATGTATCCATTCTAATTCATTCGTACGATCCATTCTATCTCATTCGTATAATCCATTCTATTTCATTCGTACGATCCATTCTAATTCATTCGCACGATCCATTCTAATTCATTCGCATGATCCATTCTAATTCATTCGTACGATCGATTCTAATTCATTCATACGATCCATTCTAATTCATTCGCACGAATGTATCCATTCTAATTCATTCGTACGATCCATTCAAATTCATTCGCACAATCTATTCTAATTCATTCATACGATCCATTCTAATTCATACGTAAGATCCATTCTACTTCATTTATACGATCCAATCTAATTCATTCATACAATCCATTCTAATTCATTCGCACGAATTTATCCATTCTAACTCGTTCGTACGATCCATTCGAATTCATTCGCACGAATGTATCCATTCTAATTCATTCGTACGATCCATTCCGTGCGAATGAATTAGAATGCATCGTATGAATGAATTAGAATGGATATATTCGTGCGAATGAATTAGAATGGATCGTACGAATGAATTAGAATATGGATCGTACGAAGGAATTAGAATGGATCGTACGAATGAATTCGAATGTATCCTTTCTAATTCATTCGTACGATCCATTCTAATTCCTTCGTACGATCCATTCTAATTCATTCGTACGATCAATTCTAATTCATTAGCATGATCCATTCTAATTCATTCGTACGATCCATTCGTATCCATTCTAATTCATTCGTACGATCTATTCTAATTCATTCGTACGATCCATTCTAATTCATTCGTACGATCTATTCTAATTCATTCGTACGATCCATTCTAATTCATTCGTACGATCTATTCTAATTCATGGATCGTCATATGAATTAGAATGGATCGTACGAATAAATTAGAATGGATCGTATGAATGAATTAGATTGGATCGTATTAATGAATTAGAATGGATCGTACGAATGAATTAGAATAGATCGTACGAATGAATTAGAATGGATACGAATGGATCGTACGAATGAGTAAGAATGGATCGTACGAATGAAATAGAATGGATTGTACGAATGAATTAGAATGGATACATTCGTGCGAATGAATTAGGATGGATCGTATGAATGAATTAGAATAGATTGTGCGAATGAATTAGAATGGATCGTACGAATAAATTAGAATGGATACATTCATGCGAATGAATTAGAATGGATCGTATGAATGAATTAGAATGGATCATATGAGTGAATTAGAATGGATACGAAGGAATTAGAATGGATCGTACGAAGGAATTAGAATGGAGAATGGATCGTGCGAATGAATTAGAATGGATCGTGCGATAAGAATGGATCGTACGAATGAAATAGAATAGATCGTACGGATAAATGAATTTGGATCGTGCTAATGAATTAGAATGGATCGTACGAATGAATTAGAATGATCGTACTAATGAATTAGAATAGATTGTGCGAATGAATTAGAATGGATCGTACGAATGAATTAGAAAGGATATATTCGTGCGAATGAATTAGAATAGATCGTATGAATGAATTAGATTGGATCGTATTAATGAATTAGAATGGATCGTGCGAATGAATTAGAATGGATCGTACGAATGAATTAGAATGGATAGATTCGTGCGAATGAATTTGAATGGATCGTACGAAGGAATTAGAATGGATCGTATGAAGGAATTAGAATAGATCATACGAAGAAATTAGAATGGATCGTACGAATGAATTAGAATAGATCGTATGAATGAATTAGAATGGATCGTGCGAATGAATTAAAATGGATCGTATGAATGAAATAGAATGGATCGTATGAATTAGAATGGATCGTAAGAATGAAATAGAATGGATCGTACGAATGAATTAGAATAGATTGTGCGAATGGATTAGAATGTATCATACGATTGAGTAAGAATGGATTGTACGAATGAAATAGAATAGATCGTACGAATGAATTAGAATGGATCATGCTAATGAATTAGAATTGATCGTACGAATGAATTAGAATAGATTGTGCGAATGAATTAGAATGGATCGTATGAATGAATTGGAATGGATACATTCGTGCGAATGAATTAGAATGGATCGTATGAATGAATTAGAGTGGATACATTCGTACAAATGAATTAGAATGGATCGTACGAATGAATTAGAATGGATACATTCGTGCGAATGAATTAGAATGGATCATATGAATGAATTAGAATGGATCGTTTGAGTGAATGCGAATGGATCGTGCGAATGAATTAGAATGGATTGTACGAATGAATTAGAATGGATCGTACGAATGAATTAGAATGGATACATTCGTGCGAATCCATTCTATTTCATTCGTACGATCCATTCTAATTCATTCGCACGATCCATTCTAATTCATTCATACGATCCATTCTAATTCATTCGTACGATCCATTCTAATTCATTTGTACGATCCATTCTAATTCATTCGCACAATCTGTTCTAATTCATTCGTACGATCCATTCTAATTCATTCGCACGATCCATTCTAATTCATTCATACGATCCATTCTGATTCATTCGTACGATCCATTCTTACTCATTCGTACGATCCATTCTAATTCATTCGCACAATCTATTCTAATTCATTCATACGATCCATTCTAATTCATACGTAAGATCCATTCTACTTCATTTATACGATCCAATCTAATTCATTCATACAATCCATTCTAATTCATTCGCACGAATTTATCCATTCTAACTCGTTCGTACGATCCATTCGAATTCATTCGCACGAATGTATCCATTCTAATTCATTCGTACGATCCATTCCGTGCGAATGAATTAGAATGCATCGTATGAATGAATTAGAATGGATATATTCGTGCGAATGAATTAGAATGGATCGTACGAATGAATTAGAATATGGATCGTACGAAGGAATTAGAATGGATCGTACGAATGAATTCGAATGTATCCTTTCTAATTCATTCGTACGATCCATTCTAATTCCTTCGTACGATCCATTCTAATTCATTCGTACGATCAATTCTAATTCATTAGCATGATCCATTCTAATTCATTCGTACGATCCATTCGTATCCATTCTAATTCATTCGTACGATCTATTCTAATTCATTCGTACGATCCATTCTAATTCATTCGTACGATCTATTCTAATTCATGGATCATGCGAATGAATTAGAATGGATCGTACGAATGAATTAGAATGGATCGTATGAATGAATTAGATTGGATCGTATTAATGAATTAGAATGGATCGTACGAATGAATTAGAATAGATCGTACGAATGAATTAGAATGGATACGAATGGATCGTACGAATGAGTAAGAATGGATCGTACGAATAAAATAGAATGGATTTTACGAATGAATTAGAATGGATACATTCGTGCGAATGAATTAGGATGGATCGTATGAATGAATTAGAATAGATTGTGCGAATGAATTAGAATGGATCGTACGAATAAATTAGAATGGATACATTCATGCGAATGAATTAGAATGGATCGTATAAATGAATTAGAATGGATCGTATGAGTGAATTAGAATGGATACGAAGGAATTAGAATGGATCGTACGAAGGAATTAGAATGGAGAATGGATCGTGCGAATGAATTAGAATGGATCGTGCGATAAGAATGGATCGTACGAATGAAATAGAATAGATCGTACGGATAAATGAATTTGGATCGTGCTAATGAATTAGAATGGATCGTACGAATGAATTAGAATGATCGTACTAATGAATTAGAATAGATTGTGCGAATGAATTAGAATGGATCGTACGAATGAATTAGAAAGGATATATTCGTGCGAATGAATTAGAATAGATCGTATGAATGAATTAGATTGGATCGTATTAATGAATTAGAATGGATCGTGCGAATGAATTAGAATGGATCGTACGAATGAATTAGAATGGATAGATTCGTGCGAATGAATTTGAATGGATCGTACGAAGGAATTAGAATGGATCGTATGAAGGAATTAGAATAGATCATACGAAGAAATTAGAATGGATCGTACGAATGAATTAGAATAGATCGTATGAATGAATTAGAATGGATCGTGCGAATGAATTAAAATGGATCGTATGAATGAAATAGAATGGATCGTATGAATTAGAATGGATCGTAAGAATGAAATAGAATGGATCGTACGAATGAATTAGAATAGATTGTGCGAATGGATTAGAATGTATCATACGATTGAGTAAGAATGGATTGTACGAATGAAATAGAATAGATCGTACGAATGAATTAGAATGGATCATGCTAATGAATTAGAATTGATCGTACGAATGAATTAGAATAGATTGTGCGAATGAATTAGAATGGATCGTACGAATGAATTGGAATGGATACATTCGTGCGAATGAATTAGAATGGATCGTATGAATGAATTAGAGTGGATACATTCGTACAAATGAATTAGAATGGATCGTACGAATGAATTAGAATGGATACATTCGTGCGAATGAATTAGAATGGATCATATGAATGAATTAGAATGGATCGTTTGAGTGAATGCGAATGGATCGTGCGAATGAATTAGAATGGATTGTACGAATGAATTAGAATGGATCGTACGAATGAATTAGAATGGATACATTCGTGCGAATCCATTCTATTTCATTCGTACGATCCATTCTAATTCATTCGCACGATCCATTCTAATTCATTCATACGATCCATTCTAATTCATTCGTACGATCCATTCTAATTCATTTGTACGATCCATTCTAATTCATTCGCACAATCTATTCTAATTCATTCGTACGATCCATTCTAATTCATTCGCACGATCCATTCTAATTCATTCATACGATCCATTCTAATTCATTCGTACGATCCATTCTTACTCATTCGTACGATCCATTCTAATTCATTCGCACAATCTATTCTAATTCATTCATACGATCCATTCTAATTCATACGTAAGATCCATTCTACTTCATTTATACGATCCAATCTAATTCATTCATACAATCCATTCTAATTCATTCGCACGAATTTATCCATTCTAACTCGTTCGTACGATCCATTCGAATTCATTCGCACGAATGTATCCATTCTAATTCATTCGTACGATCCATTCCGTGCGAATGAATTAGAATGCATCGTATGAATGAATTAGAATGGATATATTCGTGCGAATGAATTAGAATGGATCGTACGAATGAATTAGAATATGGATCGTACGAAGGAATTAGAATGGATCGTACGAATGAATTCGAATGTATCCTTTCTAATTCATTCGTACGATCCATTCTAATTCCTTCGTACGATCCATTCTAATTCATTCGTACGATCAATTCTAATTCATTAGCATGATCCATTCTAATTCATTCGTACGATCCATTCGTATCCATTCTAATTCATTCGTACGATCTATTCTAATTCATTCGTACGATCCATTCTAATTCATTCGTACGATCTATTCTAATTCATGGAGCGTGCGAATGAATTAGAATGGATCGTACGAATGAATTAGAATGGATCGTATGAATGAATTAGATTGGATCGTATTAATGAATTAGAATGGATCGTACGAATGAATTAGAATAGATCGTACGAATGAATTAGAATGGATACGAATGGATCGTACGAATGAGTAAGAATGGATCGTACGAATGAAATAGAATGGATTTTACGAATGAATTAGAATGGATACATTCGTGCGAATGAATTAGGATGGATCGTATGAATGAATTAGAATAGATTGTGCGAATGAATTAGAATGGATCGTACGAATAAATTAGAATGGATACATTCATGCGAATGAATTAGAATGGATCGTATGAATGAATTAGAATGGATCGTATGAGTGAATTAGAATGGATACGAAGGAATTAGAATGGATCGTACGAAGGAATTAGAATGGAGAATGGATCGTGCGAATGAATTAGAATGGATCGTGCGATAAGAATGGATCGTACGAATGAAATAGAATAGATCGTACGGATAAATGAATTTGGATCGTGTTAATGAATTAGAATGGATCGTACGAATGAATTAGAATGATCGTACTAATGAATTAGAATAGATTGTGCGAATGAATTAGAATGGATCGTACGAATGAATTAGAAAGGATATATTCGTGCGAATGAATTAGAATAGATCGTATGAATGAATTAGATTGGATCGTATTAATGAATTAGAATGGATCGTGCGAATGAATTAGAATGGATCGTACGAATGAATTAGAATGGATAGATTCGTGCGAATGAATTTGAATGGATCGTACGAAGGAATTAGAATGGATCGTATGAAGGAATTAGAATAGATCATACGAAGAAATTAGAATGGATCGTACGAATGAATTAGAATAGATCGTATGAATAAATTAGAATGGATCGTGCGAATGAATTAAAATGGATCGTATGAATGAAATAGAATGGATCGTATGAATTAGAATGGATCGTAAGAATGAAATAGAATGGATCGTACGAATGAATTAGAATAGATTGTGCGAATGGATTAGAATGTATCATACGATTGAGTAAGAATGGATTGTACGAATGAAATAGAATAGATCGTACGAATGAATTAGAATGGATCATGCTAATGAATTAGAATTGATCGTACGAATGAATTAGAATAGATTGTGCGAATGAATTAGAATGGATCGTACGAATGAATTGGAATGGATACATTCGTGCGAATGAATTAGAATGGATCGTATGAATGAATTAGAGTGGATACATTCGTACAAATGAATTAGAATGGATTGTACGAATGAATTAGAATGGATACATTCGTGCGAATGAATTAGAATGGATCATATGAATGAATTAGAATGGATCGTTTGAGTGAATGCGAATGGATCGTGCGAATGAATTAGAATGGATTGTACGAATGAATTAGAATGGATCGTACGAATGAACTAGAATGGATACATTCGTGCGAATCCATTCTATTTCATTCGTACGATCCATTCTAATTCATTCGCACGATCCATTCTAATTCATTCATACGATCCATTCTAATTCATTCGTACGATCCATTCTAATTCATTTGTACGATCCATTCTAATTCATTCGCACAATCTATTCTAATTCATTCGTACGATCCATTCTAATTCATTCGCACGATCCATTCTAATTCATTCATACGATCCATTCTAATTCATTCATACGATCCATTCTTACTCATTCGTACGATCCATTCTAATTCATTCGCACAATCTATTCTAATTCATTCATACGATCCATTCTAATTCATACGTAAGATCCATTCTACTTCATTTATACGATCCAATCTAATTCATTCATACAATCCATTCTAATTCATTCGCACGAATTTATCCATTCTAACTCGTTCGTACGATCTATTCGAATTCATTCACACGAATGTATCCATTCTAATTCATTCGTACGATCCATTCCGTGCGAATGAATTAGAATGCATCGTATGAATGAATTAGAATGGATATATTCGTGCGAATGAATTAGAATGGATCGTACGAATGAATTAGAATATGGATCGTACGAAGGAATTCGAATGGATCGTACGAATGAATTCGAATGTATCCTTTCTAATTCATTCGTACGATCCATTCTAATTCCTTCGTACGATCCATTCTAATTCATTCGTACGATCAATTCTAATTCATTAGCATGATCCATTCTAATTCATTCGTACGATCCATTCGTATCCATTCTAATTCATTCGTACGATCTATTCTAATTCATTCGTATGATCCATTCTAATTCATTCGTACGATCTATTCTAATTCATGGATCGTGCGAATGAATTAGAATGGATCGTACGAATGAATTAGAATGGATCGTATGAATGAATTAGATTGGATCGTATTAATGAATTAGAATGGATCGTACGAATGAATTAGAATAGATCGTACGAATGAATTAGAATGGATACGAATGGATCGTACGAATGAGTAAGAATGGATCGTACGAATGAAATAGAATGGATTTTACGAATGAATTAGAATGGATACATTCGTGCGAATGAATTAGGATGGATCGTATGAATGAATTAGAATAGATTGTGCGAATGAATTAGAATGGATCGTACGAATAAATTAGAATGGATACATTCATGCGAATGAATTAGAATGGATCGTATGAATGAATTAGAATGGATCGTATGAGTGAATTAGAATAGATACGAAGGAATTAGAATGGATCGTACGAAGGAATTAGAATGGAGAATGGATCGTGCGAATGAATTAGAATGGATCGTGCGATAAGAATGGATCGTACGAATGAAATAGAATAGATCGTACGGATAAATGAATTTGGATCGTGTTAATGAATTAGAATGGATCGTACGAATGAATTAGAATGATCGTACTAATGAATTAGAATAGATTGTGCGAATGAATTAGAATGGATCGTACGAATGAATTAGAAAGGATATATTCGTGCGAATGAATTAGAATAGATCGTATGAATGAATTAGATTGGATCGTATTAATGAATTAGAATGGATCGTGCGAATGAATTAGAATGGATCGTACGAATGAATTAGAATGGATAGATTCGTGCGAATGAATTTGAATGGATCGTACGAAGGAATTAGAATGGATCGTATGAAGGAATTAGAATAGATCATACGAAGAAATTAGAATGGATCGTACGAATGAATTAGAATAGATCGTATGAATGAATTAGAATGGATCGTGCGAATGAATTAAAATGGATCGTATGAATGAATTAGAATGGATTGTATGAATGAATTAGAATGGATCGTGCGAATGAATTAAAATGGATCGTATGAATGAAATAGAATGGATCGTATGAATTAGAATGGATCGTACGAATGAAATAGAATGGATCGTACGAATGAATTAGAATAGATTGTGCGAATGGATTAGAATGTATCATACGATTGAGTAAGAATGGATTGTACGAATGAAATAGAATAGATCGTACGAATGAATTAGAATGGATCATGCTAATGAATTAGAATTGATCGTACGAATGAATTAGAATAGATTGTGCGAATGAATTAGAATGGATCGTACGAATGAATTGGAATGGATACATTCGTGCGAATGAATTAGAATGGATCGTATGAATGAATTAGAGTGGATACATTCGTACAAATGAATTAGAATGGATCGTACGAATGAATTAGAATGGATACATTCATGCGAATGAATTAGAATGGATCATATGAATGAATTAGAATGGATCGTTTGAGTGAATGCGAATGGATCGTGCGAATGAATTAGAATGGATTGTACGAATGAATTAGAATGGATCGTACGAATGAATTAGAATGGATACATTCGTGCGAATCCATTCTATTTCATTCGTACGATCCATTCTAATTTATTCGCACGATCCATTCTAATTCATTCATACGATCCATTCTAATTCATTCGTACGATCCATTCTAATTCATTCGTACGATCCATTCTAATTCATTCGCACAATCTATTCTAATTCATTCGTATGATCCATTCTAATTCATTCGCACGATCCATTCTAATTCATTCATACGATCCATTCTATTTCATTCGTACGATCCATTCTTACTCATTCGTACGATCCATTCTAATTCATTTGCACGAAGGTATCCATTCTAATTCATTCGTACTATCCATTCTAATTCCTTCGTACCATCCATTCTAATTCCTTCGTACGATCCATTCTAATTCATTCGTACGATCCATTCTAATTCATTCGTACGATCCATTCTAATTCCTTCGTATGATCCATTCTAATTCATTCGTACGGTATGATTCATTCTAATTCATTCGTACGATTCATTCTAATTCAATCCATTCTAATTCATTCGTACGATCCATTCTAATTCATTCGTACGATCCATTCTAATTCATTCGTACGATTCATTCTAATTCAATCCATTCTAATTCATTCGTACGATCCATTCTTACTCATTCGTACGATCCATTCTAATTCATTCGCACGAATGAATCCATTCTAATTCATTCGTATAATCCATTCTAATTCATTCGCATGAATGTATCCATTCTCATTCATTCGTACGATCCATTCTATCTCATTCGTACAATCCATTCTATTTCATTCGTACGATCCATTCTAATTCATTCGCACGATCCATTCTAATTCATTCGCATGATCCATTCTAATTCATTCGTACGATCGATTCTAATTCATTCATACGATCCATTCTAATTCATTTGCACGAATGTATCCATTCTAATTCATTCGTACGATCCATTCTAATTCATTCGCACAATCTATTCTATTTCATTCATAGGATCCATTCTAATTTATTCGCACGATCCATTCTAATTCATTCATACGATCCATTCTAATTCATTCATATGATCCATTCTAATTCATTCGCATGATCCATTCTTACTCATTCGTACGATCCATTCTAATTCATTCGCACGATCCATTCTAATTCATCAATACGATCCATTCTAATTCATTCGCACGATCCATTCTAATTCATTCACACTCATACGATCCATTCTAATTCATTCGCACGAATGTATCCTTTCTAATTCATTCGTACGATCCATTCTAATTCATTCGCACAATCTATTCTAATTCATTCGAACGATCCATTCTAATTCATTCGTACGATCCATTCTAATTCATTTGTACGATCCATTCTAATTCATTCGCACGATCCATTCTAATTCATTCGCACGATCCATTCTAATTCATTCGTACGATCCATTCTAATTCATTCGTACGATCCATTCTAATTCATTCGCACGAATGTATCCATTCTAATTCATTAATACGATCCAATCTAATTCATTCATACGAATGAATTAGAATGGATACATTCGTGCAAAAGAAATAGAATGGATTGTATGAATGAATTAGAATGGATCGTGTGAATGAATTAGAATGGAT